>JAJOZX010000078.1:2047500-2285483 GCA_023014485.1 Bathynomus jamesi | reverse complement strand
GATAAGGTAAGTTTGTTATCTATGGGTGTTGGAATGTCATGCATGTATAAGTTGAAGAGTGTTGGTGAGAGACAGAGCCTTGAAGGACCCCGTTCGGAGAAAGCTTGTTTTTGGATGACTTGCCATTAAATGTGACATGTGAGTATCTTCCTGAAAGATAGTTGCTCAGCCACCCACCTTTTGGTGTTATTGTGCATATTTGTGTTCAATATTTTGTTTTGTGAGAGGGAAGCGTGGGATAGCATCAAATGCTTTACTAATGTCTATTGTTAATAGTGTACGTTGAGCTGGTCGTCTGGAGTTGATGCCATCCATGATGTGCTGCATGAGGTTAGTGAGTAATGTCGTAGTTGAGTGGTGAGGTCTGAATCCATGTTGAGTAGGCGATAGTGGAATGTGTGGGTTGGGGGATTTGTAAGATTAGTCTGTTACTTTGGAAGGCGTGCATAGTAAAGTAGTGGGTCTATAGGAAGCTGGTTCTGTTGGATTTTTGTCTGGTTTGAGTAGTGTAATAATTTTACCTTGTTTCCATATGTCAGGAATAATAGTGTTGGTATGAATGTGCTGATATTTGTGAGAGCTAGTATTCCTTGTGGGGCCCAAGTGTTTAAAGTGTATGTTAGATATGTTGTCTGGTCCAGAAGCCTTCTGGACTCAATGTTTTTGATGATCTTGGTGGTTGGTCTGTATTGAAGGGTGTAATGGTCGTGTCGAGTCTGTAGGTTTTCTTGTGTCTGGCTGTTTGTCTGCGTGTTTCTGGTTGTTGTCTCTGTTTAAGTGACTTATCTTTGCGTAGTGATTAACTAGAATGTTAGCTTGTGTGTATGTTGGGATATTATTTTGGCTGCGACAGATAGCCGCGTGTAAGGTGTGAATGCCGCTGTTAGAGTGGGTAATGCTGTTTATAGTCTTGTATATCCTGGATGTATATGTGGAGTGGTTAGTGTTATGAATTCCCTGAATGTTTTTGTTTTTCTTTGAGTTTGTTATTTCTGTGTGAGCTGTTGTATCTGCTGTTTTATGGCTTCTGTGTGTGGTGTTTGGGTTATATTTGAGGTTGCTACGTTGCCTTATGAGGTGGCTATTTCTCTAGTGTAATTTGGGTTGTATTTCCTAATGTTGCCTTTGGGTATGTATTTGTTTGCATTATGATGATCTGATTAAATGTCTTGAGTGTGTATTGATGTTTATGATGGGTTTGCTGTTTAATGTGGTGAATTGTTCCTCAGTCTGTATTTTGTAATTTCTGTAAGTGTGCCTAAGGCTGTTCGGGGCAGAGTGTAGAATGTGTTGTAATGATGGGCAGGTGGTCTGATGACAGCTGTTTTTCTGTTCTCCATTTGTATGTGTTGCTAGTGAGGGGGAAACAGAACGTTGTCTGGGAGGAGTTTGAGTATCCTGCTTGATGTGGTATGTGTATGTTCTTTTTTATTGTTAAGAATGAAGAGGCTGTTTAGTTGTGTGGCTATGTTGGCGCCTCTGGTGGTGTTTGGTTGTGCAGGTACCAACTAATGTTTTTGGCGTTGAAGTCTCCTAAGATGACATTAGTGAGAGAGGCCAGATTGTGTAACTGGATTGTAATTGGCTGGCACCTGAGGTGAACTACTATCTGGTGGGATGTAAATGTTGATTAGTGTGGTGGTGTGTTTGCGCGTGTTTTAATGTTAACTGCCTGTATTTCTATCGTGTTATCTGCTTGGATTGTATTTGTAATGTTTTGGGTGGCATCAGTGTAGCTAATGCTTTTACGTATGTAAGTGATGAGTCCAATTCAGTTACCCCCAGTACGATTGACGGATCGCCGTGAAGTCAGGGATGGCGAGTGTTTTGTGTGTGCGTTTTTTTTTCTTGTATAAGTGCTATGTGAATGTTTTGTTTGTGTACGAATTCCCTAAGCTGCATGATTTTGTTTGAGGCCATCTACGTTGTACTGTAATATGTTAATATACTTCTGTATGTGTCTCATGATGCTGTTGTGTGTGTCTGTGTAGGGTGACATGTGTAAGTTGTAGGGGCCTGGATTAGTCTTAATGTCGCCAGAGAGTAAGAATAGTTCGGGGAGCACGCAATTGCTCCCTATAATTGAAAAAATAGCACGCTGAGAATATCCGGCCCCGGGATCCGATCGGCACTCTTACCGTGTCACGCAACAGGCCGTCGAGTGCCAGTCTGGCCAACCGTAGACAGCCCGCTGCACCGAGATTTGAGGAAGTTTGGCCACCAGCGCGTTGATGTTTTGGTTTGACGTCGCTCTTCTTCGCGTTGACGTGTCCCGCGCTGGAGGATGCAGCCACTGTTAAAAGCTTCCTCGTCAGCTGCTAACACCTTTTTCACGTTGTTCTAAGCTACCTGTTCAGAGGTTTTTTATAAACAAATCTCAGTTTTCTGCTCAAAACGGCTCTCTCTAATTTTAAAATTGATTAGTCAAGGAAGGAAGATGTTGACTTCTATTTTGCAGCAACAGTTGATGATATTTGTTACTTTATTGATTAATGAAACTGATTAGGCTCTTCAAGTTATAAAAAATTTCTTTCGTAATAATTGATAAATACGAAACACAGAACGTATATGCAAGCAGGATGATGCTTAGACTACTCAAGTTGATGAAATTTTCTTTCTCATATATTGTATCGACGTAATACTGTAAATATATTAAAGTTTCTGCATAAATAACTTGTTTCACAGAAAAAACAGACTTCCCTCAATCTTCTATCACATGCAAACAGTCCAAACCTGTGTGTACGGTAACACGTGGGTAAATGTAAATGAAACTTCCGTATGGAGATGCCAAAAGAAAGGATGTAATATAACAACGTCAGTTCGTAAAGGAACTTGGTTTGAAGATATGAAATTGCCATTGAGCAAGATTTATATTTATTGCTGGTCAAATGAATATACAGCAACAAAGTTTTGTGCAGAGGAACTGAAAATGACCAAGAATACAGTAATAGACTACAATAACTACATGAGGGAGGTGAGTTACATTAATGTCCTACAGCCTAGCCTAGCCTAGTCTAGCCTAGCCTAACCTAAATAGCAACCTAAACTAACATAACCTATTATAATTTCAGGTTTGTGCAGCATCAATTTTAAAAATCCTGTAAGAATTGGAGGCCTCGGAACAACTGTAGAAATTGACGAGACAATGTTTTCAAGAAGGAAATATGAGCGTGATAGACTGCTTCCTGAACAGTGGGTGTTTGGAGGTATTTGTAGGGAAACAGATGAATGTTTCATGTATGCTGTCCCTCAACGTAACCCGGAAACTTTAATGTCCTGCATAAAAGAGAATATTAAGGAAGGTACAACAATAATATCCGACAAATGGAAAGCCTACGATGGAATAAAAAATTTAGAAGGGTATAATTATCAGCATTTTACAGTCAATCATTCCGAACACTTCATAGATCCTGAGTCTGGCGCGCGCACGCAACAAATTGAGAGCACCTGGCATTTATTAAAGTACAAAAACAAACTACATTGTGGTACCCACCGTTCTATGCTAGACTCATATTTATGTGAATTCATGTGGTTTAAGGGAACAAAAATCGTGATTTGTTCTTACCATTTAAAAGATATTGAAAGCTTACCTTTGGAATAAAATTCATCTATTTGCTAGTTTCTGCTTATCATAACCTTTTTATCTATTTCTCGATGAAATGGTTTATAATTTGAAATCAGCGTGAAGAATTGTACATATCACGTTGTTTTCATAAAAATCTGAAACAGTTAATGAAACAGGAAAGACCCCTGCTTTTAAACGCCCTTTTATAAAACCGATGGTTAACGAAGTTTCGAAAATAGCGTCTGACAGTGATGTGCGTCGTAAACAGCTGTTATCGAGTTCTTAACCGCAGAGAAGGAAACCGTTGGAAATATTCACAAACGTCTACAAAACTTTTACGGAGATACTGCTGTTGATCGAAGCACAGTTGGACGCTGGTCTAAGCACGTGAGATCATCGGAGAAAGGGAGAGCCAGCCTCGATGATGAGCCACGCAGCGTCGCCCGGCATCGGCTGCCACATCTCACACTGTGCAACGTGCTAACAGCATCATTCGATCAAATCGGAGCGTCACATACAAGGAGCTATCACTGGAGCTAGGAATTAGTGAAGGAAGTGTGAATACGATAATTCAGCAACTGGGATACTCAAAAGTGTGTTCACGGTTTGTTCCTCGCCAACTGACTGAAGATCACAAAACCAAAAGAAAAGAAATTGCTTCTGAATCGTTAGTTCGATGCGAGACAGAAGGGGATAACTTCCTTTCACGAATTTTGACTGGGGATGAGACTTAGGTACCACTTTGAACCTGAAACAAAACGCCAATCCATGGAGTGGCATCACGCAGACTCCCCACGCAAGAAAAAGTTCAAAATGTCTCCCTCTGCGGGAAAGGTTATTGCCACCATCTTCTGGGACATGAAAGGGGTGATATAAAGCGAGTTCGACCGGAGACAAAACTGGAAGACGTCCTTCTTTTGCACGATAACGCAAGACCACACAACAGTTTGCAAAGAAAGGCCATCACAAAAATGCGCTTGACTGTATTACCCCAGCCTCCATACAGCCCGGATCTGGCACCTTCAGACTTCCGTTTGTTTGGGCCAATGAAGGATGCTATACGTGGAAGAAAGTTTGTTACGATGAGGTTGTTGAGGAGGCTAAGAGGTGGCTCCAGCGGAACCCAGCGGACTTTCACCAGCAAGGAATAAAGGCCTTTGTTTCGAGGTGAAGGAAAGCCGTAGAAAAGTATGGAGACTATGTGGGGAAAAAAAAAACTTGTAAACAAGGTATGTAATTACTTGTGTACAAAATTTCTGGAACTTGCAAGGAAACTTGGAAGGGGGAGGAAAAAAAAAGGGGGGGGGGCAAAATATATTTAGTGGCCCTCGTATATGTGACCTTAAGTATAGTATATTATATTTTTGTTTACGACGTGTTTCATACCATATTGTGACTTATATGTAGTTCAAGTAAGGATCACAGGTATATCAATGACAAATTATTTTCTTACAAACAAATGTGTGGAACTAGCGACGCCTTCTTCAAGGAACTAATCTAGAGTGTATTAATATCGTCCCAATGGGTGTGGAAAATTCTGGACATTTAATCAAAATGTTGGGTAAAAGGGTAGGCCCAAGTTGAAACGACAGCGTGGTTCATCCGCTGAATACAAGGCCTACTCTCGTATGACAGGATTAAATAACGCGACAATTTTACATATGCTGATAGGCCTAAACAGCTAGGCTTTGGGTTAAGCTTGCTTTCTCTACCAAATTCGTAACCATATAACCCGACTAAAGTCCTTATTATTTCCAAGATTTAGGGGTGTAACATCAACAACAAGGTAATTGGGGGACAACCCTACAATATGTTCGTGATTTTTTTTCCATTCCCCATAGTTCCCACCATCTTAACATAAGCGTATTCTTCATCAATCAGAATCTATCTTTCAAAAATAGATACATGCGCGAAGTGTCGCTAAATACACAATATCTAGTCTTATTTGCACAACGTAGAGATGTCACAAATTGGGGTATTAGCCAATCAAATGTTTCCGAATCAGCATGACTTTTGGAAGTTTATAAATAAGCTACAAGCCAACGCTACGGATATTTTCCTTGTGACCTTCACCCGAGAAACAGGTTTAGGTTGCTTCCAAGAACGAATATATTCCCAAACGAGCCTGAAACGGTGTATATCTCGGAATGACAAAGTTAAAGCAATACCGTGAATTAATAAAAATCTATCATCGACTGCAACGGGCACTGCAACAGCTGTTTGTTAAAAATATTGACCCCTACATTTTAAAATGCATCTGATAAATCTGTCTTAACGTCATAAAATGTAATTTACCAAGGAAACCCCTAAGAAGGCTTGCCTACGTCGTTACAAGAAAATAATATGCGCACTCGCTCGTAAAAATCAAACTGAGAGGAAGAAAAAGCGACTTATTGTACAAAGAGGGTGCTCATTCCTACCCATCTTATTTTCAGTTTCGGGCCTTCATTGTCTAGTTTAATATAATGAAGAAAGTAGTAGTGATTCCACGCGAGGTGTATGCTTCACTACAAAGCTCAAGGAGTCCAGATATGGTTCTAGAACCCTGTAAAAGCAGGCTTAAAAGAATGGAAAACGAATTGTTAGACTTATTAAACAGTGAAAAGTTTCCTGATGAGAAAAGAATCTTATACCAAGAAGCTCTGCAGAAATTTCTTCATGAGTACAAAAATTATAAGAATCCGACAGAGGTTTCTCGTAGTTATTAGGCACAGCTCTGATGACGTTGAACGTGGAGGCATAAGACCTGTCGCCGAGGCTAGAGACGAACAGTCAAAGAACAACGGCGCGATCCTGCGACACATCGAGCATGTATTAAAAAGCAGTCTCCGACATACACTGAGGAATAAAGGCTTAAGCCTTTATAATCTATTGAGTTACAATCCCGTTATACAATGGACCGATACAGGTGAAGTTGTTAAAGGATCAAAGGTACAGGGTTTGAATGGGTTTGGGTCGAAATCCCGACGTCCCGACACCCTCAAACGTCCCGACACCCTCAAACGTCCCGACACCCTCAAACGTCCCGACACCCTCAAACGTCCCGACACCCTCAAACGTCCCGACACCCTCAAACGTCCCGACACCCTTTATTATTATATACATAAATTCCAATCTTGACTTTGGCTTGACCTTGTTAATAATTTTGTTCGTATGACAACCAACCAACCATTTTTAAAGCACGCCCACTCTGAAGTAAAATCAACGCACGTGGATATTTAATAGTAAAAAAGAAATCGTGAGAACATTTATTATTGGTTCTGCGAAAAAGGAAAATCGGGCATTTGCAAAGGTAGGCTGACAACAATGCTTATAAACGGCCAATATCATGTTCGTAAGTTTGTGGATCATAACCATGCTCCTCAGGCAAGTGCTGCTTCTGTTGCTGAAGTCATTGGTGAAATAAAGATAAAGGCTCAAGAAACGAGGGATCTTCATGTCAAATCATTGAAGCTCACACAGTTAATATACCTCAAAATATTCAGCCTTATTTGCCATCAAAAGAAACTCTTCGCAAAAAAATTAAAAGAATCAGACAGACAGGGACACCTTCAAAATCACAATCATTAGAATAAATCGATATTCCACCTGGCTTACGTCAAACTTTAAATGGAGATTTATTTTTGGGGAGAGAGTCGACAGTTGGAGAGGAAAGGGGGTTTCTTTTTACAACAAAAGCTAATGTTGAACTATTATCGAAGGCATCACACTGGCTTATGGATGATACATTTAAAACAGTCCCGACAATTTTTCATCAGCTGTACACAATACATGTACCACTTGAGGGCGAGAACAGTAGAATGTTACCATTGGTATATGCGCTAATGACCTGTAAAAGTGAAGACATCTATAGGAGACCGTTTCAAACTTTAATAGAATTTGCAGAAAAGAATGATGTAGAATTAAAACCATCAAAGATTTTGACGGATTTGGAAGTGGCGACAATAAACGCTTCGAAATCGGAATTCCCTGACGTTACAAACAAAGTTTGCTTTTTCTATTTAGGACAATGCGGATGGAGAAAAATTCAAACGAGTGGAATGGCAACTAGATACGGCAGTGATGAACAATTTAGCTTTCTGTTTGCTTTGGCCTTTATTCCACCTGCGGAAATTCCAGCGGCATTTGACGTTTTACAGCCTCATTTGCCACCAGAGGCTCATGATGTCACATGGTTCGAAAATAATTATGTACATGGAAGAATAAGATGTATGAGAAATGGCACTGTTGTTCGTGCTACACCGTTGTTCCCACCTATCTTATGGTCTGTTTTGATTCAATTGAAGTAAGAGTTCTACACACCCAGAATAGCATTGAAGCCTGGCATAGAAGATGGGAGAATTTAGTGGGACAAGCGCATGTCGGACTCACAGAATAATTCAAGAATTGCAAAGAGAACAGCAACAAATCAGTAATGAAGTTGAGCGTATTCTTCGCGACGAACCAACGGCAAAACAGGAAAAAGACTACAGTTAATAGAGAGAGAAGGATCACAACGGTGGTGAACGACCGTGATAATCGATCGGTTCTACACTATCTTCGTGGTATAGCACACACTGTTTCATTGTAATAAGATAAAAAAAACTGAAAGATTAATTTATACTCTTTTTAATGATTTCAATAATAACGATCATAATGATTTATGATATATACATGTATTGTAGTTGTCGGGATGTTGCCCGGATTGTGGCTGTCGGGATTGTGGTTGTCGGGAAAAGCATTGTCGGGATGTTTGACATGTCGGAATTGTGGTTGTCGGTAGGGTGGCTGTCGAGAATAACGTTCTCGAGATTTGATCGGGATCCGGTTCGAACATCATTGATATCGTACACGACTTGCTGAGAAAGTGGGATAGGTCATCACACCAGGGTGGGAACATATTAAAGTAAGACTATAGCAAATAAACATCCCTAAAACACTGATAGGTAATCTGAACAGGTTAAAAGACTTGGGACAAACCTAGCACGTGTACCACAGCTTAACACACCTTCGCACCCAGCCGTAACATCTCTGAAAAGGAGGAAGAAGAGACCAAATAGCAACGGCCAACACTATCAGCGCGCCTCTAAAATACGCAAATGGCTAACATATTAAGAAAACGTTATTAACGTTTCTAACCCAGCCTCCTACGGTGGCGTTAATTGACTGTACAGAGGTGTTTATAATGGAGTAGGGAAAAAAGATGTTGAGAAGTTTTTGCGGGAGCTGGATGCTTATACACTCATAAGCCGGTGAGAAAAAGGTTTAAAACAGTCAAAACAAGACCAGCCTCGATTGATTCTATTTGGCAGGCGGATTTAAGACATGCAGAGATATTCAGTGTATAATGGAGGCTACCGTTACATCCTATTCATAATAGATGTATTCTCTAGATATTTGTGGCGAATTCCCCTGAAAAATAAATTGCCTGAAACAGTTGCTAAAGCTACCAAAAAGTTGATGTTAAAAGAAAACTGGATTCCTGGCTATTTTTGTACGGACATGGGGGGAAAGAATTTATAGGCAGAGTTTAATATCAGTTATTACACTTGCAATTCTATACATAAGGCATCTTTATTTGAAAGAGTTCAACGTACCATAAAGGAGCGCATGCATCGTTATTTCACGCATAAAACAAATACAGATATGTAGACATTCTGGATTCACTGGCCTCATCCTACAACCGTTCACACCACCGAGCGATTCGAACAACTAACGAAATTTTAGAAAGAGGTGCGCACACAGAAAGTGAGGTGAGAAAAGATATTAGTAGAGTACCACCACGCTCTAGGCGTTTCAAAACCAATGATTATGTAAGGCTGTCGCGTTCGGGTAATAAATTCGCGAAGGGATTTGAGCAAGGTTGGACACGTGAGATTTTAAAGTTAGGGCCATGAGACCTAAAGACGAGGTGATGCTGTATTACGTTGAAGATTTGAAGGGGGATGAAATTGCAGGGGGCTTTTACAGCGAGGATCTGCAGAAAGTGACATTTAATTTAGGAAAAAGTGTAAAATTGAAAAAATTTTACGAAGCAAAGGCTAGGAAAGAGAAAAATGTACCTGGTGAAATGGCTAGGGTACCTAGAAAGCTTTAACACCTATATAAAAGCTGATGTAATAATGAAGCTTAAATAGTATACAAAATGGCGCCTAACCACTTCTACGTCACACTTCCGTCCTCCTCTTCTCTGTCTGTACATCCTAACAACACCCTGGCCAACTCTGTAACAGAACTCCGCGGGCCAATTCAATTGGATCGTCAATCATATGAGGTAAGAATATGCGAATTTCAATTGGCTACCAAGTTTTTAAGTATCGATAATAAAGAATCCATTTTTATGGTTTTTAGAAAGTGATGATTGTGAAAAGGCCGGAGTAACTCGGGACGAATGCGCTCCGCCTGGAGTGGAAGGCACAGTACTTCACTGTAGAAGTAACACTAGAACCGGGATAATATGACAGCCGAGGATGTTGTGAGAGACTTAAGTGGTAGTTTGAAAAGTTCAAATCTTACGGGTGATTTAGTACACGAAATTGTAAACAAAGATACCACGATACATAATTTGACTCTAAAATCAAAGGCTAACAGAAATATTAAAGACAAAGGGCTGTTCAAAATTATAACCTAGGGCAGATATGGGGGCAGCCTTCCAAAGATATAGGTCTCTTCTGGTGGGTGGTTCCTTGTGAAAGGTTGTACGGAATCGCCGTTGCACCAGAGTAGGGGACTTCAACTCAGCCATCCACAACATACATTTCTCTTTTTCTTGTGGGGTAAACATAATTCAATCTGAAACAAACAAAAAACATTGACAAACACGTATGCATACGGAGTACTAACTGGCAAAGTTTCAACATTCTCACATTAATACTTTAAAAATTACAGAGTTTCAAAGTTTTCATTTCGAATGGGACTCCTGGTATATAAGGAGGAAAAAGTTTCCATTCGGTGACGAGAGCTTAACAATGAAGCTTCACTTTCGTCCCACTGTGATAGAATGACCCGAAGGCCGTTCACACTCTATCGAGGGGTGATACCAGCGCGGGAGTGGGATTGGGTCCATATTTTCAACCATACTGCTTAGAAGACATAATGGCCGTGGCTAAGCCTAAAGAAGCTCTAAAAAAAGCACTTAAAGCGTACACGGGACGAAATCATCAAAGATGGAAAGAGAGAAATGTGTGGCGGCGGGAAGAAGCGCCCTGTACGAGGAAGAAGGGCATCAAAAAATAAGCATTCTAAGCGCATGAAACCTATGGTTGACCACTTCTTTAACAGATATAAGCTAAGGATGTTGCTCTCATGAATCATAGACTGATTACTACTTGACGAGAGAGGTGCCACTATTCATGACGCGCCATGGCACGTTTCATCCATCCGTGTAGTTCATAATGTTGTAAATCGGAGCTGTTCCTCCTTGACATGCCCACCGACACAAATATCTATAGAGCACAGTGAATTTGTCATAGTTAATCCGCTAAACACCATTTGCTCGCCGGGTGCTACTATAAAATTCGTGATCCCAAGCTCAGACCCTTACTTTTTTGACCCAAGTTGTGCGCATATATACGCTACACTACGGATAGCCCATTCATATGGCTCAGATTGCGGAAACGATTATGTTGTATACCCAGTAGGGCGGGTCATACTATGCATTTTTTAAATCAATGGAGAGGGGTGCTCAAATGACATATTTTGGTGTATAGAACACAATTCTGAAGAAAATATTTAATTCTGATAACCCTAACCTACATCATTTTGCAGTTGATTATTATTAAATTGTTGATTATTTTACTATTGTAGTTACCCCAGAATGTCTTCTCACGTTTTCTATCATGGCTGCTCACGTTATCTCTCATAGAGCTTGTTCTAACTAATTCATATAAACACACATAATGTAATTCATATAATAATAATATTTAAATACTCAAATAAAAAGGTGTGCCATTTCACTTAATTGTAATTATCATACAGTTTGGTATATGAAATATTTTGACAGTTTTCTGGCGCGCATAAGGCCATTTTCTGAGCCACCTTTCTCAGAGGCTAGAATGTAACGTTTCAGAACATTCTAAAACGTTTTGTGAAATATTTGAAGTGACTCATGATTTATGAAGCTATTTTACCACCTCGGCTTGCAGTGAGGGATGGAAAGGCAGGCAGAGAAAAGGAGGAGCAGCAAGGAGGAAAGTGCTGCAGTAGCAGAGAAGGCAGCCAGGAAGGATGTTAAGAGATTTTTGGCAGATGGTGATGAGGATCTGGAATTGGAGAGAAGTGGTGATGAAGATGAGTTTGTTCCTGAAGTTGAGCTCTTCCCTCAAACTGACCCTGAGCCAGCAGCTTCGGCAAAGGGACAGAAAAACTATGATGAGATTCAAAACATTGTCCTTGCTAGTGTAAGGTATGGCATAGGGCTGAGGCCAACTGCAGCGATAGCAACAGCAGCGATAGCAACAGCAGCTCTGATTGACGCAGGAATCATCACAGAAGACAATACAAGTAAAGTGATTGATAAGAGCAAGGTCAAGAGAGCACAGGAGAAGTTGATGAGAGAGCTGGGGGAACAGTTCGAGAAGAAGTGCAGGAGGAGGGGGGGATCTCTTGCATCCTCTTTGATGGGCGGATTGACCTGACCAATGTGATGATGGAAGCTGAGGGCAGTGACCAATCTTTTCCCGCAAAGATCAAGGAAGAACACTATAGTGTTGTTAGTGAGCCTGGCAGCTACTATCTGTTCCACTTTACCCCAGAGAAAGCAACTAAAGAGGAGTCACATGCGGAGAAGATTGCTAAGGTCCTGTTTGCCTGGCTGAAAGAGAGGGTTTATGATAAGACCTTGTTGGCCATTGGAGGAGACTCAACAAATGTCAACACTGGTGTGAAAGCTGGAGTAATGCGGAAGCTGGAGCTGCACCTGGGGAGAAAGCTGGTCTGGTTGGTGTGCAACCTGCACACTGTTGAACTTTCCCTGCGCCATCTCATTGTTGACCTTGATGGCCCTACTCTGTCAGACAAAAAATTATCCGGGCCAATAGGAAAGCTCCTTGATTCTGCTACAGACTTTGATATCAATCCAAACTTCACCCGAATCTCTGTTGGCCCTCCACTGATCAAGCTTCCTGACAAGGTCATTCAAGATCTCTCAACTGATCAATACTATGGCTATAAAATTGTCTGTGCAGTCAGGGATGGAGTACTTCCTGCAGGGCTGGCTCTGTTAGAGATAGGACCAGTAAACCACAGCCGCTGGCTCACCACAGCGAACAGACTTCTCAGGCTCTGGGTGTCAAAGCACGGACTTAAAGGAAAGAACCTGAAGATTCTGCAATTCATTGTGGAATTCATCATTGGAGTGTATTACCCATGTTGGTTCAACGTGAAGGTCAAGCACTCCTGGATCGAAGGGCCTAGGCACATACTCTTTCAGCTGGACTGCCTCAAGTCCCAGAGAAAGGAGGTGCTGGATATTGTGATGCCAACTGTGAGATCTGCTTGGTATGCCCACAGTGAAGTCATCCTCCAAACACTACTCTGCTCTGAGGATCAGAAGGAGAGGATTGAAGGGGTGGAGAGAATCCTGGCCATCAGGGGAGAGGGGGACCCGGACACTCAGCTGGGGGACTCCTCTGTTAGGAGCAGAAGGACACCTGACATCAGTTGTGATGCTTCCAGCATCGGTGACTTGATCAGCTGGTCAGAAGGTGTGTCAAAGCCACCTCTCACCTGCTCTCTAAGCACCTCAGAGGTGAAAAACTTCATCAACACCCCCATGGAGGTGTGCAACTGGCCTTGCCACACACAAAGCATTGAGAGGGTTGTTAAAATGGTGACTGAGGCTTCTGCTAAGTACTTCTCACAGGAAAAGAGGGATGGAGGGATCAGGGCTCAGGAGACCAGCAGGAAGCTGATGTCCAAGTCTGAGTCAAAGCAGGATTTGTGCAACCTGGCAAAGTTCAAGATGTCAGGAGAATGATCTTTGTAATTATATCCAGTGATATACATGCAGTTCACCTATTAATAAATACATGTAAAGTTGATTTGGCTTTGTCATTATAAATGATTTACCTTATATCTTTAATATATTATAAAGGGGTTCAAAAGGGTAAAATTGGCAATTTAGAAATACAAAATGATGTAGGTTAGAGTTATTCTATCCAAAAAAGAAGCTCATATTTGAATTTCCCATGTAAAAACATAATTTAGACACCCTGATGGTAGGATTTCCTTCAGATTCATGTTGTCACCTGAGTACGACCCGCCCTAATACCCAGAGCAACTTTCTACACACCATATTAAGTCAATGTGACGTGTATTTAAATCAGATCAACGTCTCGGCAGGGTCTGGCTACTATCACCTACGAGCCTCTGGAAAATGTCCTCAATTTTTCAAAAGAAGCGAAAGATACCTTTTTAACTGCCGAAGGTTATTATCAAGCTAAAGATGAAAGTAGTATAAAGAACAAATTTAAAAATTCTAAACAGAAGATATATGAATGCTTTGGGGTCCTCCACACAGATTTCACATTCCAGGAGAAGCTGCTTGTGAATGGGGTCGATATGACAATAAAGCTCACCTGTACGAGCCCTGAGATTTGCTTAAATCTGGGTGCTGACCAAGAAGAGAGCTCGAAGCCTGTGGTGATTCATATTATGGAACCATATCTCCGCGTGCGTCGAGTGAAATTAAGCTCTGCTAAGCAACTAGAAATTGAAAAAAATTTACTACACGCCACAGTAAATTACCCAATTAATAGAGTTCAACTTAAGTTGTATACGGTGCCCTCAGGGCTAACATCGAAGCAGATAGAAAATGTTGCTCTTGGAGCTCTATCTAAAAGGTTAAGTAGAATATAGGAGTACGCTTCTGTGAATGGAAAACACTAAAAGACTGCATTTAAGTTCGAAACTTTCGGCCTTAAAAATATAAACATGTATGTCAATCCGGTGACCTTAGGTTGAACATTGGAAACGAATTATTCGACAGATGACGAGTTTCCACTTTGCTCGAGAGCTTATAGCAATGTTTCACATCTTGCCAATACTTGCAACGGATTAGGAATCGGCGAAATGCAGAAGGAATTCGTTGAGATATTCAATCTTTACCCTTTGACCTCTCCCCTTACTTATCTGCGAGTATAAACACACACACAAGCCCACAGCAGAGTGGAAACATCTCAGTCAGATTGGAATTCGGCAAGCCGCTAGACGCTCCTATTAGTTTACCTCGAGTCGCAAGCCCTAATCGAAGTTAACAGGTTTAGTGGTGTAATCACAGCCTTTTAAAAATGGTCACGATTACACTCCAGAGAGTAATGAAGAGTGACAGATTCACACACTTCAAATTTATCAGTGTGTTTGCGAAGAATTAAACGTTGAAACTTCCAACTACGGGCGACTGCGGCGCACTTACTCTAAATAAGGATGTTAGTGGTGGAGAAGTGGTTCATTGGATAGCCATTTATTTTAAAAATAGGGAGCGAATGCACTATTTTAATTCACTGGGGGAACATCCAAGGAATGATGATATTGTAAAATTCCTCGAGCAGCTACAAATTTGATAGTGTGAATCCTTATCGATTCCAAAGAGTACATGCTGTTTTCTTTTTCTCATGCATGTAGCCCATGGCGGGAGATTTACAGGATTTCTGCAATTACTCGATTTGTGTGAAACTGAACAGAATGATGAACTGGTATACATCCTGATAAAAAAAAACGGTTCACAGTTTGTGGGCGCTGGATATGTTGTGTGAAGTTTTATGGGACACCCTGTATATACACAAGTCCGGCATCTTAGGAGAAATTCATATTTTTCTATTTCTACAAACCATAATTCATATATTTCTTATGCTCGGGATGCCAATTTCCCGTCCACCATTCTGTTCAGTGACGAGGCTGTTTTTTATGGAAATGGTGAGGTAAATCGACAGAACACCCGCTACTGGTCTCAAAACAACCCCTCACTGGTATACCTCTTCAAAAGAACAAGGTGCATCTCGGGTGATGGTATGGTGTTGCATTTGGAAGGATCGCATCATAGGCCCCCCCTCTTTTTCGATGAACATGTCACTGGAGGCACCTACCTACGTATCCTCAAGGAAGAAGCATTTACCAGTGTCTTGAACGAAGAAGGAAATTTCCCAACATGGTTCCAGCAAGACGGCGCTCCTGCACATTACAGCACCCAAGTAAGGGAATACCTGTACCAACAATTCCCTGGTCATTGGATAGGACGTCGAGGGCCTGTGGAATGGCCAGCTAGAAGCCCGGATCTCACGCCACTAGATTTTTATCTCTGGGTCCACTTGAAAGCGCTGGTATACGCAGAGAAAATTAGGAGTGTTGAACATTTGCGGCAGCCAGCGCATTATTGGGGTATTAACACCATTACTCCTGACAGCATTCACCGTGTGCTTGCTGACTGGGTATTACGTCTGAATTTGTGTATTGAAAACAATGGTGGACATATTGAGCACGTTCTGTAAATAAAAGCTTTTGTTTTGCCTTTTTTTCATTATTTCTCATATGATGCCGGACTTATGGGACACCCTGTATATGATTGTAACTTCATCAGTTAATTATTTTAAATTGTAACAATATGCACAGTATAGCTTTTATTATTATATTGTGTAGATTTATAAAATGTATCCCCAATAATAAAGATGTGTAACGCTAAAGGATGGGAATCATGATCTGTAGCTATTTTAAAATGCGGTAACTGCTAAATCTACAGTGTAGCTAATTTATGAAGTTATCCCCTAATAATAATAATAATAATACTAATAATTTGTGTAACGTATAATGAAGGAGATTATGTTCTGTAACTAATTTAAAATGTAATGACTGATAAATCTGTAATTAATTAAAATTGGATGTATATATGCTGTATATATATATATATATATATATATATATATATATATATATACAGCATATATACATCCAATTTTAATTAATTACAGATTTATCAGTCATTACATTTTAAATTAGTTACAGAACATAATCTCCTTCATTATACGTTACACAAATTATTAGTATTATTATTATTATTATTAGGGGATAACTTCATAAATTAGCTACAGTGTAGATTTAGCAGTTACCGCATTTTAAAATAGCTACAGATCATGATTCCCATCCTTTAGCGTTACACATCTTTATTATTGGGGATACATTTTATAAATCTACACAATATAATAATAAAAGCTATACTGTGCATATTGTTACAATTTAAAATAATTAACTGATGAAGTTACAATCATATACAGGGTGTCCCATAAGTCCGGCATCATATGAGAAATAATGAAAAAAAGGCAAAACAAAAGCTTTTATTTACAGAACGTGCTCAATATGTCCACCATTGTTTTCAATACACAAATTCAGACGTAATACCCAGTCAGCAAGCACACGGTGAATGATGTCAGGAGTAATGGTGTTAATACCCCAATAATGCGCTGGCTGCCGCAAATGTTCAACACTCCTAATTTTCTCTGCGTATACCAGCGCTTTCAAGTGGACCCAGAGATAAAAATCTAGTGGCGTGAGATCCGGGCTTCTAGCTGGCATTCCACAGGCCCTCGACGTCCTATCCAATGACCAGGGAATTGTTGGTACAGGTATTCCCTTACTTGGGTGCTGTAATGTGCAGGAGCGCCGTCTTGCTGGAACCATGTTGGGAAATTTCCTTCTTCGTTCAAGACACTGGTAAATGCTTCTTCCTTGAGGATACGTAGGTAGGTGCCTCCAGTGACATGTTCATCGAAAAAGAGGGGGGGCCTATGATGCGATCCTTCCAAATGCAACACCATACCATCACCCGAGATGCACCTTGTTCTTTTGAAGAGGTATACCAGTGAGGGGTTGTT
Source organism: Bathynomus jamesi (assembly GCA_023014485.1). NCBI lineage: Eukaryota > Metazoa > Arthropoda > Malacostraca > Isopoda > Cirolanidae > Bathynomus > Bathynomus jamesi. The sequence goes on along the minus strand of JAJOZX010000078.1, from coordinate 2,268,077 downwards.
TTGAGACCAGTAGCGGGTGTTCTGTCGATTTACCTCACCATTTCCATAAAAAACAGCCTCGTCACTGAACAGAATGGTGGACGGGAAATTGGCATCCCGAGCATAAGAAATATATGAATTATGGTTTGTAGAAATAGAAAAATATGAATTTCTCCTAAGATGCCGGACTTGTGTATATACAGGGTGTCCCATAAAACTTCACACAACATATCCAGCGCCCACAAACTGTGAACCGTTTTTTTTTATCAGGATGTATACCAGTTCATCATTCTGTTCAGTTTCACACAAATCGAGTAATTGCAGAAATCCTGTAAATCTCCCGCCATGGGCTACATGCATGAGAAAAAGAAAACAGCATGTACTCTTTGGAATCGATAAGGATTCACACTATCAAATTTGTAGCTGCTCGAGGAATTTTACAATATCATCATTCCTTGGATGTTCCCCCAGTGAATTAAAATAGTGCATTCGCTCCCTATTTTTAAAATAAATGGCTATCCAATGAACCACTTCTCCACCACTAACATCCTTATTTAGAGTAAGTGCGCCGCAGTCGCCCGTAGTTGGAAGTTTCAACGTTTAATTCTTCGCAAACACACTGATAAATTTGAAGTGTGTGAATCTGTCACTCTTCATTACTCTCTGGAGTGTAATCGTGACCATTTTTAAAAGGCTGTGATTACACCACTAAACCTGTTAACTTCGATTAGGGCTTGCGACTCGAGGTAAACTAATAGGAGCGTCTAGCGGCTTGCCGAATTCCAATCTGACTGAGATGTTTCCACTCTGCTGTGGGCTTGTGTGTGTGTTTATACTCGCAGATAAGTAAGGGGAGAGGTCAAAGGGGTAAAGATTGAATATCTCAACGAATTCCTTCTGCATTTCGCCGATTCCTAATCCGTTGCAAGTATCGGCAAGATGTGAAACATTGCTATAAGCTCTCGAGCAAAGTGGAAACTCGTCATCTGTCGAATAATTCGTTTCCAATGTTCAACCTAAGGTCACCGGATTGACATACATGTTTATATTTTTAAGGCCGAAAGTTTCGAACTTAAATGCAGTCTTTTAGTGTTTTCCATTCACAGAAGCGTACTCCTATATTCTACTTAACCTTTTAGATAGAGCTCCAAGAGCAACATTTTCTATCTGCTTCGATGTTAGCCCTGAGGGCACCGTATACAACTTAAGTTGAACTCTATTAATTGGGTAATTTACTGTGGCGTGTAGTAAATTTTTTTCAATTTCTAGTTGCTTAGCAGAGCTTAATTTCACTCGACGCACGCGGAGATATGGTTCCATAATATGAATCACCACAGGCTTCGAGCTCTCTTCTTGGTCAGCACCCAGATTTAAGCAAATCTCAGGACTCGTACAGGTGAGCTTTATTGTCATATCGACCCCATTCACAAGCAGCTTCTCCTGGAATGTGAAATCTGTGTGGAGGACCCCAAAGCATTCATATATCTTCTGTTTAGAATTTTTAAATTTGTTCTTTATACTACTTTCATCTTTAGCTTGATAATAACCTTCGGCAGTTAAAAAGGTATCTTTCGCTTCTTTTGAAAAATTGAGGACATTTTCCAGAGGCTCGTAGGTGATAGTAGCCAGACCCTGCCGAGACGTTGATCTGATTTAAATACACGTCACATTGACTTAATATGGTGTGTAGAAAGTTGCTCTGGGTATTAGGGCGGGTCGTACTCAGGTGACAACATGAATCTGAAGGAAATCCTACCATCAGGGGTGTCTAAATTATGTTTTTACATGGGAAATTCAAATATGAGCTTCTTTTTTGGATAGAATAACTCTAACCTACATCATTTTGTATTTCTAAATTGCCAATTTTACCCTTTTGAACCCCTTTATAATATATTAAAAGATATAAGGTAAATCATTTATAATGACAAAGCCAAATCAACTTTACATGTATTTATTAATAGGTGAACTGCATGTATATCACTGGATATAATTACAAAGATCATTCTCCTGACATCTTGAACTTTGCCAGGTTGCACAAATCCTGCTTTGACTCAGACTTGGACATCAGCTTCCTGCTGGTCTCCTGAGCCCTGATCCCTCCATCCCTCTTTTCCTGTGAGAAGTACTTAGCAGAAGCCTCAGTCACCATTTTAACAACCCTCTCAATGCTTTGTGTGTGGCAAGGCCAGTTGCACACCTCCATGGGGGTGTTGATGAAGTTTTTCACCTCTGAGGTGCTTAGAGAGCAGGTGAGAGGTGGCTTTGACACACCTTCTGACCAGCTGATCAAGTCACCGATGCTGGAAGCATCACAACTGATGTCAGGTGTCCTTCTGCTCCTAACAGAGGAGTCCCCCAGCTGAGTGTCCGGGTCCCCCTCTCCCCTGATGGCCAGGATTCTCTCCACCCCTTCAATCCTCTCCTTCTGATCCTCAGAGCAGAGTAGTGTTTGGAGGATGACTTCACTGTGGGCATACCAAGCAGATCTCACAGTTGGCATCACAATATCCAGCACCTCCTTTCTCTGGGACTTGAGGCAGTCCAGCTGAAAGAGTATGTGCCTAGGCCCTTCGATCCAGGAGTGCTTGACCTTCACGTTGAACCAACATGGGTAATACACTCCAATGATGAATTCCACAATGAATTGCAGAATCTTCAGGTTCTTTCCTTTAAGTCCGTGCTTTGACACCCAGAGCCTGAGAAGTCTGTTCGCTGTGGTGAGCCAGCGGCTGTGGTTTACTGGTCCTATCTCTAACAGAGCCAGCCCTGCAGGAAGTACTCCATCCCTGACTGCACAGACAATTTTATAGCCATAGTATTGATCAGTTGAGAGATCTTGAATGACCTTGTCAGGAAGCTTGATCAGTGGAGGGCCAACAGAGATTCGGGTGAAGTTTGGATTGATATCAAAGTCTGTAGCAGAATCAAGGAGCTTTCCTATTGGCCCGGATAATTTTTTGTCTGACAGAGTAGGGCCATCAAGGTCAACAATGAGATGGCGCAGGGAAAGTTCAACAGTGTGCAGGTTGCACACCAACCAGACCAGCTTTCTCCCCAGGTGCAGCTCCAGCTTCCGCATTACTCCAGCTTTCACACCAGTGTTGACATTTGTTGAGTCTCCTCCAATGGCCAACAAGGTCTTATCATGAACCCTCTCTTTCAGCCAGGCAAACAGGACCTTAGCAATCTTCTCCGCATGTGACTCCTCTTTAGTTGCTTTCTCTGGGGTAAAGTGGAACAGATAGTAGCTGCCAGGCTCACTAACAACACTAGTGTTCTTCCTTGATCTTTGCGGGAAAGATTGGTCACTGCCCTCAGCTTCCATCATCACATTGGTCAGGTCAATCCGCCCATCAAAGAGGATGCAAGAGATCCCCCCCTCCTCCCTGCACTTCTTCTCGAACTGTTCCCCCAGCTCTCTCATCAACTTCTCCTGTGCTCTCTTGACCTTGCTCTTATCAATCACTTTACTTGTATTGTCTTCTGTGATGATTCCTGCGTCAATCAGAGCTGCTGTTGCTATCGCTGCTGTTGCTATCGCTGCAGTTGGCCTCAGCCCTATGCCATACCTTACACTAGCAAGGACAATGTTTGAATCTCATCATAGTTTTTCTGTCCCTTTGCCGAAGCTGCTGGCTCAGGGTCAGTTTGAGGGAAGAGCTCAACTTCAGGAACAAACTCATCTTCATCACCACTTCTCTCCAATTCCAGATCCTCATCACCATCTGCCAAAAATCTCTTAACATCCTTCCTGGCTGCCTTCTCTGCTACTGCAGCACTTTCCTCCTTGCTGCTCCTCCTTTTCTCTGCCTGCCTTTCCATCCCTCACTGCAAGCCGAGGTGGTAAAATAGCTTCATAAATCATGAGTCACTTCAAATATTTCACAAAACGTTTTAGAATGTTCTGAAACGTTACATTCTAGCCTCTGAGAAAGGTGGCTCAGAAAATGGCCTTATGCGCGCCAGAAAACTGTCAAAATATTTCATATACCAAACTGTATGATAATTACAATTAAGTGGAATGGCACACCTTTTTATTTGAGTATTTAAATATTATTATTATTATATGAATTACATTATGTGTGTTTATATGAATTAGTTAGAACAAAGCTCTATGAGAGATAACGTGAGCAGCCATGATAGAAAACGTGAGAAGACATTCTGGGGTAACTACAATAGTAAAATAATCAACAATTTAATAATAATCAACTGCAAAATGATGTAGGTTAGAGTTATCAGAATTAAATATTTTCTTCAGAATTGTGTTCTATACACCAAAATATGTCATTTGAGCACCCCTCTCCATTGATTTAAAAAAATGCATAGTATGACCCGCCCTACTGGGTATACAACATAATCGTTTCCGCAATCTGAGCCATATGAATGGGCTATCCGTAGTGTAGCGTATATATGCGCACAACTTGGGTCAAAAAAGTAAGGGTCTGAGCTTGGGATCACGAATTTTATAGTAGCACCCGGCGAGCAAATGGTGTTTAGCGGATTAACTATGACAAATTCACTGTGCTCTATAGATATTTGTGTCGGGGGCATGTCAAGGAGGAACAGCTCCGATTTACAACATTATGAACTACACGGATGGATGAACGTGCCATGGCGCGTCATGAATAGTGGCACCTCTCTCGTCAAGTAGTAATCAGTCTATGATTCATGAGAGCAACATCCTTAGCTTATATCTGTTAAAGAAGTGGTCAACCATAGGTTTCATGCGCTTAGAATGCTTTTTTTTGATGCCCTTCTTCCTCCGTACAGGGCGCTTCTTCCCGCCGCCACACATTTCTCTCTTTCCATCTTTGATGATTTCGTCCCATGTACGCTTTAAGTGCTTTTTTTTAGAGCTTCTTTAGGCTTAGCCACGGCCATTATGTCTTCTAAGCAGTATGGTTGAAAATATGGACCCAATCCCACTCCCGCGCTGGTATCACCCCTCGATAGAGTGTGAACGGCCTTCGGGTCATTCTATCACAGTGGGACGAAAGTGAAGCTTCATTGTTAAGCTCTCGTCACCGAATGGAAACTTTTTCCTCCTTATATACCAGGAGTCCCATTCGAAATGAAAACTTTGAAACTCTGTAATTTTTAAAGTATTAATGTGAGAATGTTGAAACTTTGCCAGTTAGTACTCCGTATGCATACGTGTTTGTCAATGTTTTTGTTTGTTTCAGATTGAATTATGTTTACCCCACAAGAAAAAGAGAAATGTATGTTGTGGATGGCTGAGTTGAAGTCCCCTACTCTGGTGCAACGGCGATTCCGTACAACCTTTCACAAGGAACCACCCACCAGAAGAGACCTATATCTTTGTAAGGCTGCCCCATATATGCCCTAGGTTATAAATTTTGAACAGCCCTTTGTCTTTTATTTCTGTTAGCCTTTGATTTTAGAGTCAAATTATGTATCGTGGTATCTTTGTTTACAATTTCGTGTACTAAATCACCCGTAAGATTTGAACTTTTCAAACTACCACTTAAGTCTCTCACAACATCCTCGGCTGTCATATTATCCCGGTTCTAGTGTTACTTCTACAGTGAAGTACTGTGCCTCTCCACTCCAGGCGGAGCGCATTCGTCCCGAGTTACTCCCGGCCTTTTCACAATCATCACTTTCTAAAAAATAAAAATGGATTCTTTATTATCGATACTTAAAAAACTTGGTAGCCAATTGAAATTCGCATATTCTTACCTCATATGATTGACGATCCAATTGAATTGGCCCGCGGAGTTCTGTTACAGAGTTGGCCAGGGTGTTGTTAGGATGTACAGACAGAGAAGAGGAGGACGGAAGTGTGACGTAGAAGTGGTTAGGCGCCATTTTGTATACTATTTAAGCTTCATTATTACATCAGCTTTTATATAGGTGTTAAAGCTTTCTAGGTACCCTAGCCATTTCACCAGGTACATTTTTCTCTTTCCTAGCCTTTGCTTCGTAAAATTTTTTCAATTTTACACTTTTTCCTAAATTAAATGTCACTTTCTGCAGATCCTCGCTGTAAAAGCCCCCTGCAATTCATCCCCCTTCAAATCTTCAACGTAATACAGCATCACCTCGTCTTTAGGTCTCATGGCCCTAACTTTAAAAATCTCACGTGTCCAACCTTGCTCAAATCCCTTCGCGAATTTATTACCCGAACGCGACAGCCTTACATAATCATTGGTTTTGAAACGCCTAGAGCGTGGTGGTACTCTACTAATATCTTTTCTCACCTCACTTTCTGTGTGCGCACCTCTTTCTAAAATTTCGTTAGTTGTTCGAATCGCTCGGTGGTGTAACGGTTGTAGGATGAGGCCAGTGAATCCAGAATGTCTACATATCTGTATTTGTTTTATGCGTGAAATAACGATGCATGCGCTCCTTTATGGTACGTTGAACTCTTTCAAATAAAGATGCCTTATGTATAGAATTGCAAGTGTAATAACTGATATTAAACTCTGCCTATAAATTCTTTCCCCCCATGTCCGTACAAAAATAGCCAGGAATCCAGTTTTCTTTTAACATCAACTTTTTGTAGCTTTAGCAACTGTTTCAGGCAATTTATTTTTCAGGGGAATTCGCCACAAATATCTAGAGAATACATCTATTATGAATAGGATGTAACGGTAGCCTCCATTATACACTGAATATCTCTGCATGTCTTAAATCCGCCTGCCAAATAGAATCAATCGAGGCTGGTCTTGTTTTGACTGTTTTAAACCTTTTTCTCACCGGCTTATGAAGTGTATAAGCATCCAGCTCCCGCAAAAACTTCTCAACATCTTTTTTCCCTACTCCATTATAAACACCTCTGTACAGTCAATTAACGCCACCGTAGGAGGCTGGGTTAGAAACGTTAATAACGTTTTCTTAATATGTTAGCCATTTGCGTATTTTAGAGGCGCGCTGATAGTGTTGGCCGTTGCTATTTGGTCTCTTCTTCCTCCTTTTCAGAGATGTTACGGCTGGGTGCGAAGGTGTGTTAAGCTGTGGTACACGTGCTAGGTTTGTCCCAAGTCTTTTAACCTGTTCAGATTACCTATCAGTGTTTTAGGGATGTTTATTTGCTATAGTCTTACTTTAATATGTTCCCACCCTGGTGTGATGACCTATCCCACTTTCTCAGCAAGTCGTGTACGATATCAATGATGTTCGAACCGGATCCCGATCAAATCTCGAGAACGTTATTCTCGACAGCCACCCTACCGACAACCACAATTCCGACATGTCAAACATCCCGACAATGCTTTTCCCGACAACCACAATCCCGACAGCCACAATCCGGGCAACATCCCGACAACTACAATACATGTATATATCATAAATCATTATGATCGTTTATTATTGAAATCATTAAAAAGAGTATAAATTAATCTTTCAGTTTTTTTTATCTTATTACAATGAAACAGTGTGTGCTATACCACGAAGATAGTGTAGAACCGATCGATTATCACGGTCGTTCACCACCGTTGTGATCCTTCTCTCTCTATTAACTGTAGTCTTTTTCCTGTTTTGCCGTTGGTTCGTCGCGAAGAATACGCTCAACTTCATTACTGATTTGTTGCTGTTCTCTTTGCAATTCTTGAATTATTCTGTGAGTCCGACATGCGCTTGTCCCACTAAATTCTCCCATCTTCTATGCCAGGCTTCAATGCTATTCTGGGTGTGTAGAACTCTTACTTCAATTGAATCAAAACAGACCATAAGATAGGTGGGAACAACGGTGTAGCACGAACAACAGTGCCATTTCTCATACATCTTATTCTTCCATGTACATAATTATTTTCGAACCATGTGACATCATGAGCCTCTGGTGGCAAATGAGGCTGTAAAACGTCAAATGCCGCTGGAATTTCCGCAGGTGGAATAAAGGCCAAAGCAAACAGAAAGCTAAATTGTTCATCACTGCCGTATCTAGTTGCCATTCCACTCGTTTGAATTTTTCTCCATCCGCATTGTCCTAAATAAAAAAGCAAACTTTGTTTGTAACGTCAGGGAATTCCGATTTCGAAGCGTTTATTGTCGCCACTTCCAAATCCGTCAAAATCTTTGATGGTTTTAATTCTACATCATTCTTTTCTGCAAATTCTATTAAAGTTTGAAACGGTCTCCTATAGATGTCTTCACTTTTACAGGTCATTAGCGCATATACCAATGGTAACATTCTACTGTTCTCGCCCTCAAGTGGTACATGTATTGTGTACAGCTGATGAAAAATTGTCGGGACTGTTTTAAATGTATCATCCATAAGCCAGTGTGATGCCTTCGATAATAGTTCAACATTAGCTTTTGTTGTAAAAAGAAACCCCCTTTCCTCTCCAACTGTCGACTCTCTCCCCAAAAATAAATCTCCATTTAAAGTTTGACGTAAGCCAGGTGGAATATCGATTTATTCTAATGATTGTGATTTTGAAGGTGTCCCTGTCTGTCTGATTCTTTTAATTTTTTTGCGAAGAGTTTCTTTTGATGGCAAATAAGGCTGAATATTTTGAGGTATATTAACTGTGTGAGCTTCAATGATTTGACATGAAGATCCCTCGTTTCTTGAGCCTTTATCTTTATTTCACCAATGACTTCAGCAACAGAAGCAGCACTTGCCTGAGGAGCATGGTTATGATCCACAAACTTACGAACATGATATTGGCCGTTTATAAGCATTGTTGTCAGCCTACCTTTGCAAATGCCCGATTTTCCTTTTTCGCAGAACCAATAATAAATGTTCTCACGATTTCTTTTTTACTATTAAATATCCACGTGCGTTGATTTTACTTCAGAGTGGGCGTGCTTTAAAAATGGTTGGTTGGTTGTCATACGAACAAAATTATTAACAAGGTCAAGCCAAAGTCAAGATTGGAATTTATGTATATAATAATAAAGGGTGTCGGGACGTTTGAGGGTGTCGGGACGTTTGAGGGTGTCGGGACGTTTGAGGGTGTCGGGACGTTTGAGGGTGTCGGGACGTTTGAGGGTGTCGGGACGTTTGAGGGTGTCGGGACGTCGGGATTTCGACCCAAACCCATTCAAACCCTGTACCTTTGATCCTTTAACAACTTCACCTGTATCGGTCCATTGTATAACGGGATTGTAACTCAATAGATTATAAAGGCTTAAGCCTTTATTCCTCAGTGTATGTCGGGGACTGCTTTTTAATACATGCTCGATGTGTCGCAGGATCGCGCCGTTGTTCTTTGACTGTTCGTCTCTAGCCTCGGCGACAGGTCTTATGCCTCCACGTTCAACGTCATCAGAGCTGTGCCTAATAACTACGAGAACCTCTGTCGGATTCTTATAATTTTTGTACTCATGAAGAAATTTCTGCAGAGCTTCTTGGTATAAGATTCTTTTCTCATCAGGAAACTTTTCACTGTTTAATAAGTCTAACAATTCGTTTTCCATTCTTTTAAGCCTGCTTTTACAGGGTTCTAGAACCATATCTGGACTCCTTGAGCTTTGTAGTGAAGCATACACCTCGCGTGGAATCACTACTACTTTCTTCATTATATTAAACTAGACAATGAAGGCCCGAAACTGAAAATAAGATGGGTAGGAATGAGCACCCTCTTTGTACAATAAGTCGCTTTTTCTTCCTCTCAGTTTGATTTTTACGAGCGAGTGCGCATATTATTTTCTTGTAACGACGTAGGCAAGCCTTCTTAGGGGGTTTCCTTGGTAAATTACATTTTATGACGTTAAGACAGATTTATCAGATGCATTTTAAAATGTAGGGGTCAATATTTTTAACAAACAGCTGTTGCAGTGCCCGTTGCAGTCGATGATAGATTTTTATTAATTCACGGTATTGCTTTAACTTTGTCATTCCGAGATATACACCGTTTCAGGCTCGTTTGGGAATATATTCGTTCTTGGAAGCAACCTAAACCTGTTTCTCGGGTGAAGGTCACAAGGAAAATATCCGTAGCGTTGGCTTGTAGCTTATTTATAAACTTCCAAAAAGTCATGCTGATTCGGAAACATTTGATTGGCTAATACCCCAATTTGTGACATCTCTACGTTGTGCAAATAAGACTAGATATTGTGTATTTAGCGACACTTCGCGCATGTATCTATTTTTGAAAGATAGATTCTGATTGATGAAGAATACGCTTATGTTAAGATGGTGGGAACTATGGGGAATGGAAAAAAAATCACGAACATATTGTAGGGTTGTCCCCCAATTACCTTGTTGTTGATGTTACACCCCTAAATCTTGGAAATAATAAGGACTTTAGTCGGGTTATATGGTTACGAATTTGGTAGAGAAAGCAAGCTTAACCCAAAGCCTAGCTGTTTAGGCCTATCAGCATATGTAAAATTGTCGCGTTATTTAATCCTGTCATACGAGAGTAGGCCTTGTATTCAGCGGATGAACCACGCTGTCGTTTCAACTTGGGCCTACCCTTTTACCCAACATTTTGATTAAATGTCCAGAATTTTCCACACCCATTGGGACGATATTAATACACTCTAGATTAGTTCCTTGAAGAAGGCGTCGCTAGTTCCACACATTTGTTTGTAAGAAAATAATTGTCATTGATATACCTGTGATCCTTACTTGAACTACATATAAGTCACAATATGGTATGAAACACGTCGTAAACAAAAATATAATATACTATACTTAAGGTCACATATACGAGGGCCACTAAATATATTTTGCCCCCCCCCCTTTTTTTTTTCCTCCCCCTTCCAAGTTTCCTTGCAAGTTCCAGAAATTTTGTACACAAGTAATTACATACCTTGTTTACAAGTTTTTATTTTTCCCCACATAGTCTCCATACTTTTCTACGGCTTTCCTTCACCTCGAAACAAAGGCCTTTATTCCTTGCTGGTGAAAGTCCGCTGGGTTCCGCTGGAGCCACCTCTTAGCCTCCTCAACAACCTCATCGTAACAAACTTTCTTCCACGTATAGCATCCTTCATTGGCCCAAACAAACGGAAGTCTGAAGGTGCCAGATCCGGGCTGTATGGAGGCTGGGGTAATACAGTCAAGCGCATTTTTGTGATGGCCTTTCTTTGCAAACTGTTGTGTGGTCTTGCGTTATCGTGCAAAAGAAGGACGTCTTCCAGTTTTGTCTCCGGTCGAACTCGCTTTATATCACCCCTTTCATGTCCCAGAAGATGGTGGCAATAACCTTTCCCGCAGAGGGAGACATTTTGAACTTTTTCTTGCGTGGGGAGTCTGCGTGATGCCACTCCATGGATTGGCGTTTTGTTTCAGGTTCAAAGTGGTGTACCTAAGTCTCATCCCCAGTCAAAATTCGTGAAAGGAAGTTATCCCCTTCTGTCTCGCATCGAACTAACGATTCAGAAGCAATTTCTTTTCTTTTGGTTTTGTGATCTTCAGTCAGTTGGCGAGGAACAAACCGTGAACACACTTTTGAGTATCCCAGTTGCTGAATTATCGTATTCACACTTCCTTCACTAATTCCTAGCTCCAGTGATAGCTCCTTGTATGTGACGCTCCGATTTGATCGAATGATGCTGTTAGCACGTTGCACAGTGTGAGATGTGGCAGCCGATGCCGGGCGACGCTGCGTGGCTCATCATCGAGGCTGGCTCTCCCTTTCTCCGATGATCTCACGTGCTTAGACCAGCGTCCAACTGTGCTTCGATCAACAGCAGTATCTCCGTAAAAGTTTTGTAGACGTTTGTGAATATTTCCAACGGTTTCCTTCTCTGCGGTTAAGAACTCGATAACAGCTGTTTACGACGCACATCACTGTCAGACGCTATTTTCGAAACTTCGTTAACCATCGGTTTTATAAAAGGGCGTTTAAAAGCAGGGGTCTTTCCTGTTTCATTAACTGTTTCAGATTTTTATGAAAACAACGTGATATGTACAATTCTTCACGCTGATTTCAAAATTATAAACCATTTCATCGAGAAATAGATAAAAAGGTTATGATAAGCAGAAACTAGCAAATAGATGAATTTTATTCCAAAGGTAAGCTTTCAATATCTTTTAAAATGGTAAGAAACAAATCACGATTTTTGTTCCCCTTAAACCACATGAATTCACATAAATATGAGTCTAGCATAGAACGGTGGGTACCACAATGTAGTTTGTTTTTGTACTTTAATAAATGCCAGGTGCTCTCAATTTGTTGCGTGCGCGCGCCAGACTCAGGATCTATGAAGTGTTCGGAATGATTGACTGTAAAATGCTGATAATTATACCCTTCTAAATTTTTTATTCCATCGTAGGCTTTCCATTTGTCGGATATTATTGTTGTACCTTCCTTAATATTCTCTTTTATGCAGGACATTAAAGTTTCCGGGTTACGTTGAGGGACAGCATACATGAAACATTCATCTGTTTCCCTACAAATACCTCCAAACACCCACTGTTCAGGAAGCAGTCTATCACGCTCATATTTCCTTCTTGAAAACATTGTCTCGTCAATTTCTACAGTTGTTCCGAGGCCTCCAATTCTTACAGGATTTTTTAAAATTGATGCTGCACAAACCTGAAATTATAATAGGTTATGTTAGTTTAGGTTGCTATTTAGGTTAGGCTAGGCTAGACTAGGCTAGGCTAGGCTGTAGGACATTAATGTAACTCACCTCCCTCATGTAGTTATTGTAGTCTATTACTGTATTCTTGGTCATTTTCAGTTCCTCTGCACAAAACTTTGTTGCTGTATATTCATTTGACCAGCAATAAATATAAATCTTGCTCAATGGCAATTTCATATCTTCAAACCAAGTTCCTTTACGAACTGACGTTGTTATATTACATCCTTTCTTTTGGCATCTCCATACGGAAGTTTCATTTACATTTACCCACGTGTTACCGTACACACAGGTTTGGACTGTTTGCATGTGATAGAAGATTGAGGGAAGTCTGTTTTTTCTGTGAAACAAGTTATTTATGCAGAAACTTTAAATATATTTACAGTATTACGTCGATACAATATATGAGAAAGAAAATTTCATCAACTTGAGTAGTCTAAGCATCATCCTGCTTGCATATACGTTCTGTGTTTCGTATTTATCAATTATTACGAAAGAAATTTTTTATAACTTGAAGAGCCTAATCAGTTTCATTAATCAATAAAGTAACAATATCATCAACTGTTGCTGCAAAATAGAAGTCAACATCTTCCTTCCTTGACTAATCAATTTTAAAATTAGAGAGAGCCGTTTTGAGCAGAAAACTGAGATTTGTTTATAAAAAACCTCTGAACAGGTAGCTTAGAACAACGTGAAAAAGGTGTTAGCAGCTGACGAGGAAGCTTTTAACAGTGGCTGCATCCTCCAGCGCGGGACACGTCAACGCGAAGAAGAGGCGACGTCAAACCAAAACATCAACGCGCTGGTGGCCAAACTTCCTCAAATCTCGGTGCAGCGGGCTGTCTACGGTTGGCCAGACTGGCACTCGACGGCCTGTTGCGTGACACGGTAAGAGTGCCGATCGGATCCCGGGGCCGGATATTCTCAGCGTGCTATTTTTTCAATTATAGGGAGCAATTGCGTGCTCCCCGAACTATTCTTACTCTCTGGCGACATTAAGACTAATCCAGGCCCCACTACAACTTACACATGTCACCCTACACAGACACACACAACAGCATCATGAGACACATACAGAAGTATATTAACATATTACAGTACAACGTAGATGGCCTCAAACAAAATCATGCAGCTTAGGGAATTCGTACACAAACAAAACATTCACATAGCACTTATACAAGAAAAAACAAACGCACACACAAAACACTCGCCATCCCTGACTTCACGGCGATCCGTCAAGATCGTACTGGGGGTAACTGAATTGGACTCATCACTTACATACGTAAAAGCATTAGCTACACTGATGCACCCAAAACAAAACATTACATACAATCCAAGCAGATAACACGATAGAAATACAGGCAGTTAACATTAAAACACGCGCAAAACACCACCACACTAATCAACATTTACATCCCACCAGATAGTAGTTCACCTCAGGTGCCAGCCAATTACAATCCAGTTACACAATCTGGCCTCTCTCACTAATGTCATCTTAGGAGACTTCAACGCCAAAAACATTAGTTGGTACCTGCACAACCAAAACACCACCAGAGGCGCCAACATAGCCACACAACTAAACAGCCTCTTCATTCTTAACAATAAAAAAGAACATACACATACCACATCAAGCAGGATACTCAAACTCCTCCCCAGACAACGTTCTGTTCCCCCTCACTAGCAACACATACAAAATGGAGAACAGAAAAACAGCTGTCATCAGACCACCTGCCCATCATTACAACACATTCTACACTCTGCCCCGAACAGCCTTAGGCACACTTACAGAAATTACAAAATACAGACTGAGGAACAATTCACCACATTAAACAGCAAACCCATCATAAACATCAATACAACACTCAAGACATTTAATCAGATCATCAATAATGCAAACAAATACATACCCAAAGGCAACATTAGGAAATACAACCCAAATTACACTAGAGAAATAGCCCACCTCATAAGGCAACGTAGCAACCTCAAATATAACCCAAACACCACACACAGAAGCCATAAAACAGCAGATACAACAGCTCAACACAGAAATAAACAAACTCAAAGAAAAACAAAAACATTCAGGGAATTCATAACACTAAACCACTCCACATATACATCCAGGATATACAAGACTATAAACAGCATTACCCACTCTAACAGCGGCATTCACACCTTACACGCGGCTATCTGTCGCAGCCAAAATAATATCCCAACATACACACAAGCTAACATTCTAGTTAATCACTACGCAAAGATAAGTCACTTAAACAGAGACAACAACCAGAAACACGCAGACAAACAGCCAGACACAAGAAAACCTACAGACTCGACACGACCATTACACCCTTCAATACAGACCAGACCACCAAGATCATCAAAAACATTGAGTCCAGAAGGCTTCTGGACCAGACAACATATCTAACATACACTTTAAACACTTGGGCCCCACAAGGAATACTAGCTCTCACAAATATCAGCACATTCATACCAACACTATTATTCCTGACATATGGAAACAAGGTAAAATTATTACACTACTCAAACCAGACAAAAATCCAACAGAACCAGCTTCCTATAGACCCACTACTTTACTATGCACGCCTTCCAAAGTAACAGACTAATCTTACAAATCCCCCAACCCACACATTCCACTATCGCCTACTCAACATGGATTCAGACCTCACCACTCAACTACGACATTACTCACTAACCTCATGCAGCACATCATGGATGGCATCAACTCCAGACGACCAGCTCAACGTACACTATTAACAATAGACATTAGTAAAGCATTTGATGCTATCCCACGCTTCCCTCTCACAAAACAAAATATTGAACACAAATATGCACAATAACACCAAAAGGTGGGTGGCTGAGCAACTATCTTTCAGGAAGATACTCACATGTCACATTTAATGGCAAGTCATCCAAAAACAAGCTTTCTCCGAACGGGGTCCTTCAAGGCTCTGTTCTCTCACCAACACTCTTCAACTTATACATGCATGACATTCCAACACCCATAGATAACAAACTTACCTTATCATCATATGCAGATGACATCACTAACATCCACCCACAACATCGACACCGCTACAATTAACCTACAAACATACATAAACAGTATACAAGATTGGCTCACACACAAACTCAAAGTAGCGCCCACAAAATCAACCATCACCTTGCTTACAAGCAACACAAAAGAACACCAGGTAATTCCACAGCTTACACTAAACATCAACATTCCACACACTCAGGGCCAAAATACTTGTGGTCACATACAACACATTATCATCTTTTGCAAACCACATTCAGTACATTAAAAACAAATGTACGTCAAGACTAACACGCTTAGGGTACTAACAGGCACAAACTTTGGACACCAGCAGGAAACAACATCACTCATATACTGTACAATCAATATATTCGCTCAGTTATGGACTATGCTAGCCCACGCTGGGCACCCATTATCTCAAACACACACATAAACACCTTACAGACAATACAAAACAACGCACTTCGTATCATTACAGGATGCACTCAACACCAATAGAACACCTGCACACAAACAAAAATACTGAAAGTTAGGGAATATTTAGACATGAGGGGAACAATTCATGGCAGCAGCGACAACTAACCCACAACACCCTTGCCACTACATGTACAATCATGCACCAACACCTCGCACCATTAAGGTAACACCAGAAAGACATTATAACCAAATACTCCATTCCATACCACACCCCACAGACATCACACAGTACAGAAAAAAAACACACACACACACACCTAACCCACAAAGCACTGACACGACTCGGTCCGAATGCGGTCCTAGGTGCGAAGCCGCCACCCATTAACAGGTCAGAGATCAGCCTGAGCAGATAGAGTTAACTTAGCACGATTCCGATGTGGACATCACCCCAATTTACGGACATATAAACACAGACTAGACAACTCCATAGACGACACCTGCCACCTGTGCCAGGACACCACAAACAATTGAACACATTATGACAGACTGTACCGCTCTAGCACAACAACGAACACAACACATCACTAGTGCGCTGAACCACTGGTCCACTCCGGAGAGGGCGATCGGTTACCTGCGTGTCGCCGGCTTGCTCGATCAGGGTGGGCTGATCGGCTAAACAACATTTCTTATTAGCATTTGATGTTTTCTAGGACACAGTTTTTCTTTCGGTAGTAAGTTATATTCTTGTAAAAAATTTACTGCATTTCCTTTTGTCTCAGTCTTCCTATATAATTCTATAAAATTAAATTTGTCAGTCATTGGAAAGTAAAAAGATGTTGAACTATAGTCTATGCTTGCAGCGGAAGAACAAAATAGATGCGCAACACCACCGTTTAAAAAATAGCCTAGCCTATGCTTGCAGTGATTACATCGTTCTAGTACTTCTTGTAGTATTCTATAATAATTTACTTTCATTTCGAAAAAACTTATTTTTAGAATCAGCGTATTATTTTAAAATTTCTATAGCCTACGCTCTTTCAAACATTTGCTAGTTTCTGCACATTATAACTTTTTGGTTATATATTTCTCAATGAAATGGTTTATAATTTTGAAATCAGCGTGAAAAACTGTGCATATCACGTTTTCATAAAAATCGGAAACAGTTAATATCCAAAAGCGGTTTTATACAAGGAGGGGGAAGTTCAAACTGGAAAAATCCGGTTGTGAAACGCAGAAAGTTCAAACTTACGGCCCAAAAGATATTTCAGCCCCATGGCCTATTATTTAGCTAAGAAAAAAGGGTGGGGCAAAATATATTGAGTGCCCCTAGTATAAAACATACTGCTTATATATATATATATATATATATATCAAAGCTATTGACTCCAACTGGAGGTGCGCCTTTCTCAACATTTGGGCTTGTCAGTCCGTACCAACCGTCCCCTCAGTAGCCCTCCACAATCCGCAATTAGAAACCACAGTAATGAAAACGACCATCCCCTTCACAAAACTCAGTTTGAAATTTTAACTAGATCCAATAACCTTACAGAACTCCGAATTTTAGAATCTTTGTACATCTATAGAAACAAACCCTCCCTTAATAATAATAGCTCATCCTACAAATTACGACTCTTTTGACAACCAACCGTGTTTCACAGATATACCCTTTCTAATCCTCTGACCACCTAGTGTTCCCTTAGACTTTGCCAAGTATGGAGGTGGATGTAAACATTGTGTATTTACCTATTGAGGTAATTTAATTTTAGTTTTTATAGTGATGAAATTTAATTTAATTTTAGTTTTTATAGTGATGAAATTTAAATGTTTTTAATTTTGTATTGATGCAATTTTCATTTTGCTTTAAGGTTTTAATTTTAATGGTCTTAATATTGTATTGATGTAACTTTCACTTTTCAATTTTGTTTTAAGGTTTTAAGACTTAACTCACTGATGATGACAAAAGATTTGTCGAAACGTCTGATGTACAAATAAATGAAAATGTTTGCCGTTGTGTTGATCCTTCTTTTCATATATATATATATATATATATATATCTTAATTGACTGAGAGTGAACTTTAGTTAACGAAATTTCCATGCAGCGCCAGTCTGTTTGGTTAATACGCTCCACTCTTCTCCCTCTAACTAATGGCCTCTCTTTCTCGACTGCCTACTTGCTTCTCCATTTGCGCTGCGCTCTATGTACTTCCGATTATAATTTTGCATTGGGGAAACAAGCCTTCGTCCATCTCTTATAAACCTGGAACTTAGAGAACTTTTGCACACACTATTTTATGAGTTTTAGAAATTCCTGTTTTATATTATTTCATTAACTTACGTGAATTATTTGACAAGATTAAATGATTTAATTATATATATGAAATACTACTTAAAAACTAAAACGAATTGGACGAAGTAGGAGGTAGAGCATCACGTGACACTCTCATTCCTTACTAGTTAAACAATATTACAAGTACGAATGTGTAGAAGCTTCGTGCCAAAAGTCACGGCGTTGTTTTTCTAAATTCATCTAAGGCCGACGTGAAATTTATATGCTTACTAACTTATGGTTCCCAATTAGGCGAGCGGCCAGACCCCGATTTAAACAATATTAATTCCCCCCTTGTATAAAAAGTTGTAATATGTTTATTAGTCCTTAGTGTTCAGTGAACACATTTTTCAAGTGTTGTCCTCAGTTTTTGATGTACGGTTGCCATGGAAACGCCAATATAAACAAACGCCTAGAAAATACCCGAAACTTTATCCAGATGATTTGTTTTAGTTTCGAACTGAAATACTATTAATTAACCAACCTATACTGTTTATTGTGTGTTTGCTATCTAGATAATTCAATTGTGTATCGCATTGTAAAACTTAATACAATTATGTATTGTTATAGGTTAGGTCCAGCTTTAAATTTAATTCCTCCTCCTATTATCACAATATTAGAATAAGACAAATATGACAAGTTCATTAAAATTTGTACAGGCGAAAAAGAGGCTGTCAACAAATTGGGAGAAATGAGTTATATTTCAGCAGAATCGCGCACACATCATAGTCAACAGCATTGTTAAGGCAGGATGACCTTTTACAAAAACTTGACTGAGTTTGATGACCTTACAAAATTACAGTATGTCTGTTACATACTTATCATCGTAACTGTTATCAATCATTTACAAGAAAAACATTTCTCATGTTAGTTCAAAATGTAGCACGCATGATTCTGCATCACATGGTACTGAAGAACAAAGTGTTCGCACACGAGCTCAAACATCCAAGCTTACAGATTTTTCAGCGCGTTTAATATGCAACGCGCGAAAGAGGAACAACATACATACAACTACGTGTCAGAGTAATCTCTATCAAGCAGCACAAGCTCGGAAGGACATTGCAGTTGATGCTGTTTACCACAAATCCTGCATGGCAAGCAATACAAGAAAGCATAACATCAGTGCTTCAAGGAAAATGGAAGTAGGAGAGAACATATACGAGAAGGCATTTATGGCACTAGTATGAGAAATAGATGTAAGCTTTTCCTTGTTGTAGATTAACAAGTTGAAAACCCTGCTAGACACATTCCAACAGCTGTTACCTGACCACATTGATACCAAAGTATACCGTGCAGAAACACTTCAGCGGCATCTCATGAAGCATAACATGAGAAGGGAAAACATTTTTATTCAAGCGCAGCGAGGACAGTCCAAGTCAAGCTGTTGTCAGTAGCAGTGTCAACTTCACATTAGTAAAACATCTGATGCTATCCCACGCTTCCCTCTCAAACAAAATACTGAATACAAACATGCACAACAACACCAAAAGGTGGCTGAGCAACTACCTTTCAGGAAGATACTCACATGTCACATTTAATGGCAAGTCATCCAAAAACAAGCTTTTTCCGAACGGGGTCCCTCAAGGCTCTGTTGTCTCACCAACACTGTTCAACTTATACATGCATGACATTCCAACACCCATAGATAACAAGCTTACCTTAGCATATGCGTGACATTCTAACATCCACCCACAACATCGACACCTACAAATAACCTACAAACATACATAAACAGTATACAAGACTGGCTCACTAGGGTGTGTCAATTTTGGGGGTGAAATGACTAAATTGAAAATCATGTGATTTGTAGCAATTTAATGTAATCATTTGGCATACAAAATAATATCCTTGCTTCAAAAACAATAAAATAACTCCTACCTACATAAATTTTAATTCAAAAATTCCATTTTTCCATAAATTCGTAAAAAATAACAAATGTGCGCAAACATCCTATCAACATTTAAAGTGGCAATAAGATATCATTCAGTGTCTTTATTTGAAAGTAACCAATGCAGTCATGTCCTTTTTGCTGCGGTTCCTTGACATCAGCATTCGGCTTGCTACTTGCGCTTTGATGTAGCCTTCTCGCCCTCGTGACTGTAAACTTGACTAGCTGCTTCTGTGACCATTTTCACATATCACTCCACACTGTGAGAGAGAAGGCCACTTTGGCACTTGCATTGGGGCCTCTAAGTTGTGTTAAATCTTTGTTTGTTATACATGTTATCAGGTGGCTCCAAAACTTCCGAACTCAAGTTAACTAATTCTGACAATTTCGTGGCATTGACGTTTATCTGAGGTACCTTCCTTGTCTGAACGAGCAGTCTCCCAGCTGGTCATCATCTAGTGATGTTCCTCTAAGCTTTAGAATGATTTCCATAGCCTCAGTTCTTTGGTACATTGGCTGCAGAGTATTGCTTGCAAAACTGCCTCTGGCCTAGCATACCAAGCGGACCTTCTCACCGCAGATAACACAATGTCCACCACTACTTTCCTTTGGGTTCTCAGTAGCTGTAATTGAAACGATGTGGTTGGGCCCCTCCATCCACATTGGATTAAGTTTTACATTGAACCAGTGAGGAAGATAAAACCCAATAATAAATTCAACAATCAACATCAAATTCTGTAGCATTTTGCCCTTCAGTGCATGTTTGAAACCCAAATCCTGCAGAAACGAATCGCTGTAGTTAACCAACGACTGTGACTTACGGGTCCAATCTCCAAGAGAGCCAGATTTTGAGGCAACTCTCCTGATCTGATTGCTTGAACAATACGATAAGCGTAAGATTGATCCGTGCTGAGGTCTTTGATAACTTCTTCAGACAACACTGGAAGGGGAGGGCCTACTTCGACCTTTGGAAATTTTGTATTTATTTCTAATTCCGTTGCTTCATCTAGCATGTTGCCAAGGGGGCCTGACCACTTGTTGTTGCTCTTTGTAGGACCATCAAGTTCCTGGATGAGACGACGAAGAGGTAGTTCCCCTGTGTGCAAATCACATACAATCCAAACAAGCCTTCTTCCAAGTTTCTCTAAATGCGTCATAACACCGCCCTGCCATCCAGTGTTCACCGCAGTTGAGTCTCCACCAACGGCCTGCAGTGAACTGTCAAGTTTTTTCTTGAAGCCAACATATTATTTGATCAGCAATTGCCTCTGCATGTTTCTTGCCTTCTACTTCTGCTTCAGGAACAAAGTGAAACAAATAGGCCACCAGGTTCGGAACACACAGAGTAGTGTTTTGTGAGACTGGGAAACTTTGTCCATTCCCTCTACCTCTAGGAGAACTTGTGTCATCTTTCTTCCATCAAAAAAAGGCAAGAGACACCTTCCTCCTTCAAATCTTTTTCATGCTGATCAGATATTTCCTTCATTATTTTTTCTTGTGCTCTTCTTATCTTATTATGATCTATCACTAAGGATGTATCCTCTCGGCTGATGAGGCCTGCATCTATCCAAGCGGCAGTGGCAATCTCTGCAGTCTCTCGTAGCCCCGTATGGTGGCGAATACTGGCAAGGGCAATGTTTGAGATTCTTTAGTGTTGTATTTCATTCTCTTCGGCGAAGGTTCAGATGGCATTTTGGAGCTATCATCTGATGTTGCTTCTTTCTGTTCATCTGAAGAGCTTTCAAAGAAGTGAGAAACCTCTTGATAGAGTCTTCATCTCTTTGGGTGGCTTCTTCACTCTTTTTCTTCCTTTCTTCCTCTCTCGGATTTCTCTTTTTAGCAAAACAATGTTTTTTGGTTTCTGAATAATCTGCCGAACCAATCTGCATACTTCCTTGGCCTCCTGCCTTTCTCTCTGCGCCTTTATGAAAGCCAGCTCCAAAACAGGGATCTTCTTCTCACGAGGACAGCGACAATCAATGTGAGGGTGAGGTTTCTTCTGCATGAGGGAGAACAATTGGCTTCAGAACAACTTATGGGACACTGGCAGTTAAAAATGTCAAGAAGAGTATCAAGTGTGTGCAGAAATTTATTTTTCTTTGCTAGTTTTCCTTTACCAAGTGATGTCTCAACTGCTTTGTGCCACAGCTTTGTTAATTTTAGCTCAATAGTTCTATACTGATTGAGTACAGGTGGTTTGAATAACACATTAGCTTTTTTCACTGATGCAGAAGAGGGGGAATCATGTCCCTTATGAGCTCTTTCTCTGTGTAGTTCCTTCTATCCTTTGTATTTTGTTCACGAAGGAGTAACCCTAGTCTCAGCATGTCTCGCACTGTTGGTAGTTCTGATACGGGAAGCTCCTTGCCTGTACCGACTAAAGGCTCAAGTGGCATGACGACTGACCTCTTTCTTCAATTTTGGCATCTTAGGAATATCTGAAAAGAAAAACATTTAAGTATTTTATATCAATTACGATGTTTCAAAGTTTAGTCATTCGATGTTCTAAAATTCAATAAAAAAATATTTCATGGGATTACAACATTAGACAGAAGAATATGATGATAAATAATTGTAATAATCAATAATCCATACTTACAGTTAAACTGTAGTATTCGTCTAGTAGAATAACTGAAGTAGGTACAAGAGCAATAACAGCAAACCACCATCTATGACATCTAAGAGGCAACTGAGGACTGAGAGTGAGGGACAGTTCTCTTCATGTTCTGACTTGTACAACAACTATATGACCTTGAAAACACTCCATATGCGATCAGTGGGATAATTCTGTGACAGATGAATAGTTAATTTATGTCCTATTATTTAGCAAGTCAATTTCTGAAACTTTAAGGTAAAATTGATGTAGGTAAGGGTTATTTATTTATTTTGGTTGGCCAATTTCAAGTTTTGACATGAAAAGACTATATTTTCACTACCAAAATTGATTTGAAAAATGTTGACAAAATTGACACCCTACTGGCTCACACACAATAGACTCAAAGTAGCGCCCACAAAATCAACCATCACCTTGCTTACAAGCAACACAAAAGACCACCAGGTAACTCCACAGCTTCCACTAACCACCACCAACATTCCACACACTCACAGAACCAAAATACTTTGGGTCACATACAAATTATCTTTTGCAAACCACATTCAGGACATTAAAAACAAATGTACGTCAAGACTAAACACGCTTAGGGTACTAACAGGCACAAACTTTGGACACCAGCAGGAAACATCACTCATATACAAACAATATATTCGCTCAGTTATGGACTATGCTAGCCCATGCTGGGCACCCATTATCTCACACACAAACACCTTTACAGACAATAAAAAACAACGCACTTCGTATCACAGGATGCACTCAAACAAACCAATAGAACACCTGCACACAAACAAAAATACTGAAAGTTAGGCAACATTTGGACATGAGAACACAACTCATGGCAGCAGCGACAACTAACCCACAACACCCTTGCCACTACATGTACAATCATGCACCGACACCTCACCATTAAGGTAACACCAGACACGCATTATAACCAAATACTCCATTCCATACCACGCCCCCACAGACATCACACAGTACAGAAAACACACACACACCTAACTCACAAAGCACTGACACGACTCGGTCCGAATGCGGTCCTAGGTGCGAAGCCGCCACCCACTGACAGGTCAGAGACAAGCCTGAGCAGATCGATCGAGTTTAACTTCGCACGACACCGATGTGGACATCACCCCAACTTACAGACATGTAAACACAGACTAGACAACTCGACATACGACACCTGCCACCTGTGCCAGGACACACCACAAACAATTGAACATATTATGACAGACTGTACCGTTCTAGCACAACAACGAACACAACACATTACTAGTGCGCTGAACCTCTGGTCCACTCCGGAGAGGGCGATCGGTTAACTGCGTGCCACCGGCTTGCTCGATCAGGGTGGGATGATCGGCTAAACAACAACAACAACTTAGGAGATGCTGTCAGAGCCTTTGCTCAACTGAAGGAAGATGTCAGCTCTAATGAGATGACACTTGGTTCTGCTGAAGAACAATCAAATGTTCCAGTGAATTCAGAAAGCTTACTTCATTCTGCCATTGATATGCTTAGACAAGAAATAGTAAAAACTGAAAAGCCAAACGAGTACTACACAGCTGCTGAAATCGGCCAGAAAACATCTGAAGAATTTGTTCCAGAACTTTTACAGAAGACGTTTCTCTGGCTACTGAAACAGGCATTTGAATCGCGCGATTCAAATTACCGGCCAGCAGAAAAATTACAACGTATAGTCTTAGCTCTTGCAGAAAGTTATTCATAGCAGTGACAGCAATATTATAACCCCCCTTCATCTAGGACTCCCATCATGATCATGGAAAACGAGATATAACAGACACTCTCCATGTCCATGGTTTTGCCATAAGCTATGATCGTCAAAGTTTTTTAACTGCCCCTAGGAAAAGATGAACTTAAAAGAATCCAAGGTCGCATATACATACCACATGGCTTAGTCTCACGACATGGAGGAAAGCTGATGAATATAAAGAACAATGACTTGAATCTCCCGAGAGTCCGTCTTGCTGACAAATGTACCATTACACAAACTACCTCCATCAGAACCTAGCTTTCTTCAACACTAAGATGGAATCATTTCAGACCCGCATTTGGATGTTGGCTCACGTTGCTAAACCAGATATGTCTTTACCTGATGGAAGTGGGTGGCAAAGAGAGGGTGATGAATTAAAGTTGAAGTTATTTGATGGACCAACAATTGCAGAAGTATTAGGCGAGCTTCTGTGCTCATGCCGTGGACGCAGACAATGTAGTAAGAACTGCAGTTGTGCAACGAATGATATGACATGCACAGAGGAATACGTCTACAAGGCTACTGAGGACTGCATGAATGAACAAACCCATCACAAACCACCGCTGGATGAGCTAGATGAATAGTCGTATTATAGCATTGTGCATTAATAATTTATTAGTGCGTTTCATATATGCTGTTACAACGCGAGTTATTCCCCAGTATGGGGTAAACTCTTAATAACGCATTGAAGTGATATTGCGGGAGTCACCGAATACAGTATACACTGACTTACATGCAGTTTTGTAATTTAAAAAAAGTTGAGACTTTTAATGGAAAGATTCCAATTTTAAGTAATGATTCTGCTTTAGAGTTATTTAGTAGTTTGCTTCATAAAGATAAGCATTGTTAAAATTTAGTTGGTTTAATTGATTTAGTTAATTTTATGTTATGTACAGATATACGTATAGTAACTTAATTTTTGTTTTACAAAATTGACGTTCTTCCAATCTCAATATCGGTCCTTTCACACATTTAAAAACTCAAACTTTATTTTCAAGTGCAACATTATATATGTATTGTAATCATGCCAACATTTACCTGTTTTCCATAACTGAACGACAAACCTTTTGGCTGGCATGCGAACAGGTCTCCATTATTAAACCCATGTAGGCACAGTACTTTAAATATGGTGATTCAACATTTTAATATGACATTCATTTTGTTCAACAGTTTATAAATGCTTGGAGTTTCAAAATACCTGAATTATTGTACTCTAACTTAGTTTTGTTTAACTCATATTAATCAGTTTTGTGAAACACCTGTATTTAAGGTTAATATTTTTTGGGTCTAACAATAACGTTTTAAGGCAGAAAAATAAAATATATGTAAAAGAATGTTTTTATAGATAAATTGATATAGCGTAGCACTAGAGCTTTCAGAAAAAGTATAACTTCATGGGAAATAAACCTTGTCTTCACTGTTCATTGCCTCTTCAAAGATTTGAGTTGTAGTGCGTGAATTGAAAATAAATAAAATAAAAAATATATATATACGTATATATAAGGGTGGAGTGAAAAAAAAACTGATTTTTTCGGCGATGTTTAAAAATAGCCGATTGTATTGCCTATTGTACCCAACATATAATACATAAAATATTTCTGCATTTCAAACATGTTTTCAGATCCCGCAAGAGGTCTCAGTATTATACGATTTACCGATTTCCTTATCGTACATCTGGCAACAGGCCGCTGTGATTGCCAACTCAGTCAATAAACATTAGACACGAATCATTCATTAGTGTCATTTGAGCTTTAGTTGTGTGAGCATGTACCACACACTTCTGTAACTGACCATGCATTATTGAACTTTGTCTTTTTCTAGCAAAGTTTTTAATATTGTCCAAGTATAATGGATACAAAGGTTAAAACTAACGGAAAAATTGCTTGTCCTGTGTTTTTAGGTTCAATCAGTGAATTCAAAAGCAATACTTTGCCAACACGAGGAGCTGTAATGCTACACTACACATGGCTTCGACCCGAAATGACATCTGGAGGTGGGAAGGAACAATCTTTGACACACATTTGTGAGCCTGGAGCAGTTGCCTTTGAAACACACTGGCAAAAAGCTTCTATTCCCACCATTGCTCACTGTGAAAAATGCTCTGTATGAATTGGTCCACAATTAACCCACCCCTTATATCTCCAGTCTAACTATAGAGTAGATTAAGTCTAGCCCTGTAGGGGTCAGCCTAGAGATTCCGGAAATGGTCCAGAGCGGGCAGATAAATTGAGGTCCACAGTAGGATTCCTCACCAAACTAGGTTAGGGCAATCTACCTTCACCTTTGTTAAGCTATGAGTTGATGCTGGGTCTTAGGCCACAATGTAGCCCTAAGTTGTCTGACCCAGCTTAATTTAATGAGTCTTCTAAGTTAGAAGTTAGAAGATCTAACTGGGCTAAAAACACAATTAGTCACTTACTGCTAGTTATTAGAGAGTCCCTTTTCCCGTCTTGTTTGTTTATTAAGAGCGTACTTGCTGGTGGGGATCTTATTTTTTTGTCTGTTCTTCTCCCTTCCCTCGTTCCGTCTTATCGCCCCGTTCCTCGTTTTCGTTCTCCTTTGTTCTCCTTTTAGCGGGGCTTTTTCCACCAGCGTCGTCTTGGTTTTTTCCTCGGTTCGTTGATCGGTAATGTATATCTATTACCGAGCACGCTCTTGTCACACAGTATATAAATACTAGTGTGGAGAATAACTCTGGTGAGCAACCAATTGGTTTCATCCACCCAGTTATTGACATAAAAGGAATTTAATAATTGTTAGATTAACTACCTACCTACTCAGAGAACCATTTTCGTTACCTCCCAACTACCCACTCATCAGTTTTCCATATACTGGGGGCCCCGGGAGATAAAAATTTTGGTGTCATTGTCACCAATTTTTATGTCTGAGTGTAGACTAGCTAACTATTTGACTGTAAATGCCTGTTAATCTGATTAACAGTGCCTATCCTCACCTTCTCATGGAGAAGGTGTAGCATTTAATTAGAAGAGAAAATATACATCCATAGGATGAAACTGTCTATGGTCTTTACCATAAGAAAAGAAAAAGTGAAAGTTAGAAGATAAAATTACAATTCCCCAGCATCTATTTTTTGTTGTAAAAATAGTCGCGCCTTTAATGCTGTTTGTCGCTGAGGTCTTGTGTCTGTCAATGTTGTAGTAGGATGCGTTACCACTCCTACTGTCAAAGGAATAGTTACTGGAAGTTCAGTGTCTCCAGTTGTTACTGTCAGTGGAGAAGGTTCTCCAAAGTCCATTGTTTTGGGTCCAGACTCTAAAGGGTACAAAAGAGAAATGTCTCTTGTTGTGTCACCCGTTGAAGTCCTTAATTTGACCACTCTTGTTACCCCGTCTGCCCCTGGTCTGAGTTCTGAAACTCTAGCCAGAGGCCAGTATTGTCTTGGAGTACTGTCATGTATGAGAACAAGGTCCCCTACCTTAATTGTGTCAGACCAATCCTTCTTAGTCATTTGTTTATGTCTCTCCCTTAGACCAATCAAGTACTCAGTTTTCCACTGTTTAATGAAATGAGCTTTAACTCTAGTTAAATGTTGTAACTTAGTCTGGAGCTCATCATGTCGTTGAGCCAGTTTGGTCTTCTGAAGAGTCTATATTGTAGTCCGGCAGGAGACTAACTTGTTCTCCCCGAATCAAATGATTTGGAGTTAATGGTTCCGGGTCATTAATGTTGTCACTCACATAAGTGAATGGTCTATTGTTAATGATGTTCTCAATCTCAGCCAGGAGAGTGAGCAATTCAAATAAGTGTATCTGTTTTTACAATTGCTTTCTTCAAGCAATTCTTTACTGTTTGTATATTTCTCTCCCAGATAGAACCATACCAAGGAGAGGCAACCGGAATATACTTCCACTTTATGTTTGAATTTTTATATATAATTGTGAGAGTTCATCGCTTAACAAGTCGTGGATGACTTGTTCACCAGCCTTGAAATATGTAGCATTGTCAGTCCAAACTGTCTTTGGTACTGAATGTCGTGCACAGAATCTCTTAAAGACAGCAACAAAAGATTCTGCTGTAAGGTCCTCCATAACATCCAGATAAACAGCTCATGAGGCAGCACATGTAAACAGTACAATGTACATATTTTGTTCAGTGTCAACCACCCCTACATTCAATGCTCCTGTATAGTCAATGCCTACAGTCTCAAAGGGTCTGTTGAGAGTAACTCTCTCCTCTGGCAAAGCAGGAGGATTTGGTTTCCTATAGGGCCTAGCATGAATACGCCTACATGTGACACACTCACTCAGGACTGTTTTAACAGTGATCCTTCCCTTGGGTATCCAATAAGTTTTTCTTAATGTAGTTAGTGTCTGTGGTACCCCCATATGATATACATCATTGTGTGTTTTTCTGATGATTAATGTTGTCAAATAGCTAAATCTAGGTAAAGGATTGGATGTTTGCTTTTGTATGACAGTTTTGATTTGTCTAATCTCCCTTTACACCTTAGAAGGCCTTCCTCATCTCTGAACAAGTTTAGATCCACAACTACTGATGGTACAGGTTCTTTTGTTTGTTTCCCTTAGTCAAGAATTCTAACTCTTTATTGTACTCTTTTTGTTGTGCATGGCCTATCCAGTATTTGGTTGCAACTTCTGTATAATTATGATTGTTTTTATTTAGCTGTTTGTTAATTGTAGTTAAACAGTTGTGAGCAAACCTCAAACAGTAGGCTGTGACCCTGACAAGTTTACTGAAATCAGAATAACGTTCATAATTAGTGATTGGTTCAACCTTTTCATTTGAAAAGATTAAATTTAATGTCAAGTTAACTTGTTCCACAGGCCATTGGTCTGTATTACAGAGCCACTTAGGTCCCATAAACCAAGTTTTGTTTGACTTCAACAACTTGTAGGATAAACCTCTGGTCAGAAAGTCTGCTGGATTTTGTTTAGTTGGAACATAGTGAAAGTTTACTTGTAGGCTTTCATTAGCTTCAGATATTTCTTTTAGCCTATTTCTTACAAAGATATTCTTACTATTAATGCTATTATTCCGTATCCAGGCAAGACAAATCTGACTGTCAAGCCAGATGTGGATATCAGTTATGTTCACATCATGGTAAGCATCCTTAAGCAATGAAATGGTTTTAATGGCTAATGCAGCAGCCAATAGTTCCAATTGAGGTATGGTTCGTGTAGGTTTGAGAGGTGCAACTTTCCCTTTTGCATAAATTAGATGACTTTCTGTAGGACTTACAAGATACGCACAGCACCCATAAGCTTGTGTGCTTGCATCAGCAAACACATGAAGTCTCTGGGGCTTATCCCTAAACCCACAGCACCTTTGAATTTTGTTCTGCACTTTGGTTAAATCAGCAGCTAACTTCTTCCAAGATTTTTTATTTTCATTTGTTATTGGATCATCCCACCCAACATTTGTCCTCCAAATTTCTTGGAGGAGAATCTTTGATTTTATTGTTGAAGGCAGGAATAGACCCATAGGATCAAAAATTTTGGAAGCCTCTGATAATGTTTGTCTTTTAGTATTTGCTTCCTCATCAAGTTTAAAACCTTTAGTACAGATTGAATCATGACTGTTAGAAGTTGCATCCAAATACCAGTTCATACCTAAAGTTTTAACTCTGTCTGATGGCTCAGTAAGACCATTATTATCCTTTAAAATCTTTTTGTTTAAATCCTCATCATTTGAAATCCACTCTCTAAGTTCAAAGTTACCTTGTTGCATAATGTTTTGAGAGTGTTCATAGACTTCAGATAATTCAGATTTTGTTGTTGTTGAGCATATTAGATTGTCTACGTAAAAATGTTCCTTAAGGAAGTTCAATGTTAAAGAGTTATTAAACTGGTTCAAATGATGTCCAATTGTCAATGCTAATAGGCTAGGTGAGCAATTGACTCCAAACAACACAACATTAAATCTATAGGTTATGAACCCTTTATTCAAATCAAATGGATCCTTGAACCATAAGAACCTAAGTTGGTTCTTATCATATTCATTTTTAAGATTTATTCTCAAAAATGCCTTTGAAATGTCACTTTGTACGGCATATTTATCTAACCTGAACCTCAGTAAGATCTTCACAAGGTCAGAAATGAGATTAGGACCCTCAATTAGGCAATCATTCAAACTGTGTTTATCACTGTCTTTGAGGCTACAGTTATATACTACTCTGAGTTTTGTTGTTGGGGCATCTTGTCGATAAACCCCCCTGTGGGTTAAATAATGACAACCATCTTTTTTAAAAGGGTTATTTGTTACTTCTTCAATGAAGCCTTTCTGTAGCTGTTCTTTGAAGACATCACTGTACTTTTTAATATTATTATCTTGTTTGAGTTTTTTCATTACTTTATATAAATGTCCTTTAGCTACTTTGAGATTATCTCTTAAAGTTGGACAATTTATTTTCCAAGGTAACTCAATAAAATAACTATTGTCTTTGCACTGAATGGTGTCTTCAAATCTTTCTACCATTAACTGATCTTCTGAAGTTTGATTTGTGTCATGTATACCCACAGATTCTAGCAACCATAAAGTTTGAATTGCCTCATCCAAAGTTTCATTTGATAATGATGAATTAATGTTCTCAGTTGAGATAATATTATTCAAAGTGTTGCTATTCTTACAGGTGTTATGTAGGACTGAGTTGAGGCACATAGTATTTGTTGGTCATGAACTATTTTGGTTTAGGTCTAGGTTGTATTTGGATAGGTCACCCAAAGGGGCTATCCCTGATGGAGTCTGAATAGCTATACCATTACCTATCTTCACTATGCCCTTATGAATAATTAATATAATCTGCCCCCATTAACATTTCAATGTTAGCTACTGTGTTGTTTGTGATATGTCTATCAGCTATTTTGTAGTGTTTTCCTAAATGATTTATGGTTTGTTCTAGTTTGGGTATAACCAGTTTGTTTTGTCCTACTTTAGAAATAATAACTGCTTCAATTTTCTCTAATTTATTTTCTAAATGTAGTTCCAGGTCAATTGTCTTGTAGCTATTTTTGTCCGAGTTATCCTTAACAAAGGATGCAATATTGAGTTTTTGTTCATTAGGGTTTGGTGTCAAACCCAATTTATTAACTACATTTTGCAAAACAAATGTTTGTTCAGAACAACAGTCTATAAGACATCTCACTGGAGTGGTGCTACCCTCACTATTCACTAAGTCCAAAGTAATAGTTGGTAAAAGAATCTCAGTGTTTCTTGTTACGTTGTTTGAGCAAACAGAATGTCCCATGAAAGTGGCATTTTCTTGATTACCTTTGTTTGGTGGAGGTATCTTTTGAGTTTGAGTACTATTGTTTGGACACTTTGGTGAATCACACATTGATGAGACATGTCGTAAACTTTTACAAAACTTACACTTGAATCTTAACCTAGATTTACAGTCTTTCTTATAATGTCCCTGGCCAGTACACTTTTTACATAGGTTCAACTGTTCACATCTTTTAGCTCTTTGGTTAAAGTCTGAATATTTGTTACACCCAGTACTACTGTGTTCATTACTTGCACAAAATTTGCAATGTAGTGTGTAAGTTGAGGCAGCAGTTACATTAAAGTTCTGTGATGTAGGTGTTCGTGTATTACAGTTGGTCACATTTGATTCTACAGTATCAAGTTTTGTCTGTTTGGCTGTAGCTAGTTGGTCTCTGGGAACAGTCTTTGGTTTATCCATAGTCTGGGTCTTATTTTGTGTTGGAATATTTCTCAATTTGTAATTAGTTAGGATATTGGGAAAGTGTTTTCTGATATCTTCAAGATTAGGATAATTTTCTCCCGTCTTTAGAACTAAAATATCTTTAATCCTCAAAGGAAGGCACCTAAGAACTATGCCTTGTATAATCCAAGCTGAAGCTTTAATATCTATCTCATTGCTAACCAGTTGTCCTATAATAGCTTCTAATTTTGTATAAAAATTTTCCATATCACTATGGTTATCTTTTATGGGTGCAAAATCAAAAATTTGTTGAGATAATTCGTATACAATCTCATCTTTATTAATGTAATTACGTTTTAAGAGATCAATAGCTACTTCATATGAATTCCCTACGGCTGGTAAATAGGCTATCAGGTTATAGGCTGGGCCTTTAAGGAAACTAGTTAAGTAGCTAAACTTATCAACAGTTGAAATATAAGGTTTATTACCTATTAAACTCTCAAATTTGTCAATGAAAGATGGAATTGTACCGTGTCCCCTTCAAATGTTGGTACTAGCAAAATGGGTAACTGAGCTCTCAATTCTTGTGACTCAGGACTTAGCATGCCACTTAAATTTTGTTGAAGGTTAGCTCTACTTTGATTAAAATCAGAATTAGGTTTATTTGGTGTTAAGTCAGTCAAACGAGACCGTAGTCTCCTTATTTGCTGTTCAATTGAATTACCTGATCATCATTATCAGCGTAAAGGTCTATCAATTGTTCTTCAGCCATTTCGGATTCAACTAACTCTGAAATACTCTCATCAATGGCTATTATTTCCTTCTTTTTAGTTTCCAATTTAAGAATTACACACTCTAAATCTTCCTTACCTGGTTGTGTAATATTGTTAAAAGTGTTCACGGCCTTTGTAACAGCTCCCAACTTTGCCCCCCTTTTCTTTTTTAACTTTTTCAATTCCGCACTGTCCATGTTTAAGTCAAAATTGTTTAAATGGGGATCGTAATGAAATAGAGGACAAGAAGAAATTACCAGAGAAGAGAGCACAGACAAAACAGTCAAGTTTAAATTTGGTTTAATCCCCCCCCCCCAGTACTTATGTGTCACTCAGGTCTAAGCTTATAAGAGAATGAGACTCCTTAAATGTAAATGTTTCCTAGTTAGGCCCTAGGTTGTAGACCTAATTAGGCTTGATTAGGTTAGGCTTAGGCTTAGGCTAGACCATTTAGCCTAATTCTGCAATTTTTTTGTTAAGTAAGGTTAAGGTTTGTAAATTCCCCACACACGGACCACCAATGTGAAAAATGCTCTGTATGAATTGGTCCACAATTAACCCACCCCTTATATCTCCAGTCTAACTATAGAGTAGATTAAGTCTAGCCCTGTAGGGGTCAGCCTAGAGATTCCGGAAATGGTCCAGAGCGGGCAGATAAATTGAGGTCCACAGTAGGATACCTCACCAAACTAGGTTAGGGCAATCTACCTTCACCTTTGTTAAGCTATGAGTTGATGCGGGTCTTAGGCCACAATGTAGGCCTAAGTTGTCTGACCCAGCTTAATTTAATGAGTCTTCTAAGTTAGAAGATCTAACTGGGCTAAAAACACAATTAGTCACTTACTGCTAGTTATTAGAGAGTCCCTTTTCCCGTCTTGTTTGTTTATTAAGAGCGTACTTGCTGGTGGGGATCTTATTTTCTTGTCTGTTCTTCTCCCTTCCCTCGTTCCGTCTTATCGCCCCGTTCCTCGTTTTCGTTCTCCTTTGTTCTCCTTTTAGCGGGGCTTTTTCCACCAGCGTCGTCTTGGTTTTTTCCTCGGTTCGTTGATCGGTAATGTATATCTATTACCGAGCACGCTCTTGTCACACAGTATATAAATGCTAGTGTGGAGAATAACTCTGGTGAGCAACCAATTGGTTTCATCCACCCAGTTATTGACATAAAAGGAATTTAATAATTGTTAGATTAACTACCTACCTACTCAGTGAACCATTTTCGTTACCTCCCAACTACCCACTCATCAGTTTTCCATACTCACAAAAGTAGTTGATAATGTTAAAGATTTCTGAATGAAATACAATAAGCTATTGAAAGTATATAAAAACAGGCACATGATTAATAGGGTGGAGCGAAAATGGCCGTTTTTTCAACTTTTTCTTAAAAACCAAATGGGTAATGTGGAAAATGTGTCAAATGGTCTTAAATGAAGGCATGCAAAGTTTGAAACCATTTGGACAAGTCTTTTAGGTGCCCCCAGGGCATAGAATTTATGTTTTTTTGGAAAAAAATTAGGTGATTTCAATATTTTTAAATTTTTTAATAAACCCATCCCTTCTTTGCGGTAGCTTGTATTAGGTTCATTATAAGTCCAATCATCAAATAAAATTTACAGAATGAACAATTTTAATTATCTTGA
The DNA here is from genome assembly GCA_023014485.1 of Bathynomus jamesi. Taxonomy (NCBI): domain Eukaryota; kingdom Metazoa; phylum Arthropoda; class Malacostraca; order Isopoda; family Cirolanidae; genus Bathynomus; species Bathynomus jamesi. Next base: position 2,233,473 of record JAJOZX010000078.1, on the reverse strand, counting down.
GGTGCCCCCCCCCAGGCGCTCAAAGAACCATTATTTTCCATACAGCTCTTTGCTTATTCTGACTTATATAGTATATAAGGTCAGAATAACCCAGAACTCACCACGAGGAGGTGGCTGTATATCGAGTTCCACCCGTGCCCAGCCCAACCACCCAACCTAGCAAAGCACTTCTAATCAGTCATCAACATTGCTAATAAGATGTCAACGAGTTCTGCTATTATATCTTATAAGAGTACTTAGACTTGGTGTCAAATTTATGTATTAGTTTCCTTGAGGCAAGTCTGGCCCCTATGAATCCATCTCTAGGTTTCACTCCACAAATAGATGATGATTTAATTACTCTTTCCACTGCTTGTGTGTGGCAGGGATACTTCTTGATTTCAAGCTTGCCTCGTTCAGTTAATTGTTTTTCTATTTCACTGTCTGTTAGGTTCATTGTCAAAGGAGGTTCAGTTACTTCAGTTCTTTGCCAATTGATCATCTCGGTGTAATCATTGCAGTCAAAATTCAGTTCGGGAATTTTAAAGTGACGAATTTCGCTTTTCTTTTCCTCCCTGGCGCTCTTGATTCTCCGCCATCCAAGCTCTCGTACATATTCCCGTTCATCTTGCAGCATTGATAGAAAGATGTTTTCAGGATGAGCGAAATATGCGTTTCTTTGAATAACTGAAAAAAGGAACTGTGAATATAATTCGTCCAGAGTTTTTGATAGTTGTATGGTTTTGCAAACATTCCTAGCGCCATAGACGACAGATGAATTTGATTTTATCTGAAACCACATCGGTGCGTACACTTTCATTATGAATTCAACAATGTCAATTAGATTCTCTGTTGGATCTTCTGTTGATATACATTATATAAATGGAGTATTCGATTTGCTGTTGTTAACCATCGAGAGTGGGACATCTTTCCTGGATTACGGGGAGGCAAATCTTCAGGAACATTTCCTGTCGAAACAGCTTTATGAATATCATAAATAATTTTGGTCAGAACTTAATACCTCTGAATCGACTGACTGTATCTCTGAATCAATTGGTAAGAATTCTTTCAAAGGGAGCTTGTGATAGTCTTGAAGTTGTTTGCCAATTACACCTGTAAAGCCGCGCGGACCCGTTGTTTTTCCATCCAGTTGTTGAATTAAATGACGCAATGGGCTCATTTGCATGTTGTTGGCAAACAAACCATTGTAAAAGTTTTCCAAGTTTTCCTTCAAGTAATGTGCAAACACCGCCCTTGGTGCCTGTGTTGACGGCTGTTCCATCGCATCCAACTACGGTAATATTTTCAGTCGATATTTTTTTCTTGTCTAGGAACATCAAAATATATGTAGCTATGTTTTGCTGATCCTGTTGTTGGTGAGAAATGGCCAAGAAATTTTGATTCAGGTTCGGCAATAACAGCAATATGTTCTTGAAGAACATTTTTGCGGTAGAATTTGCAACCTTTCTTTTCCGATATAATTGTTGTATCTTTGCGACCATCGAAATAGATACTTTCGATGGCGGTTTCACTTTCTGTTGCTTCCTCTTTTTGTATTATTTCTCTTTTGCGTTTCCTCTCCCGTCGTATTTTGCTGCAATCTATGACTTTGGATGAATTTTCTTCAGAAATGATGCCAATATCTTGCAAGACGGAGGTTGATATCAAAGCAGTTGCGCGGTCAGACACTCCTGTTCTATCGCACGCCAGAGCTAAGGCAGGTAAAACCGATTTCTGTTCCGTAAGTTTCTGCTCCTTTTTCTGCCTTTTTTGGGGAGGAATATTATCATCACATTCATCAGAGGACGTCTCAGTACTTGAGACCGACGTTTCTTCTGATAAATCAACTGCCTCTGATGTATGATACCTTCTGCTAGGCTTCTCAGGCAGCGGGATTTTCTAATTGCCGTTTTTTGTAGCCTTCGTGTTGTTTCAATATCTGCTACTCCGATGAACATTTTTCACTCTGTTCGTTGATCCATCAAGAAATCCCGTTCTAAAACAGGGACTTTGGAAACCTTCGTACAAGAGCATCTTTCAAAACACTTGCACTTGCATGCAACAATGTCAAATAATTTCTTAGCTACATTTTTTAATTTATTTATTTTCTCTTTATAACTTTCATTTTCCCGCCGCCCCTTGAATCCTTTTAATATCGTTCGATACTTCTTGTGGTGTACTTTTAACATATCCAAAATGCGTTTCTCTGAGAGCACTGGGATAGATGCTTTGGAGTAAATATCGATTATTTTCTTTGTAAGATTCTTCGCAATGACGTCTACAGAAGGATCTTTACTTGACGTTTGCTTTAGTCGATATCTTTCCCAGAGAAAACACTTCATCACTTCTTCATAAGTTGGAAGTTGACTCTCATTTAAGTCGTTACCACTGCCAAAAATGGGGCACAAGTTTGCTTGCCTCGTACGCGAGGTAGATGGTCTACTTGAGTCCTGCATCTTGAAAGAACAACGAATAGCACCGTCTTCTGTCACTGCCAGGCTAACACTGGCCTGTCAGGCTGTGAGTCAGTGAGAGAGAGAGAGTGGTAATGTTGATGTATCTATCTATATCTGATGTATCTATCACTACCGCTAAGTAACTACTGAAATATATTGACTTGTACAAATTCTTGAAAATATATATATAATAAATGACATATTTTAGCATACTTTACCGTCCCGGGGGCACCTGAAAATGAACTCCGATTGCAATGATGTTTTACAGTGATTATTTTTACACCAAATGGCACTTTTTCCGACTACCCAAGTTCGACTTTTGAAAAAAGTGTATTTCGCTCCACCCTAATGATTAAGAGCTACTCTGCACAAGTAACAAAATTTAAAGATGAAGGTAATTCTAAACGGTTTGACATTGCTGCCTGTAAGTGCAAACAGTTATCTGTGTGCGCTTGCGCTAAAAACCGAAAAGCTCCTGTTCATGAAAGGCTATTTCTGACAGATAAGCGAACAGAAAGAAAAATGTGTATAGCAGGAGTTGATGTGGTGAAAACAAAGAAATTGAAAGAAAAAGAAAACGCTTGTTGCAGAAATGGACAGAAAGACGAAGTCACAGGAAAAATCTGAGGACACTATTCAATCATCATTTGAAGTGATTGAAAGCAGTTCTGATTGCGATAACACAAGTGAATCAAGTGACAACAGTTATTTAAAAAAAAGAAAAAGCAATTGTAAAAACTCGGTGGGGAAAAAAAAAAGCAAAACAAATGTGAACACCCATCCCAACTGTTGCTCGAGTGTGTGATAGGCATAGAATATCTGATAGAGCAACAGCAGCATTAACATCAGCATTACTAGAAGACCTTGGGATTATCAAAGATACTGAACAATCCCATGTCATTGATCGAAGTAAAATTCGACATGAACGAAGTAGCACCGGAGAGACCTGCAAGAATCTCAGTCACTGTCATACTTACATAAAAAATTCAGTGATATTTATTTCGATGGTCGGAAGGACCAAACCATAGCACAAGTGAAGAAAGCTCATAAATTTGTCCATCAAACTATTTCTGAAGAACACAACTAATACAAGAGCCTGGCTCCAAGTACATAGGCCATGTGACTCCATCAGGATCAGCCAAGGATACGGCTGAGGCGGTCATGAATTTTCTGCAAAGAAATAATTTTGATATCAACGCTCTTATCGTTGTGGGTTGCGATGGAACAATCATCAACACTGGCGAGAAGGGAGGTGTGATACGGAAACTTGAACAATTTAGAAAAACGCTTACAGAGAATGATGTGCTTACTACATACGAATGAACTACCATTTAGACATCTGATACATCGATATATAGATGGCGGTACTCGAGGTCCTACATATTTCACAGGTACAATTGGTAAACAGCTAGTTAACAGAAACCATGCCTCCTGTCAAATTTAAGTCAATCAATATCATCTTACCTGAACAATTGGACGACGTTGTTGACCTAAGTAGTGATCAAAAGTATCAAAGATATTTGCATCGCTGTTTCATGCGGGAAGGTCACGTCCAGTCTAGCTAACCGTAACCCAGGTCCAATTTCTCATTCTAGATGGCTAACCACAGCAAACCGAATCCTTCGCCTGTACGTCGCTTCCGCAGTACCATCTAAAAAGCTCATCATATTGTCTACCTTCGTCGCAAAAGTATATGCTCCTTGTTGGTTAACTATCAAGATCAATTCATTCAGATTGTACGTTTGGAGCAAAACATCTATTTTCTATGATTGAAAAGTGTCGTTATTTGCCGAATGATTTGAAAACAATTGTTCAACCTGTCATCCAAAGGAATGCTCACTTTGCACACCCTGAAAATTTGGTTCTGAACATGATTACCGACAACCGAAAGCATATTCGCAAGCTAGCAATTAGAATAACGAAAGCCAGGGAAACTTCTGAGGCAACTGTCTGTATTCGACACTTTAAGGTACCAAAGTTGCACTCTGAAGCAACTGACTTCACCGGCATAATAGGCTAGAGCTCCACGGAAAGGTTTGAACCTCCACTCACTAAGTATCTGTCCAACGACTATCCTCGGACTTTGATCTCTGGAGGAGAATTAAATATCGAGGTAACAAAATATCCCTGCCACACACAATCAATTGAACGAGGGGTGAAACTGGTAACAGAGGCATCAGCAGCTGTTTGTGGTGAAATAAATCTTGACTGATTTATTAGATCAACAATTCAGTCTAGAAAACTTATGCCAAAAATTGAAACCAAGTCACAGTACAAATTAAACAAATAAACAAATGGATCTGACAAGATATATTTAGGAGAATATGCAATATATATTCTCTTATACCATATGTCCCACAAAAAAGTACACCCAACTTTAGATTGTACTAACTCCTCCAAAAATTGAGATATTTTGGATCTGTCTGTTTGATTTAATATAGCAAATTATTCTTTGTTAACGTTCAAATTTATTCATGTTTAAACGATTTAGTGTTTAAGCATCTGCTTTTAACTGAAGGGTACAGCAAAATGGGTTGCGCGGAATGATCATTTCTCCCAGCCAGATAGCTCCTCTTGCTTTAACCAATGTGCTACTTTTTACGTCGAAGGATATTGCAAATATTTTTTTTAAATAATTCGAACTTTTGTATCTACGATACGAGTCATACATATAAATGAAGAATCTGAATTACTAAATTTATAAATAACTTTGAAACCCTTATCATGCAGTTTACACGAAGGCAGCGCGTTCTCATGGTCACAACTTATCTTCAAACTAAAAGCTTAAAACAAGTTCAGAATACCTTCGAACTGCAATTTCCCGATAGAGCTTCTCCAACTAAACATACAATTTTGAAGAATGTTCGGAAATACAAAGGAGGAGGAACGGTCCTCAATTTGAACAAAGGACGTTCAGGCCATCCGAAGACGGCAAGAACAGACGAGAACATTCAGCATGTTCGGCATTTATTAGAGAGACATCCAAAAGTGTCCACCAGGCGAAATGGTACAGAACTCTCACGCATGTCATTTCATCGAATAGTTCGTGAGGATTTGAATTTGTACCCATACAGAATGGAAATTCGACATCAACTCATTGAAGGAGATCCACCTCGCCGCCTAAGATTTGCCCAGTGGTTTCTTGAAAAACCAAAAAGATTCAGGGAACAATTAGTGGTTGGAGATGAGGCGGCCTTTTTTATGAATGGTCTAGTGAACAGACAAATCTGCCGTCAGTATGCACCAAAAAATCATCCACCTGACAATCATATCTACAAAAGAATAACTCTAGACAAAAACTGTCTTTCTGGGTAGGACTGTGCGGTAATGGAGCGGTAATGGAGCGGTAATTGGCCCGGTCTTTTACGATGGTAATCTAAATGGTGAAGCTTACCTAGAAATGATAGACCGAGAAATCCTTCCACAAATACGTATTACTTATGGAAACCGATTTAATCGTATTTGGTGGATGCAAGACGGAGCTCCTGCTCACAGGAGTTATTGTGAAGGAACGCTTGCAGGAAGTCTTCCACCAAAGAGTAATTGCTACAGGCCATGACATTGAATGGCCTCCCAGAAGCCCTGACTTGACCCCGTGTGATTACTTTTTATGGGGTCATTTGAAAAATAGAGTATTTGCATCACAACCTATCAATTTAGATGATTTGAGGACTCGCATCAGAGCTGAAATCAACTTGTTAAAAGACAATCCAGATCTTATCAAAAGAGTGATGGGGAAGATGAGAGCTCGACTCCAGATTTGTATCGATAGGAATGGCGGTCATGTTGAAAGAAAACGAAACTAAGCATAACTTTTGCAATAAGGAATAAAGAAAAATCTGCTTTGTATCTTATTAAAATTATGTTAAAGTATCTATTATTATGTATGTCTTTTCATTACATCGATAGTACATACATTATTTTTTCATTGACCAATTTTGCGCAATCCATTTTGTTGTACCCTTCAGTTAAAAGCAGATGCTTAAACACTAAATCGTTTAAACATGAATAAATTTGAACGTTAACAAAGAATAATTTGCTATATTAAATCAAACAAACAGATCCAAAATATCTCAATTTTTGGAGGAGTTAGTACAATCTAAAGTTGGGTGTACTTTTTTGTGGGACATACGGTATATTAGATATATTTCCTACATGGTTGGGTGGATGGGTGGGAAAGAGTGGAACTCGATATGCATCTACCTCCTTGTGGTGAGTTCTGGGTGATTGCAATAGAAAATTATTGCAATCAGCGAAGAACTGTAGGTTAATATTTACTAAGTGCCATGAGCTGAACCTGTGATTGAAAATAACTTTTTATGAGGTAGATTTAGTCGCTTTATTCAAATTTGCTACTCATTTCTGGGGAAAATGCTTAATTATGGTAAAATCATTAAGATAATATATATAAATACATGCATTATTGCGCAAAGAATCATAATTTTGGGATTTTTGTAGAGGGAAATAGTGATGACGTCATATGACGTAATTTGCTATGCATTACTCATGTCCCACAATCCCATCTTCATGGGTTAGTTTTTCTAGGATGGCAGTGTGAAGGGTATGGTGTGACGTACATTCGAGCAATTGAACGTTTTGGCTATAATAATCCGGCTTCAATTAATATTTTCAAGATCACGGCATTCTTCCAACTTCAAAACAGTGTCCAAAGGGCAATAACCCGTGTTGTTATCGTGAAGACCGGCAATCTTTTTATTACAACCGGCAAAGGACGAATTCGAAAAGCAAACGCGTGGTACGGTTCAAGCAAAAGGACGGTTAGGTTAGATGTCAAAAATATGACTATTTTCTGTGCACATGGAAAGAAATATGACTGAAATATCCAAAAAATCATATTTCTTTTCATTTGCACAGGAAATGAAGGTCATATTTGAACAGAGCACACCAAAATACACTAGAAAAATGTATTTTTTACTTCAACTTCAGGTCATGGCATTTTGTAAATAATTACCGAACTGTATTTTTAGAGTACATTTTGTATTTACATACTCGTATAATAAAAATTATTTATATAAATGTGAAAAACAGAAATCACTAACAGCATTTTCACTCATACTAGTTTGAGTGAAACTTAAAGTTCACTGGGGGACCTGAAGATGAATATATATCAGGCTAAAAATTTGAAAGTATTATTCTTTTACCTAGTCGCAACTTTCGCACTTATCACCGAAGCCAAAAAAAAACTTTCACTCCACCCTGATATACACACACAGACACACACACACACACAGTTGAGTGAAAATATTAAACTGTTGCCTCACTCATGATTTGGTGCATTGACCCTCTAGAAGTTCTAAAGAGATGTTTTCTTTTTAGAACCCTCCACCCGCCGCATTTTTGCCGAAAACAAATTGGCGGAAAGTCATATTTTGAAAGACCCCTAGTATAATATCTATCGGTTTTTGAGAGAAGCTATCGCGTTATATTGTGCGCTATTTGGTTATAACTATGATAACGAGTAAATATATTCATAGCACAAGCGAAACTTACTAATCACCAACTACTTAAGAAAACACAGACACTTATCTAAACATCAGTCTCACTCGAGGTCAATGACATCTTAGATGTGTCTGAAAAGGGATGGGGGTAGGAGCCGCAGGCTGCATATTGTAGCATGGGTTGCTACAAAGACTATTGAGTAAAATGTGTTCACATTTTAGTTTTAATTTTGTATTTTTTCAGATTTTCATGATGCGATATTTCTATAGAAATTTAACCTCAGATCTAAATATGGCAAAATCCCTACTGACTAGACAGTCTGTGAAGCAACATTTTTTGTTCAGATTTCCAAGTGAATTGCTACATAACGTCTTACCCTCTAATATGCAGGTTGGGAGATATTTTCTTCTACTGAAGGAAGGCTCATCTGCAAAATTGACAAATAATGATATTTTCGAAACGATAGCAGAAGCATTGGTCGAAGTGTGGAAACGTTCATCAATACCCTCAATGAGTAAAAAATCCATAATTACCAAGCTGAAACGCTTTACCGACAAGGTTACGCAACTCAATCGATCCAAAAGCAATGCGAAGCTTATTGAATTGTTCAAAAAATCATTGGTAGAACTCTGACATTTGTGCCTGTAAATGCAACTTCGTTTCGTACCAAGATTTTGGCTGCCGAAAAAGCGAATGTAAAGAAAAACATTTGTGTTTGTCCAAAAGAATGAAGAATACCCAAAGAAGAACTGGCATTCCTTGAGGATCAGAGGACTATGCGAAATGGTAAATTCCTAGTTTCAACCACAATTCGTTTTGAAAAATAAAAATTAGGTTTTCCGGTGGTTTCTGATGTGATTCATCCGAAAATGACATTCATTTCCGTCGCAAATTACTCGTTTTTGCGATTCCCCCCGCCACACACACACAATATGGGGGGAATGCGTGGGAAACCGGGGTTTTTGGGTGGGGAGGATCAAAAACGAGTGATTTGCGATGGAAATGAATCATTTTCAGATGAATCACATCAGAAACCAACGGAAAACCTAGGAACCGAACCTGGTAAATTTGCAGTTTCGGCCCCAATTCGTTTTGAACATGAAACTTATGCTTTTCCTATGTTTTTTTGATGCGATTCATTCGAATTTGGCATCCGTTTCCGTCGCAAATCACTTTTTTGAGATCCCACCCCCCAACATCAAAAGCCAAAAACGAGTGATTTGCGGTGGAAATGGATGTCAAATTCGAGTGAATCACCTCGAAAAACATAGGAAAAACAAGTTTCATAACCCAACCCAATGGATTGAGTTGGGTTATGACGGAGTGATAAGATAAACGATTCCTTCAGAATCATGACAACCTAACCAATCATCAAGGGTGTTCAGTTGACCTAACCGGACATTCAGTTGACCTAACCGGACATTCAGTTGACCTAACCGGACATTCAGTTGACCTAACCGGACATTCAGTTGACCTAACCGGACATTCAGTTGACCTAACCGGACATTCAATTGACCTAACGAGTCACTGTTATTCTTAAAATATTTATGAATCATTTCAAACAGAGTAAGAGCATAACCTTCACACACTGTACCCATGGCTAGACAGACAATATGGCGGACAAAAAATTATTATATTTATTATCTCCGTTATTATCCATTTGCGACGGAAGCGGTATTAGAAAAAGTTGTCCGAAATGAAGATACAGCTAAACATCACATCAAATATGCAGTAATCAAGTTGTGGTTGAAACTATAATAATACCTGCGAAATATGGTGATTGGAGGTGTGGATGTTACCCTTTCAAGATCTATAGCAAAAGGAAGTGCAAGAAAGTTGAAGGAGCAACAAGAAAGTAAGCGAAGAAAAATAATCATGCATGAAGAATTCGAAAAGGTAGTCATTGATGATGTGCTTTCACCTGATACTAATACTGATCTCTCTAGTACCAAAGAAAGTTCAACAACTGAGTGAATATGAATGCTTCAACATTCAAATGAGCGCCCCTTTACCCAATCTCGCCATGGAAGCCGACAGATTTGGTGTTTCAAATAGGGCTGTATCGGCCATTGCTTCAGCTACTTTGGTGGATTTGGGTATCATTACCGAAAAAGACCGACTTCATTGATCGAAGTAAGGTGAGAAGAGAGAAACTGAGAAAAACATTACAAGTTGAAGCTGCACAAAATTATGGTGACGTTAAAGCTTTATATTTTGATGGGAGAAAAGACAAGACGTTGGTAAAGACAAAGATGGTAAATGGTACTCTAAACGAAACTGTGTGGGTAAGGCTAAATGCTTACATTCAACCCACCCAGTGCTACCTCGAGCCGTGTATACCCAACGGAAGGGGCCGCCAAGCTTCTAGAAAGACGGAGGAGATGCGCCGTTATACAGGCTTGCTAATTAAATGCCTGGGTTCATAGGGGGTGCCGTTAAGGGAGTTGAGGATTATTCTTATCAACTAACTTATTAAATTACTGTGAAGCTCAATTACGTCGTTCAAGGCAAAAGAGAAGCAGTTAAATAATTTATCTAGTACATCCTATTACCTAACTATAATACAAAAGTTCAAAACAAACTATTTCCTAATAAATAAACCTAAACTAAAGAAAAAGTTAGGTATTCGTATTGCTAGGGATGTATGCCTGTAATTATTGCACTACGATAACCTGGTAATGCGTTAGGCTCAATGATGCCAACGAAAGCCCATGCAGCGTCACCAGGTGAAGCCAAGCTCCAGCTCGGCGATAAAAAAGCCTATAACATTAAAAATCATCCTCATTAACTTCAGTGCAAACTTACAAACTCAAGTTAATAAAATAATTAAACAAGAATTTATAAATACTTCATTAATACAGATTATTCAAATTGATAATTATAGTTAAATTTAATAAGAAGGAATTTGACTATTACAACATATTAATAAAACATTCTTTTAAAATATGAATAATAAACACACCTTTATAGCAATCAGCTCATTAATAAAACGACGCCATTAACAAAAGTATTAAATCCAAGTGTAATTAACAATTATATCTTCAGATGAATTACTAAACTCCAAACGCTAATACTAGATTTATAAACTTTCCAAGAATAGTTTCTCACCTCTTTAAACAAAGACACCTTTCATCCAAATACGAATAACACAGAGATTCCCTTAACCAGGAATCGGTTAACCACAGAAATTTTGTATTCTAAGCTGAATCAAGTTTCTCAATTTTGTCAGTTTAAGGTTAAGGATTAAAGAGCTTTACAAATGCTTTTGCTTACAAAACAGACGATCAAGTAAATCCACTTAAAAGTTGTCCGCACATAACTTACTCCTTTTAGGTTACCTTAGGCGTTCGGGTGGTTGGTTGTTTCGTATTTGTATTTTAGCGGTACTTATCCTGTTACAGTACCAGGATATAATTGTTGAAGAACATTATGTACTATGAGTGACCCTGGTGGAGAATACCTTAACCATTTGAGCCCTAACTCTGGAAAAGCAAGTGATGTATCTGAATCGTTGTTCGCTTACTTGAATGAAGTGACACCAGATCAGAATCTCCAGGTGATAGGGTGCGACAGTACGAATGTCAAAACTGAGTCTAAAGGTGGCATAATCCATTTCATCGAGCAGAAGCTGAACGACCATTGCAATGGAGCATTTCTATTGTTGGTTTTCGTCGTCGTTGGGCCTAGGCAAGCTACGGCTTGGGACCGTAGCGCATCTATCCGGTATAGGTTAACCTGGATGATGTAGCCATAAGCACTGCCGCTGGTTAAGTGCCAACCAGTGATTATCTCACTAGCCGTATTGAGTCCGTTAGGCGAAACTGCGACAGTACCAAGGATGGAAAATATAACCCTTGAATTTCTATTAATGTGGTTTACAATTGAATTATGATGGGTAACTAATTTAAAAGAATTTATAGCTATTCCGAAATTCAAGACGGTAAAATTAACATTTATCTTGAACTAAAATAGAGTATTCACTACACACACCCCCACCAGAGAGGAAGTTCAAAGAGTTCCGAACGACACAGATTTCCCCTGGACCTTTTGGTAGCTACATGTACCTCGCTTAAGGTTGATTCCAAAAACGCAGGCTTAAGACGATCGATAGAAACCTTGTCGACCTTTGGAACCGCGCTGGATGAGAAATGATTTGCGCGTACGTCGGAGAACTTCATAGGGCCCGTCATATGGACATTGGAGAGGCCGTTTTGGGACAGGTACACGAACGAAAACGTGGGTGCAAGACTGGAGGGCTGGGGAAACAAAGATGTCTGTTGGCTAGTCAATCGAGGGGGAACAGGCTGAAGGGACTGCATGTGAGAGGAAAGTGTTTGAGCGAATTCCGTAGGATCACATGACTTATCCCCTGCAGTGAAGTAGCCACCTGGTAGCCGCAGTGTTGTTCCATAGACTAGTTCAGCCGCTGTAGTCTTCAGATCACTCTTAAATGCAGAGCGAATACCAAGCAACACGAGTGGAAGCTTATCCATCCAATGGGAGTCTTCGTGACACATAAGGGATGACTTCAGCTGGCGATGGAAGCGTTTCGACGAGGCCGTTAGCTTGCGGATGATACGCACAGGTATGCGCATGTATTGTACCCAACAAGCTGGTAAACTTCTTCCAAAGCGAAGACTCAAATTGGCGACCTTGGTCAGTGATGACTTTTGTCGGCAATCCAAATCTTGATACCCATCCATGAAGAAAGGCTCTTGCAACAGTGTCCGCTTGGATATCAGGAAGTGGGATGGCTTCAGGCCATCTGGAAAAGCGGTCGAGACAGGTGAGCAGATAACGTTGGCCTTGAATCACTGGAAGAGGGCCAACAATGTCTACATGAATTACCTCAAATCGCTGGGATGGGGGCGGAAATGCGTCAAAGGGGACCTGGTGTGCCTTTGGACTTTGGCACGCTGGCAGGCAAGGCACGTTTTGGTCCAATGTTTGACATCCTTCCGCATCGAGGGCCAAACAAAGCGAGAGGTAACCAGGTGTTGCGAAGCACGGATACCAGGGTGGGAGGGCTTATGAAGATCCGTGAAGACTGCTTGTCTGTGACATGGAGGGACATAAGGGCGAATAGCAGCTGTTGATACGTCGCAATAGAGGGGGCACAGACAATCCTGGCATACTCATTTTCTTGAGGGAAAGTGAGTGAGTGGAGTCTTCTCTGAGCAGGTCTTGTAGTTCCGTATCCTTATCTTGATCCTGTGCAACAGCATTCCACAGTGTAGAGCTGAGGGTAACAGAAGTAATCTCTATTCTTGAAAGTGCATCCGCTGGAGTGTTCAAGACACCTTTGATGTGGCGGATATCTGTGGTAAATTGCGAGATATAATCGAGTTGCCTGATGACTCTGGGAGAGTGGTTACAGCTGTTTTTATTGAAGACAGTGACCAAAGGTTTGTGGTCGGTAAAAACACAAAACTCTCGGCCTTCAAGGAAATGTTGAAAATGCTTCACGTTTAAGTAAATAGCAAGAAGTTCACGTCCGAAAGCACTATAACGCGTTTGGGCTGGCTGCAGCTTTTTCGAGTAAAACGCGATGGGTGCTTGTTGACCGTTAATGGTTTGTTCCAAACCCCACCGATCGCAACATCTGATGCATCGACCGTCAGAGTTAGGGGGGCATCACTGATAGGAAATGACAGAGACAATGCACTATTGATAGCATTTTTGGCATTGTCGAACGCCTGTAAACTATCGCTACACCATACCAATTTCGTTACCTTGCGTTTGTGTGTGATCATAGCGTGTAGAGGAGCAAGAACACTGGCACAGTTTTTAATGAACTTGTGGTAATAATTTACCAAACCTAGAAACGACGTAACTCACGCTGATTAATTATTAGGCATAGGGTAATTTTTTATCACTTCACATTTGTCCTGGAGGGGGGTAATTCCGTGCTGCGAAATCGTGTGACCAAGAAATTCCAAGGTTGGCTGTGCAAACACACACTTAGATGCATTAATAGTAACACCGTATTGTTCTAAGCGTTGAAAGAGGAGTGAAAGATGTTCCTTATGTTCCTCTTCCGTTGAGCTGGCCACAAGCAAATCATCGATGTAGGCATAAACAAAGTATAAGCCTCTGGTGACCTTATCTATAAACCTCTGAAAGATTTGCGCAGCATTCCGTAGCCCGAACGGCATCTTCACAAATTCGAATAACCCAAATGGTGTACAAACTGCAGTCTTGGGAATATCCGAAGGCTCTACGGGAATGTGGTGGAAAGCCTTAACGAGGTCTATTTACTGAAGATAGATTTGCCGTGGAGAAGAGAAGTAAAGTCTTGGACATTTGGTACCGGATATCGGTCCGGGATGGTTGTCGAATTCAAAAACCGGTAATCCCCATGGTCTCCAGTCTCCTGACTTCTTCTGGACCAGGTGTAGGGGAGAGGACCAACTGCTTTTGGAAGGTCTTATTATCCCAAGATCTATCATAAGCTGGAATTCCGATTTGGCAGCTTTCAGTTTGTCCGGGGCAAGACGTCTAGGTTTTGCAAACACAGGGGGACCTTTTGTTGTAATGTGATGGGTAATGGTGTGCTTAATGGTATCACCCATCTGCATCGGTTGAAGAATTCCTGGATATCGTTGGAAAAGGCACTGGTACATGGAATTAGGGGGAACGAGGGAAAGTGCAGAGTTCGAGGCGTCCGGAAGGGCAACCTGTTTGGCAAGAACAGAAAGCAGTGTGGCCTGGTCGCATAAGCGTCGCTTGTCAAGATCCACCAGGAGTTTGAAATGCTGGAGGAAGTCAGCGCCGATTATGGGATGCTGCACTTGAGCACAGATGAAAATCCACTTGAAGGATCGGTGAAGGCCCAAGTTTAGTTCACGCGACTGAGTACCGTACGTGGGTAGCGTGAACCGTTAGCAGCGTATAGAGCGGAGATTCCGAGTGCGTATGACCAGATTTTTGAGGAATACACTGACTGACGCTCCGGTATCGACCAAGAAATTGACACCAGAGTTCCTGTCCTTTATGAATAACAGGTTGGCAGTGCGAGTACTAGACGCCATTAGGACTCGCTGCTGGGGTTTTCCGATGAAAAATTGCAAGGGGAGATGCACTTCCTAGCCTTCTTTCCAAATTTCGAGTGGTAGAAGCAGATCTTCCCGGAACTCGAACGATGCCTCTTCGTAAATCTTGACCGAGAATGGCTTCTTTGCCGTTGATTTTGTAGCAGAGAACAAACGTGGTTGAGTTGTTGACTTAACTCTTCCACTTTCAACTCCAGTTCCGATTGTGTGTTCACGTTGTTGACCGGAGCTGTGTCAATCTCCCTACTTTGTCGGCAGTTTCTGCTAGTTTATCAACTGGAGTAGCAGGATCCATAGTGGCCAAGACACGCTGAGCTGATGGAGGAAGTTTCTGCAAGAACAACTGTTTAAAGATGTCCTTATCGAAGGTTTGTGCGCGTTCGCCTAGTGCGCACTGCATAGCCCTCAGCATTTGAGTGGGCTTACGGTCTCCAAGTTCTTCTTTTGAGATTAACTGATGTAGTTTCTCACGCTCGGAGACAGTGGTGCGGCACAGGATGGCAGACTTCAGATCGTTGTATGGGTCCTCACTCGTGGAAGTAGACACGATGACGTCACGGACTTCAGAGATGATGCTCGCTGGTAGAGAGGACAAAACATGATCGTATTTTGTCCTGCTAGCGGTGATCCTTCCCAAGTTGAATTGTGATTCCACTTGGTGGAACCAAATAAATGGATCACCCGGCCAGAAGACGGGGAGCTTTACGCTCAAGTGGGAGATGGCACCAGCGTCGTCAGGCATCTTCTCCTATGCTTGCTGACGTACAAGCAAGACGACAAGTTACCAACGAAGGAGTGGAGGTTGAGACGAGCGCAGGCACAGAGCGCACGGGCAGGGGTGAGGGGCAGAGGGCACGAGCGACGTTACAGTCTGGTCCTAGTCGCTCGGGTGAAGGGGGTGATGGGCACGAACGACGTTACAGTCTAGTCCTAGTCGTTCGGGTAAAAGGGGGGAATCCAACTCCGGGTCACCAATTGTTGGTTTTCGTCGTCGTTGGGCCTAGGCAAGCTACGGCTTGGGACCGTAGCGCATCTATCCGGTATAGGTTAACCTGGATGATGTAGCCATAAGCACTGCCGCTGGTTAAGTGCCAACCAGTGATTATCTCACTAGCCGTATTGAGTCCGTTAGGCGAAACTGCGACAGTACCAAGGATGGAAAATATAACCCTTGGATTTCTATTAATGTGGTTTACAATTGAATTATGATGGGTAACTAATTTAAAATGAATTTATAGCTATTCCGAAATTCAAGACGGTAAAATTAACATTTATCTTGAAACTAAAATAGAGTATTCACTACACTATGTTACATACAAATGAACTTCCCTTAAGGCATCTGTTTGAGCGATAGAACGGGAAAACAACTCTGCCAAGATCATTCAGTGGATCTATTGGTAGGTAATGCCCTTAAGACTTGCCATGACATACCTGTGGTAAAGTTCTTCCTAATTACGGATGGGGCCGATAGCATCCCAGTTCTCACAGATGAGCTCACGGAAGATTTAAGTAATGATCAACAGTACATGTTCAGAATAATTGGGGCCATAAAAGAAGGATATGTTGACGGAAGCCGAGAGAAACTCAAGCCTGGTCCCCTTAACAACTCTAGATGGTTAACTCTAGCTAACAGACTATGTCGTTATTATATCTCTCAAAAGAATCCCTCCAGATAGTTACCGAACCAACGCGGTGATCATCAAATTCTTAGGTTTAAGTTAGCGATAAAAAACACTTAGGATAGTAACGTAATAGAAGTCCCTGATTTTCGTAGGGCTAATTTTGATAGTTTTGCAGATAGGATGAGAGTAGTGGACTGGGATAACTTATTTATGGGCAATGACACAAATTTGCATTGGGTGGCGTTTAAAGAAAGTTTTAGGAATATTGAAAGGGAGTTTATTCCTCGTAGGCCCAAGCGCGCTAGAAATCGTGGTAGGCCGAAGTGGTGGACTAGGGAAATAGGAGAGTTCATAAACGAGCGTAATAGAGCGTATAGACTTAGTAAGCGCAATGGCACGGCAGCTAACTTTAATAGATATATCGAGCTTAGGCGTTAGGTTAAAAGATCAGTTAGGAATGCCAAGCGTAATTTAGAGATACTTATAGCTGCGGATAGTAAACATAATCCAAAAAAGTTTTTTGAATACGTAAATAATCGTAAGCCGGTAAAAGATAACATAGGCCCTCTAGTGGATGTTAATGGCGCTTTGGCTTCTGACGCCGCTCAGGCGATGGCGGGTATTTTCAATAACTTTTTTGCGACAGTTTTTACCGTAGAAGACGTAAATAATGTCCCCAACGTAGACGATATCGTTCCATTTAGTTGCGAGACTATTTTAGATGAAATAACTGTTTACTAGGCTGAGATTGCGCATTATATCGATAGGCTAAAAATTAGCAAGGCTCCAGGCCCTGACGCTTTTTAGCCCAGACATTTGAAAGATTTGAAAGAAGTTATCGTAGGCCCCTTAACGAAGATTTTTAATCAGTCACTCGAAACTGGGAGTATTCCTGAAGACTTCAAATTAGCTAACGTCACGCCTATTTTTAAAAAAGGCGACCGCGCAGTAGCTAGCAATTATAGGCCCATTAGCTTAACGTCAATTGTCGGTAAACTTTTGGAGTCCGTAGTTAGGGATCGTATCATCGATCACTTAGAAAGTAGAGATTTGATTAATAGTAGTCAGCATGGGTTTCGACGCCATAGGTCTTGTTTAACTAATTTGTTAGAATTTTATAACGAAATAGTGCGCGAATACGATAGGCATAGAGCAGCTGACGTTATTTATTTAGATTTTAAAAAGGCGTTCGATACAGTTCCGCATAGGAGACTAATTGCGAAGGTCAAACCGCACGGTATACGCGGTCACAGGTAGCTAACTGGTTAGAAGAATGGCTTCGTGCTAGGAGGCAGAGGGTCGTAGTTAATGGTAGTGAATCCGGGTGGTTAGATGTAGGTAGCGGTGTCCCACAGGGTTCAGTGTTAGGCCTATTGCTATTCGTAATTTACATTTACGACATAGATGTAGGATTGACCAGTAACGTGTCAAAATTCGCGGACGATACTAAAATAGGCGGTAAGGTTGTTAACGAGGACGATAGAAATAGGATCCAAGACGATGTAAATAGGATTATGGAGTGGACAGATAAATGGCAGATGCAATTTAACGTAGACAAATGTAAAGTTTTGCATATAGGTTCTCGCAACAATAATTACACGTACACGATGGATGATAGGGAGTTAGCGAGCGTTGACGAGGAAGTAGATTTAGGCGTACGCGTATCTAACGATTTAAAGGTTAGGAACCATTGCCTGGAGTCTTGCGCAAAAGCTAATAGGATGTTAGGCTTCATAGCGCGTAATTTCGAATTTAAATCGAAGGATATTATATTGCCCCTTTACAAGTCCCTAGTCAGGCCTCATTTAGAATATGCAGTTCAGTTTTGGTGCCAGTACTTGCGTGAGGATATTGATAGGTTAGAAAGGGTTCAGCGTCGTGCCACGAAACTTATTCCGTCATTGCGCAACAAGCCTTATGAAGATAGGATTAAAGAGCTAGACCTGTATTCACTCGAAACTAGGAGATTAAGGGGGGAGCTTATTGAAGTTTTCAAAATCGTTAATAACATCGATAACGTAAATTTTGACAAATTGTTCACTTTCGATAATAGTAATACTCGCAATAACGGATTTAAATTGTGTGGCAGTCGTTTCATTACTAATATCGCTAAAAACGTCTTTACGTTTAAAGTAATTGATAAATGGAATAATCTTCCCGCGTCAGTCGTTCATTCTACCAGCGTTAATATGTTTAAGAACCGTCTTGACAGGCATTTTAAAAGTATTAACGTTGTTTAAAATAAAAAAACAAAGTTAGCAACAGGAGCTCTGGTGGTGGTGCTCGAGGATGAGTCTGTTGACGATGAATGCCAGCTTGTGACATGCCAGCGTGTGATGCCAGCAATAAAATGATAAAAAAAAAAAAAAAAATTAGACTAACACGAACGTAGATGTAGCTCGTAGCGTAAACTAACCCACTTTTTGTTTAACTTTACCTACTTTTTTACTTTGCATGTCTGTAACTCTCTTTTCTTGCATGTTTGTAGTTTGCATGGTATGACTGTGAGTTAAGACTGTGTTTGCATGGTTTGTGAGCGTTCTTATTTTACTTCTTTTCATCTTTCACCCCTCTCCTATTCTCTCCGACTATTTTTCTGACTTGTCGGCAGTGGCCGGCGGATGATGGTGGTGAGTCTTTTTTTTCTTTTTCTGAATGAAAGTTAACCCACGAATGATAGGTGTTGCTCCTTACTTGACCCCTTATTCTCTTCTCTTCTCTTAACCTCCTACTCTTTCCTTTCTCTCGGGCTAACCTTAGAGTGGATCTTAGGGTCTTTGTTAGCCTTAGCTTCTGTAGATCTGTAGAGAGTTACGTAGCCTTGTTCTGTTCATAGTAACAAACTATGGTCCTAACTGGTTCAATATAAAATTTAAACCGTAGTCGTCCAATCGTATATATCACGGAATGCCTATTTTGCTCACAAAATATTCTTCTATCAATGCTGTCAGATAGTGAGCAAAAGCTGCGCAAAGTTGCAATCGATCGAATAATACAGACAAGAAAGTGTAAGGAAGCCAATACAAGGAAAATCAGAGAATTTAGAGTACCAAAATTGAACTTCAAAGCATCACATTGGACAGACATCATCTTCTGGGATAGGATTGATATCAGTAAACTACCTCTCACTTCTAAATTGTGTAATGAAGAATTGCTTGAGTACGAAACAAAATGTTTCAAAGTTAAGCAATACCCCATTAACACACGGAACTTCGAAAGAGCCGTGAAGTTGGTTACAGATGCATCAGCATCAGTAATATCACAGGAATGAAGAGACGGATTTATTAGGTCAAGAATAAAAAGTCGCTCTCTGCTTCCCTCACTTGAAACCAAAAAGGATCTGATGCCTCTCCTGAAAAAATAATATTTGAGATGAACGGGTTTTATCATATATCGCATTCAAATGCAATTGATTTACGACATCCAACCAAGTGAGACCAGATACAATTTTATTTCAATACAATATATGCACAATGGTGTTTTTAAATAACAGTAGTTTTGCATTATAAAGCGCTTTTCTTCAATTATTTTTTTTGATAGAACACTTAGTTTTTATGTTATGAGCATATTTTTATTTATGGACAACCAGCTGATGGCCATTTTGTTTTTATGTAAAAATGCGAGAGATGGTTTGAGTTACAAACATTAAATGACTGAATACATCATTTTTATGTTCTAATACACCAAAAAAAGTGAGGCAAATAAATTTGAAATAAAAAGTTGTTTCACTCCACCCTAATATACAGCATCTATACCTTACAAATGTTTCGTGCGATGATTCCTCTTTTCACGAAGGTCAAGCTTGTTGCCCCTCTTATTGAGTTGGCTTGGTCAAGTAAAAGGTTAGTTTCTTTTGCTCTCCACTTCACATAGTCAGGTACGCCCGACTCATCTGGAATTGTTCTGAGCCAGGCATCTAGTCTTCTTTTGAAGATATCCACCGCTACAACAATCGTGTTCCCGAGTTCCTTGGGTAGCTGTTTGAAGTCTTGGTCCTCTCACAACAAAACTATTTTCCTTCAGGATTGAGGATGTCCCTGTCTAGCCTTTAATTTGGGAACACGACACACGACTTTCCAATTTTGTTTGAGTGATTATAGGGTCCAAAGTAAGATTAATTTTCCAAGTGTAAATAATGATGTTTTGTATGGGGATGTTAATATATATATATATATATATATATATATATATATATTATATATATATATATAGCGAATACACACAATACACACACCCTTGAACCTTATTAAAGTACAAAGTTACCATTAATCAAAGTAAGTGAGAAATAAATTATTTTATTTTAATATACCCCTAATGAATGTTTATTCGTTAAATACATATTTTTATCTTCTAATCTTATTTAATATTTGCATGCGGTATTATTTCTAAAAAGAGTTCGCGGCTGTAAAGCACGCCTGGGTCTGTCAGTAATGGGTGCATAGAAGCGGGAGGGTCATTCAATGGCATGTATTTTTTTCTTATTATTAATATTGCTGTCATTCAAAGTAGCATTGGGGCAGCGTATATTACACCATATACAATATACAATATATAATATACAAGCATTTTAACTATCACTGTGAGGTCGGGTGTTCGACTCGCGGTGGTGCATAACCGAATTATTGTACTATAATTGTACTAAATTCAGCTAAGAATATATTTAATTCAGAATTCATCGTGTAATGAAATGGTTGACCACCAATAAGCTCTTCCTAAATACCAATAAAACAAATTTCATGAGTTTTACTAATAAAAGAAATGTATATCTTGATAAACTTAATGTTAATGAAATTGCTATAAAGGAGTGTATTGTAAAAATAATTTCTTGGTGTAATGCTAGATAAGAATTTGCAATGGAGTGATCATGTAAATTATATCGCGAAAAAGATTTCAAGGAGCGTTGCTATAATGTTTAAACTTAGAAATGTAGTCCATAAACAGGTTTTATTGACTCTATGTCATACTCTTGTTCTTCATTATATAACGTACTGCACCCTTGTTTTGGGAAACTCCGCTAACAACGCATCAAATGGTATCTTTGTCATCCAAAAAAGAGCAATAAGGTTGTTTTCTGATGGTGCTAATTTCCTTGATCACTTTAGTGCATTATTTAAAGAGCTAAACCTACTAAAGCTCAATGATGTAATCAAACTGGCACATTTTATTTTTATTTACAAGTGTAAAAACAAAATCTTTAATTTACAATGGGTAAATGAGTAAATAGATATTTTGTAACTCATCAAGAAATCCACTCTTATCAAACCAGAAATAGATCAAAGCTTGTTATACTTCAATTTAGATTGTCTTCATCTCAAAAACTACTAATTTTCATTGGATTGAAACTATGGAATGACTTAAATGCCGATATAAAAAATACTGTGGATATAAATTTGTTTAAAACCAAGTTGAAATCCCGATTAATAATGGCATACAAACAAAAATCTAGTATTAATGTCCATTACCATTGTTCATTAATTTCTCGTGTGTAATCTAGTATTAAAAACACATTTCTTGGGATTGTTCAGTTCATAGCTCTCGTGTATAATATTGGTTTCTTTGTATGGTATCGGTATAATACTTTCGATGATGACCTTGCATCTGTCATATCAATAATGATAATAACTTAAGATTAATACACACTTTAAATATTAATAATACTTATTTACTTATTTATTTATTTTTATTAATTAATAATTACTAGCTGTTTATTTTTAATAAGAGCTCAGTAAAGCCTAAAGGTTAAGGGCCAAGTTAAATAAAATAAATTGTCCAGTTTCACAATTATTTATGTCTAGAGCCCGGATGTTTAGGCACTAAAAAAGTCTGAAAAAAGGCAGGAAAAAAGGCATAATCAAATGTCATAAAAGGCAAAAAAAAAGCATGTATTATTTTTAATATAACATGCAAAATACAGGTATAAAACATCAAAAGAAGGTTAAACCAAAATATATTTTTGTATTTCCACCATACAAAATGAAGGTATAATTGAACATGTCTATCGAACTTGGTTGCACATGATGACCAGCATTTTCTTCAAATTATCAAGTGAAACACTGCCGCTGGTCCGAGAGAAGATGCTTTAGTAGTGAAAAAGATCTTTCTACTTCGACTGAAGTGACCGGTGCATATTTAAACCAAGCTACAGTTTCTGGATTCATGTTGATTTCCTCTGCCTTACAATTTCCTGCAAGAATGTTAGCTATGTTTGTTATTTGTTCAAGGTCTTTGTTAGCAGAAATCACACACTCACATTTTTCTCGTATAGCTTTACCTTTATCGCCAGGAACTTTACTGATTTCTTCAGTTATTTTGCTAAAAATAAGTGAAAAAGGCACAGTAGGCACTGTGTCATGAAAAAAAGCATGAGCTTGGCGTAATCACACAAAAAGGCATAAAAAGGCACTTATGGCATTTATGGCAAAGTTTGGGCTCTATTTATGTCATTGTAAATTGTAAAACCAATGTATTTATTTTATTATTAATAATAAAGGTTATTCAATTCAACTCAATTCAATTTAATATAGAATGTGTTCGAGGGTTCGACTTCCGATGGTGGAATATCACGTCATACATATAAATATATATAAATTTATTTTCAAGTTCAGCTCAGGTTAGTATACTCTATATTCAAATTTAGGTTAGGTAAGAGTAGGTTACTAAATTCTGAGAGAGAGAGAGAGAGAGAGAGAGAGAGAGAGAGAGAGAAGAGTTGCAAGAAGTTACAAGGAAAAGAAGTACATCAAAAGGCCTTGCGGCCCATACCAAGGAGGTACCAATGGCAACGGGTGCCAGGGAAAATTTTTTACACCCTCAAATAGTCTAACCTTTTCTTGAACAGATCCACAGAAGAACTGTTCACAACTTCTGAAGGTAGCCTGTTCCACGTGTCACAGATCTTATACGTAAGGTAATTCCCACACACACTAGTCCTAAACCGTTTCAAATCCAACTTCCATCCATTGTTGCGAGTTGGGTTATCGTTTAAACTAAACATGCTTCTAAAATCGACATTGTTGAACCCACGTAAGAACTTGAAAACCTCGATCAGTTGACCGCGCAGCCTCCGAGTTTCCAGCGAAAACAAATTCAGGGCGCGTAAGCGTCGATTGTAGCCGATATGCCTAACGGAAGGGATTAACTTTGTGGCCCTCGCCTGCACTCGCTCCAACCTCTCAATATCTTTCCTGAGGGTGGGCGACCAGAACTGCACAGCATACTCCAGGTGCGGCCGAACCAGAGAATTGTACAGCGAGAACACAATCTCCTTGTTCCGAAATCGAAATTGCCTCCTGATATAACCCAACAACTTCTGGGCTTTCTTTTCCACCTCTACGCACTGTTTCGTAAACTTAAGGTCGCTGCTAATTAGCACACCCAAGTCCTTTTCCAAATCAGTGGCCTCGATATTACTCCCCAACATTGAGTAGTCCGACTT
This sequence comes from Bathynomus jamesi, assembly GCA_023014485.1. NCBI lineage: Eukaryota > Metazoa > Arthropoda > Malacostraca > Isopoda > Cirolanidae > Bathynomus > Bathynomus jamesi. The sequence goes on along the minus strand of JAJOZX010000078.1, from coordinate 2,209,469 downwards.
GGGATTGGCGTAGCCAATGTGCATCACCTTGCACTTATCCAAATTAAACGGCATTTGCCATTTTTCGGACCACTCTCCTATCCTACGTAGGTCCGCACGCAGTTGCTCTATCGCCTCGGGCGTCCCAACATTGACCCCAAGCTTTGTGTCATCAGCGAATTTGGCGATCCTACTGATGATGCCACCGTCGATATCATTTGAGGTGTCCCGCGTCTTAAGGTACCTAAGCGCCAAAATTAAAATTCGCCAGAAATCGCCTCCAAAGTTCAGCAATATTCTGGCAAAAGTATCTCTGTTATTAATTGAGCTTGAACGTTCATTTTTGGCTAAATTAGAGTTCTAAGTATGCTAATGAAGATGTTGATAACTTTTTGGAATAGATTTTCATATTTTATATTTATGTATATATTTTTTTTTTTTTTTATTTTCTTATTATGCCGAACTTTGGTGAACTTTTGGCTAGCGATAGAGGTGAAAAAAGTAGTTCGCTTCATAAGGTTTTCAACCATACTTCTAGTGTCGTAAGGTCATTATAATTCAAACCACGCGATAGAGGAAGGGTGAAAATGGTGATATCCATCAAAAACACGTTTTCGCCTGTGGTCGCGCTGAGGTGCCTTAAGACGCGTGACCCCTCATTTATGTAAATGATAAACAACAGTGGCCCCTCTGCCGCCTATTCTTCAGCCAGTTTTCAATCCACCTACCTACTTCCCCACCAATACCCAGCGCGCGCACTTTGGCCATTAGCCGGCGGTGAGGTACCTTATCAAAGGCTTTCTGAAAGTCGAGATAAAGTATATCAATCGCCCTACTCTTATCATACTCACTCAACATGACGTGGAAAAACTCGAGCAAGTTGGTGAGAAACGACCTATGCTGTCTAAACCCATGTTGGGAGTACCCAAGCAACTTGTAGGAATCCAAATGGTCAACGATCCTATCCGCTATTATCCCCTCTAATAATTTACCTACAACTGAAGTGAGACTAATGGGACGATAGTTCCCTGGACTTTCGTGATCCCCTTTCTTAAAGATAGGGGTCACGTTGGCTTCCCTCCAGTCACCAGGCACCTGGCCCGTCTCCAACGATTTGGTGAAGACTGTAGCCAGGTGGGGAGCCACCTGGTCGCGCACCTCCCGCAACACTCTGGGAGAGAAACTGGTCTGGCCCAGGAGCCTTAAACGCGCTCAGTTTGTCTATTCTATCGGCAACGACTGTCGCGGTACATCGAACACTATCCAGGCCAGCACCTTCGTGCCTGACGCCTGGCTCGGGGATGACGCGGGTGTCCTCCCTGATGAACACTCCCGCAAAGTACTCATTAAGCACATTAGCGATGTCCGCGTCGGAGGTCCACAGAACGCCGCTTCGGTCTTTTAACGGACCTATCATGCTTCTAATTGGCTTTCTACTATTAACATACTGTAACTGAAGAACTCCTTAGGGTTCCCCTTGCAGAGGCTTGCCACCCGTAGTTCTTCGTTACGTTTCGCTAGCCTAACCTTCGCTTTCACCTCCCTACACAGGCGGACATACGCTTCAGTGGAGAGAGAGAGAGAGAGAGAGAGAGAGAGAGAGAGGTTAAAACATTAAATGATTGCAATTATAGTAGCAGGCTTTTTAGTTCAATTACACTTCCACAAGCAAAATTATTATATCTTTCACCTCTATAAGTAGGGAAAGGTCTGAGAATAAAAATGTCCCAATTCAGGATAGTGGTAATGGGGGAGGGGGAAATGAGTGGAGAGTCCCAGAGGCAAGGGGAGTGTGTTGGGATCGTAAAATCGGGATTTATAAATAAATATAAATAGCAATTCATAAGGTATAATTGGTTGGGTTTAATAGATAGATTGTAAAACGTAGAAAATAGGCCTATTCTGAATTGGACAAGAGTAACATGAACCACGAAGCCAGAACAACAGGTTTAAATGCAAAAAACTTCACTTTTTTCTACGTGAAGGTCAAAATATGAAAATAAAAACCCACTCTAATAGACAGAGTTTATTTCCACAAACATTTTCGACGCCCACTGGCATCCTCCTCGGGTGGATACAGAAACACGAATGAACCAAAACAAGAGGGAAAAACAGTCCAGGGACCGACCGTTAAGAAATTCGCACCTAGGTTAGATCCCATTCTCCCGACACCGGAAGGGCATTTTCATTAAGTACATTCGCACAAATTTAAAACTATCTTCCTGTTCTAAACATACAGATTCTATTTTTTTTTTTTACATAATTATTACATTTATTATTAAATTTATTACATTTAATATTGCATAATTATTTATTACAGACATTATAAATTTATTATTACATTGGTTATTTCATTGTTGTTTATTATACAGAACTTATAAACCGAAAAACGAATGAAAAAAGCCGATTAGGAAACAATCCAGAGACCATTGAGAAATTTGCACCTAGGTTAGATACCATTCTCCCGACACCGGAAGGGCATTTTATTACAGGGTCCGCTTATAAGTACATTCCCACAAATTAAAACTATCTTCTTGTTCTATACATGCAGATTCTAATATTTTGACATAATTACTGCATTTATTATTGCATTTACATTTTTTTAACATTTATTATTATTACCTTTACCCTAATTATTAAATTTATAATATTACCTTTATTACATCTGTTGCATTTATATTTATTTCCACATTTATTACTTCCATTATTACATTTACTAAAAGCGAGTAAGGAAACAATCCAATCCAGAGACCTTTAAGAAATTCACACTTAGGTTCGAACACGTTCCCACGACTCCGTAAGGGATTTTTGACCAAGAATCTCATTAAACGGTCTAACTTATAAGTACCTTTGCACAAATTAAAATTATCTACTTTTTCTATACACACAGATTCTATTATTTTTCTTTTGACATAATTATTACATTTATAAAGTACCTTACGTGATTCCCAATGTATAGCATGATTATTTTGGCTGGCGTGATAAAAAATGGCATTATTAGTATTACAACTTCTGAAGGCATATTTGTGTTCTTTAATACGGGTTTCAATATTTCTTCCAGTTTCTCCCCGTATACTAAACCACAACTTTTACAGGGAATGCTGTAGACACAGGCTTGTTCCTCTTTTGCAACGTTATTCCTAACCAATTTACTTTTCAGGGTAGACGAATATTTGAACGCCAAAGCAAACTTAAAATCTTTCGTCAACGGTTTTACTCTTTCTAAGCCGGCAATGTAAGGCAAACTCACATATTGTTTTTGGTTAACTGAAGGTTCCCGAGGGGCATAAAAAGATTTTCTGGCTTTAAAATACGCCTTTCTGATAAACCACTCGGAATATTTTAAATCCTTAAAAATGTTCCAAATCTTTGAATTTTCCGGGTCCAGCAAATGTGGGCTACAAATCCTGAGTTTATTAGAGTGGGTTTTTATTTTCACAACAGGTTTAGTTTTATTCATACTCGTATTCATGTTCCGCTAATCAGGCATAGGTTTGTTTGTCACGTGATACCGACCTCTAGTCTTGCCCAATCATGTTCTTAAAGGCAAATTAGTTTTCAAATAATACCAGATCTATGTAAGTAAGAGATTTAATATCAGAAAAGAGACCAATAAAGTTAGTTGAATACTGTAGAAAATGTAGGAAATTATAAAAATAACACAGGCCTGCGATGGTTTTATTGTCCGAAATATTTTAACATTTATAGAGTAATTTTTGCACGCTGATTCCGAAAATAATATTCATTTTTCGCCATCACGTACAGATTTTTCACAAAACGTCATATTTCATATTACATATGTAAGTAATTTTCATTAAAATTGACTCAATTAAATTTTGATTAAAAACTACTGCGATAAATGCTTCCAGATCAGAAGTGACGTCATAGAGTCTTCTTGAACATTCGAGAAACGCACCGTTAGTATATAAGTGATTGACAAGCCACGAGATGAATCAGTCTGTCTAGTGCGTGCGAGGTTATTGTTCTTTATTATTCAAAGGTGCGCGTTGACTATATTTCTCTTTTGAAATTTGTTTATTTGTCGCTATGGCAACCAGAGGGTGTGTAAATAGCCCAAACATTTTCTGTTATATTTGTGGAAAATTTACTGTGAAAAAACAAAGGCGAGATATTACAGACTTCGTCAAGAAAGCGTACTATGCGTACTTCGGAATGAAACATGGGGATCAAGACAAATCATGGGCTCCACATAAAGTTTGCAGTGTTTGTGTTGAATAACTTAGACTGTGGAGTAAAGGTAAAAATGATTCTTTACCTTTTGGGATTCCAATGATATAGCGTGAGCCTAGAAATCACAGCAATGACTGCTATTTTTGTTCATGTAACGTGCAAGGCTACAATACTAAAAATAAAAAGGAAATTTCTTATCCAAACTTTCAGTCTGCTATAAGGCCTGTTGCTCATGGACCTGGTATACCTGTACCTACTAAACCAAATACTCTTGATATAACTTCATCTGATTCGGTGTCTGATACGATGGAAACGATAAAAATGATTGTTTTCAAACCGCAACATCTGGTGAACTCCAATTGTTTATACAAAGTGAACTTAATGATTTGGTAAGAGATTTGTCTCTCCCGAAGGATTCTTCAGAGATTTTGGGATTCAGACTTCATGCAAAGAACTTTCTTTCTCCCGGGACGTCATTTTACTGGTACAGAAATTGAGAAAAAGAATTCATCCAATATTTTTCTCAAGAAAATTCACTGGTATATTGCAACAATGTTTCGGAACTAATACTTAAGCTAGGCGCTGCAGTCTATGATCCAAATGAGTGGAGACTTTTCATTGATTCCTCCAAAAGAAGTCTAAAAGGCGTCCTCCTTCACAACGGTAACTTGTATGCATCCGTTCCTGTGGCTCATTCGGTTCACTTGAAGGAAACGTACAAAAATCTTGAGCTTCTTCTAGCTAACGTTAAATACAAAGACACGTTGGCTACTTTGTGGAGACTTAAACGTGATTTGTATGTTGTTAGGTCAAGAACCAGGTTATACGAAGTTTCCATGTTTTTGTGTGAATGGGATAGCCGAGCAAGAACTGAGCACTGTATAAAAAGGAATGGCCACGCAGAGTCAACCTGACACCTGGGTCTAAAAACATTCAACGTGAAAGTTTGGTTGACACGAAGAAAGTCCTTTTACCTCCGCTTCACATAAAATTGGGCTTGGTGAAACAATTTGTTAAGGCCTTGGACGAAGATGGAGATTGTTTTAAGTATCTGTGTGGTAAATTCCCAACTCTTTCGGAAACAAAATTGAAAGAAGGAATTTTCGTTGGTCCCCAGATCAGAAAACTGACTTTGGATGAACACTGAAAGAACAATGAACATTTTGAAAAAGAAGCGTGTATTGCTTTTAAGGATGTTATCAGCAAATTTTTGGGGAACAACAAGGATTCAAATTACCAAAATATTGTAAACAACATGTTAAATAAGTTCAAAGAGTTGGGTTGTAATATGAATTTAAAATTACATTTCTTACCTTCACACTTGGATTACTTCCCTGAGAATCTCGGAGCACTCAGCGAAGAACAAGAAGAACGGTTTCACCAAGACATCAAAGAAATGGAGAAGAGATATCAAGGAAGGTGGGACATCAGCATGATGGCTGATTACTGCTGCATGTTGAAACGGGATACTCCAGAATTATTACATAAAAGAAAAGGAACAGCGCGTACATTCGAGACGAAAAGGCATAGATATCACAAGAAAACTCAGGACGAATAAAGATGAATATGTAATTGACGTTAATAGTTTTCTTTCTTTTTAAAGTTGTTTGCATTTGTAATTAGTATAACAAAGCGAAATAGGTACCTAATGTAAATTGAAATAAATAATATTTATTTGTATTGTTGTTTTTTCCCCTTCCATTTTGCAGAAAATCCTTACGTGATAGAAAAAAATGGACACCTTATTCGAAATCAGCGTAGTTGAATTATATAAAATCAGTTATTAGTAAGAAAACAACTCTTACAAAGTTCTCATTCGCAGGCCTGTGGTAATTAAACTCATGTATTAATTACTGACTTCAAGTTTTAGGTTCATAAACAATTAAAAAAAATAACATGCCAAGCGAGATTGAAACGGTGAAATCTGCTCGATGAAAAAGGCAGCGCATTGCTAGAAAGACACACAGAGTTAGGAAGTTAAGTCAAGAAGAGTCATACAAAGCCGTTGGAAGAATTTTGTCCATCTTAAGATCGTTTTTCCTTCCCCTGTTAATTTGTTTTCAGCATTTCCATCAGTGCCTGTGGGAAGTGGGACCTATATTAAGATGAGTTGATAACAGAGGGTCAACTTCATTTTCGCAGCCCTATGCTTTCATTCAGGTTACGCGCGAGGCTTTATCGTAACTGTAAAGTTAAAGTAATCTGTGAAAATAAGATTTAAAGTATAGAAATATTGCTGTTTCATAATAAAAACAATTTATCATATATTGATAAAAAAGTTAAATTCTGAAGTCATAATAACGATAAAAACATTAAGTTACTTAGTTGTGGTTCAGTGGAAAAGTTGAAATTATAGAAAAAAAATAATAGAAAAGAGTGTGGGTGTGTAGTCACACACCAACCCACGGAACCGCAACACCCGGGAAACCCGAACTCTTTAAGTGTCAGTGCTAAGGGAGTTGCCGCCCTAAAATGTAGAAAATTTGTAACCTAATCTAATATATAGAGTATAGTAACCTAACCTAACGTATCGGGCATAGTCACGTAACCTAACATATATGTAGATTATAGTAACCAAACCTAACCTAGCCTAAACAGAAAAATAAATGAATAAACATAAAAATAACCGAACTCAGCGTATCTCTCTTCTGGAATAATTAAATCCACTATAGTTTGAATAAGTTATAGCAAATGGCAAGTACTGAAGTTTTTTCTTTGTTACGATGGAAACCCAATGTAGGCAACGGGTCACTAGTAAAGAAGCCCCAAAATATAGCTTCCCTCAGATAGCTTCCCTCAGATAGGACCCTTTGGAACAGGGTCTAGTGTTTAAAGGTAACCTTCACAACTACATTTATGATAGAACTTCAGTAATTTAGGCCTGTTCAAAAATCAACTTTTTCTTATTTTCATAGGTTTCTGTACATTTTCCCATGCTTTTTGACCTGAGAAAGCCGAAAATCACAACTATTTGACCTAGGATGTTGGGAAGCATTGCCGCATGGAGCTTTAAATTTTCTGTCTTGAAATCGGCCGAAGCGCCAATTTCGGGGTCCCTTGAATTATGTTTTGCACTTTAACTTTTGATCTAAACAAGATAGAGCAACAAATTAGGTATCAAATGAAAGAGCATAAAATTAATAATAATAATAATAATAATAACAATAATAATAATAATAATAATAAATAATAATTAATATATAATAATAATAATAATTATCTATCATTTTTCAGGAAACAACAGAAACTCAATCAGAATCTAGAAAACCATCTACAAGTTACAACTTCACAATGGCATTAAGCAAGGAGCTGAGGGAGCTCCGTGGGCGCACAGTTGATATCTCAGAACCTTCCACGTACTGTCCACAGGCAGGTGTCAACTGGGCCATCTTCCAGATCTCTCACTGAAACTTTCCTGGTTGGATACCCTTCAGCTTTTATCAGTGGTTCCCAGCTTCCCACCAACAGACAGGCGTTCCAGTATTTCCTTAATCTTCAGAATTTACCGGAAAATGCAGGGAGGCCCATGGTTCAAGACCTTGCATATGAAACAGTTGAATCTATCATCCCATTCTGGCAGATGGCTAGGATCAAGACAATGACCAAGTACAACGCAATGAAGCTCTTCATGAAACTACATGAGAAACATCGTGCTCTGGTGAAAAGCAAAGGAAGAGCAAGTAACCCTGGAGGAAAAAGAGGAGCATTTGTGCTGGAATTAGACAGCCTGTTCGATATAGGAGCTCCAGATGCAATCCAGGAAATACAGAACATCAGACTGTTATCCAGAGAGAAGAAAGATGAGGATATCAGGTTCTACGAAGACCAAAAGACTGAGAGGAAAGGTCATATGTCTGGTCATGACAAGATTTTTGTGACAAGATCCCTGCAGCAAGCAGCGAGGAATGAAAGACTGCAGCATAGACAAGAACAAGGTAAAACTAATTACTTTGCGCGTTACAAAAAGTTTTAAGTTTTACTCCATTGCGATATTTAGCATGTACTTAACAATTACTGTCTTAACATGTTGTACTATTTTACAGCTGCAGCAGAACAAGAGGCAGTTGTTCATGTGGATGACATTACCTGGGGTGACTCAACTGACAACGACGCTAACACAGAGGACATGGATTACCATCAGCCTCGTCCTGGATGTTCTCACCATCAAGACACTGTGACTAGTATGACTTTGACGTTTCCAAGGAAGGTCATGGAATGTGATGTCATCTGCAATACAGCTGATCGTCTTGGTTTATCAGACAATCAAGTTACTGCCATGGTTTCTGCCACCTTGAAAGCTGGAGGGGCTGATCTGGATAACTTCGTCATCTCAACCTCAACAACACGTCGCAACAGAATGCTGTCCAGGTATAATATCAGCCAGAGTCACATGTCCAAGTTTTGTGAAAAAAAACCACAGTACGCTGCCTTACACTGGGATGGAAAGTTGCTCAAAGATGTCTTGGGCAGTGAACCTGGAAGTACCTCAGAGACTTTAGCTGTGCTAGTGTCTGGTCCACCTTCATACACTGAAGGAAAGTTATTGGGACCTGTCATCGACAATTCTTCTGGCACAGCTCAGGCTGAGGCTTCAATGGATTTACTGGAGACATGGGAACTTACGGATAATGTTACTGCCCTTGTTTTTGACACTACATCCAGTAACAGTGGAGTTCACAGAGGAGCTGCCAAACTGCTAGAGAAAATGCTGAACAAAAAGGTGTTTTATCTGGCCTGTCGACATCACATCCTGGAAATCCTAGTAGGAGCACTTGGGAGAAGCTGTTTGGGAAGGTGAAGGGGCCAGATAATCCCTGGTTTGAGCATCTGAAGGATGTTTGGACGGACTTGTCCAAGGAAAACCCAAAGATGCTGGCTATCAACAGCAAATGGCTGAAGGAAAAGAAGAAGAACAGTGAAGAAATACTCCAAGACATTCTAACAGCAGAAAGGCTTCCAAGAGCCGACTACAGGGAAATGGCTGAACTGACAGTCATTGTTCTTGGAGGAACGCCTCCTCGAGGTATTCACTGGAGTCGACCAGGCGCCATTCATCAGGTCAGATGGATGGCCAGAAACCTGTACTCCATGAAAATGCTGATGTTTGCAGATCAACTTGAGTACGACGAAGACACTGTATCAAAGCTGGAAAGACTCAACACCTTCCTTGCGCTGTTCTACACTCCTGTATGGATGATGTCAATGTCTGCTGCAGATGCTCCCGTGAATGATCTAAGTCTAATCCAGGACATGTTGAAGTACAAGAAAACTGACCCAGAGCTTGCTGATGCAGTACTTAATAAGATGGAAAACCACAAATGGTACCTGACGCAGGAAGTCGTACCATTTGCCCTGTTCAGCAGTAGATTGAGTGACACATTGAAGCACGACATTGCTGCCCAGTTACATGCCACTGAGAAGCCAGACAGCTTCAGAACAGGAAAGCCTCTATTCCAGAGAGTCACAGCTAAGACCACCCTGGTTGATCTCATTGGCCCAGAATCACATTTCCTGCTGGACACACTGAACATTGGATCCGAGTGGCTTCTGGAACCTGTCACGTCTTGGCCACAGAATGAGGACTACAGAAAAGCGTTGGACTATGTTAAGAATCTGAAAGCGGTGAATGACATTGCTGAACGTGGTGTCAAGATGATGAGCGACTTTGCAAATGTCATAACAACAGATGCCAAGCAAAGGGACTATCTCCTTCAAGCTGTGGAGTTCAACAGACGCCGCTTTGACAGCTTCAAGAAACAAACTCTCAACAACTGACTGTGTAAATGTCATTATGAAATTAATCATCATGTAATGCTTTCACTTCTTGATCGATTAGACTTGTGACAAAATGTTAATCTCAAATTTGTGTCATGAATAAGGCGCCTTGTCTGCCTTGAGTGTGAGAAAACGAATTTTGTGATATTTCTGAAACCTTTGTATGTACCAATGTGCCATTTCTTGTTCCAAGACTATCATAATTGTATAAGTTAGAAAGAGGATTAAAAACACTTTAATTTGGTGCCTATTTTGTTGCTCTATCTTGTTTAGATAAAAAGTTATAGTGCAGAACATGATTCAAGGGACCCCGGAACTGGTGCTTTTGGCCGATTTCAAGGCAGAAAACTTAAAGCTCCATGCGGCAATGCTTCCAACAACCTAGGTCAAAATGGTTGTGATTTTCGGCCTTTTCAGGTCAAAAAGCATGGGAAAAAGTACAGAAACCTATGAAAATAAGAAAAAGTTGATTTTTGAACAGGGCTACCTCAGTATACACAAGAAACTCGCTGTATTTACATCGATTAACTTTACCTCAAAGAAAACGGGTAAGTATTATATTTTTAACCAAAATCTAAAAATTAAACTTCAACCGCTAACTTTGAGCGTCCACTTTCAAGGAACATACCAAGGGGACCATTCTGAATTGTATGATATATATATATATATATATATATATATATATATATATATCATATGGGTGGGAGAAAAGTCTTTAAAGATTTTTTCCATACAACTATTTAGTTAACAACTTTATACAGACAAGTGTTCAAATAATGAAACAAATCAAACAAAAAGTCTATTTGAATTTTATTCATCCAAATATTCACATTTGGGTAGATGAAACCAGCAGTATAGAGTTTGTCACGCAAATAAGCCCAAAGCCAGAAATCACATGTGGTTAAATCAGATGATTTGGCTGGCCACTCGATGGGACCTCGCCGTCCAACCCATCTTCCCTCAACGTTCGTAAGCAGAATCTGACAGGCAGGTACAGAATAATGTAGCGACGCTCTATCAAATTGATAAGCCAATTCCTGCCAACGCCATTAGTAAATTGTGGCAAGACTTTGTCTCTTAATACCTGGGAATGTCGGATAGCATTTTCCATCCATCGTATCTTTCGATATGTCAAAGGAAACGAGTCCTGAATAACCATTACACAACGAAACTGTTAGTGTAGCCGTTTGAACGGGATTAACCAATCATATTTGGTTTCTTTTATTCCGCCCAATAATGAATGTTGTATTTGTTTCCTTTATTCGTTAAACCGAAAACACATTCATCTTAAAATCCAATCTTTCGAACGAAATCTGGATATCTATTGAACTTTTGTCTCATCGTTTCAGGAAACTGCAGCCGGATATCAGAATCATCGTCGTATATGAGGTGAGAGTAAATAGGTTTGTAATCGTGGTACCCCTGTGATTTCAATAGTTTTGCCATTGAAAATTTTATAATACCTAATTCCTGTGCAACTTTTCTCGTTGAAGTTGTTGGATCGACTTCAAAACTGGCTTGGACATTTTCTTTGTTGTTGTCTCCTGTCACCGTTACTGGCCTTCCGCTTCTTGGACGATCTTTTACCAGACTCCCTGTTTCTAAATGTTTGAGCTTCCAGTATCAAAGAGTGGTTGCATTTGGTCGTGGTTTATTATAGTTTTCTTGAAGTAAAAGCAAACGTTTTCACAATTATTATAAGAAATAGCCCACGATTCAAGATACACTTTTTCTTCATTGCTGTATTTCCATCCTTACTGACATGGAGCTGACTGGGGCTAAGGCCTAGTGACTCCTGCAGTGATGGCGAACCACTGACCCGCGGGTCAAGTACTGACCCCCGAGGCAATTTAATTGACCCACGAACTCTTATTTAAATGAAATTACTTTAATTTATTATATTTTCTCCCACCGAAATAAACAGCTGATACATATTGAAACGTTTTTAAACGTATAGTATACGTTTAAAAACGTGTGTGTGTGTGTGTGTGTGACAACTTATAACTCATCCAATTCCCCCATACTATTCAATTTGAAGATCTTTAGTTATCAGCTTTTCATTGGCTTGGCATTGGTAATTTAGAAATGGAATTAGTTGACTTCCAAGAAAGTGCAGTATGGAAGACTAAATTTATTAATCTTAATCTGAAGTTACATGAAAAGGAATTGGAGTCGTAACCAGAGAACAACAATCAATAGAAAGAGTAGAGAATCTTATTCTTGCAGAATGGAACTCTTTACCAAATTCTTTTGAATCATTGAAAAAGCTAGCATTAGCTCTGCTAACAATGTTTGATTCATCTTATTCATATGAACAGTTGTTTTCCTCCATGAATTTCGCCAAATCCACCACTAGGAATTGCCTTGGCACATGTATGAGTGCTGCATGTGTGAGACGAAAGACAACTAAATATAAAACTCGGATCAAAACATTAGCAGTTAAAATCAAACAAGAAGTTTCTCACTAAAAATAGTAAGTAAATAAATTATTGTGACCCAATTTCGTTTTTTCAAATATCAAAAGTAACAAAAATGACCCACCAGCAAAAAAGGTTCGCCACCACTGGCCTAGTTCCTTCCTGTTCTACCCTAGGGTCATTCCTGGCTTTGTATAGTTGCTTTGAAAAGTATCGCATACACTGTATTGATATCAATGAAATGCATTTATTATTAATTAGTAACAAATTATTTGTATGTATAAAGTCCTTAAGGACTTTTCTCCCACCTTTTATGTGCGTGTGTCTGACGCTATATTATGAACTTTAGCGGCTACCATTCAAATAACAGTGATGTTACACCATCGGAAATCGAAACCCGACACTAATCTTTATAGTACACTATTTCGTTTATGCCCCATCGATGTGGAAAAATCATATTAATTTCTATATACTGTATATAAAGCACATATAATGTTTTAAGCATTCATCATACGTGTATATATATATATATATATATATATATATATATATATATATATATTGTACTATAAGATTGAAGTTGGAGGTCGACTCAGTTTTAATATATACAGGGCGTCCCAAAAAAATGTATACACACTTTAACAGCTGATAGCTCAATTGATGTTTCTTTCTTTCCAAGTTAAACCCATTAGAATTAATAATGGCAGTCAGACTAAGCTTTGAACAAAGGAAATTCATTCTAAAATGCTACTGGAAGTGTGAAAACGCAGTTGAAGTGCAAAGACAGTTTAGGAGGGAGTTTCAAACAGATCCACCAACGCGACTTACCATCACTCGAATTAGAGATAAGTTGAAGCCGATGGAACTGTTCAGAATGTCCACAAGAAGCGTTCCGGAAGACCACGGACATCGACAAGCCCACAAAGCAAGAAAGAGTACTGGAAACGTATCACCAAAGTCCAAGAAAATCTGTGCGGCAAGCGAGTCGTGAGGTAGGAATTTCAGAATCGTCTGTCCAACGCATTTTGAAGCGCTGTCAATGGAAAAGTTACATTCCAAGATTAGTCCATGCTATTAATGAAGATGATGATCCGGACCGAAGAGTGGAGTATTGCGAGTGGTACTTGGCACGATGTGGATGTGGATTGGACGAAGGGGTTTCGTAGAATACCCTCCGCGTTCACCAGACCTCACACCACTAGACTTTTTTTTATGGGGATACTTAAAAGACAAAGTCTACGCTATAAAACCTGCAACAGTCGCTGAATTGAGAGCAGCCATTGAACGAGAATGCACACAAATACCAAACGAAATGTTTCGTGATGTTTGCGATTCCATTGCTTCGCGTTATCAGCAGTGCCTGGACCAGAACGGACGTCAGTTTGAAAACAGGCGTTGACAAAACAATTAAATAATGTCTGTAGATTATATTACATTTTGAAAATGAAATGTGCACCCACAAACTCTGTATTTAATAAAAATGCGATTTTAATGAAAAAAAATCAAAACAGATATATATATATATATATATATATATATATATATATATATATATATACAGTATATTATATTAAAACTGAGTCGACCTCCAACTTCAATCTTTATAGTACAATCTTTCGTTTGTGCAACTCACAAAACACAATTTACAAGACATAATGACCAACATTTTATTCAGACGCATACAAACACAATTTAAAAATTAGAGAGTAAATAGAAACACATCTGCATTTATTTTCATGTCAAGCAGTGGCGTACTAAGACGGGTGCGATGGGGGCGATCCGCCCCGGGTGACAGCCAGGAAGGGAATTGAAATACCAGTACAAGTCTTCAAACCAAATGAAAAGTTGCCAAAGTAAGAAAAAAAATTAAAAATGTTCAAACTATTACAACAGCTTAATGTTAATTTCCATTATAAAATAATTTTTTATTTTTATTGGCAATACAAAATTTACAAACGAAAAATTAAAATTTGATAAAAATTACATCGAAAGGCGAACGTTTGTTGACGTTTAAGTCAGCAGTTTGTTGAGCATAGCCAGCTGGCTGCAACTGACATTCCAAGTCTTATTCAATTGACACTGTGACTCCACATACATGAGGTATGTTTCATTAAATAATTATGATAAAGCATAAAGTGCTCGTGTTTATAACAATATCATGGTACTTATACCAGTGTCCAGTAATTTTTGACAATGTGGTATCTTAGTGATGTTTAAGTGTTTATAAATGATAATTAATGATAATTAATAATGATAATAATAATGATAATTAATTGTCTCTGCTTGTCTGGGTTGATCATCTAATAACTCACTGGGTATCTGGTTGGAAAAAGTTTGAGAACCACTTGTTTGAAACTTTTCTGTTGTAATAAATTTTTTTTACTTCTTCATTTACTGGATATACTGTTAATTTTCATTTTGTCATTGGTCTAGTTATTTGTGAGTGATGCTCATAGTTTTCTGCTTTTTTAGGAGTCGTGTTTGCACTTAACCTCCCCCCCACAAAAAAAAAATAATAATAATCACAGACAATTTGTTCAGTTAATGTATTTCAAGTCATAATAGTTCATGCTTGTTATGCATGTTCATGCTTTATACCTTTTGATTTTAAAATTTTGCAGAAAACATCCACTATGAAGCGAAATCGACCCAGTGGATTCCAACAAAGAAAAATGAAGAAGGCAAGAGAAGAGGTGGCTCAGGCAATGTCTGGATCAATTTTGAAGTATGTGACGCCTTCAACATCAAGTGCAATAGGAGAAAGTCCTGAAGATATTCAGCCTGGTGAATTTGAAGGGCAAATACAAGAAGCATCTTCACAAGAGGATTCAAATGAGAGAGCAAGGATTGGAGGATGACAATTCATCTTCTAAAAGCAGTGAAACTGATGAAGAGGAAGAAGACGCTAGCAGAAGTCCACACCAATAGGAGGAAGACTCTGATGAAGAAGAGGAGACCGATAGATTTTCAATTTATTCTGATGTTGCTGCTTGGCCAATCCCGGTTCCAAATGACTTGAGAGTTGATCTTAAGAGGGGAAGTGAACCCTTCCAAAATAGGGATGGACCTTTCAGTGCTTTTCAAAGACAAGGAGAGAAATCCAAAGGGAAGAGTCGACAGCTGACCACTGCATGGTTCTATAAGGCTCTGCCAAATGACGAGAAAGTTTTGAGAACATGGATGGTTTACTCTCCATCAAAAGAAAGTTTGTTTTGTTTTTGCTGCAGACTGTTTGCTCTTGATGACAAAGGAATTGGAACAGCCAGCTTTGTCACTGGGTTTCAAGCATGGTGGAAGCTAAACCCAAAGGTGTCTGACCATGAGGCTTCTGAGCAGCATCTCTCATGCCTGGAGAAATGGAAGACCTTGGGAGCAGAGTTGAAGTTTCAAAAAAACCATTGATAAAATTCATCAAGCAACAATGGACAAGGCGAGAAAGAAATGTAGGGATATTTTACATCGCCTCTTGGACGTAACCTTGTTTCTGGCTCACCAGAATCTTCCTTTTCGTGGTCACAAAGAGGACATGTCATCAGCAAACAAAGGAAACTTCATGGAATTGGTAGAGTTGCTGTCAAATTATGATCCAGTTTTGAAAGAACATTTTGTAAGGATTAAGCATTCTATTCCATCTGGGAGGAGAGTGGCTTCGTATTTATCTCCAAAGATTCAGAATGAGTTCATTTGCCTTTTGGGGAATTACGTCAAAGAGAAAATAGTGGCTGATATCAAGAAAGCAAAGTATTTTGGGATTCTTTTTGACAGCACTCCTGATGTGTCCCACACTGATCAGATGTGTGAAGTGATCAGATACGTCTATATTAAATGTGACAAAGTTGAAGTAAAAGAATCATTCTTGGCTTCTTCCCTTGCTGATGGAGAATGTAGCATGACAGTCAAAAGGCTTTCCCAGACAAGATGGAGTGCTTATTATGACGCTGTGAAACCAGTGAAGGCAAATTTTGAAAAGCTGACCTCAACCCTTGAAGCACTGTGCGATTCCAAGGAAAATGTGGACACAAGAGGATCAGCTCAGATTTTGCTGTCTGCTGTATGTGATTTCTCTTTTTTGAGTTACCTTCTTTCTGGTGTGAAGTCCTGGAAGAAATTAATCTCGCACAAAAGTATTTGCAAACAGTTGGAATCAGCCTTGAAAAGTGCATTGTGAAGCTCCAAGCTCTAAAACTGTTTCTTGAAGATCAGCGCAATGAAATTGTGGAGAGGGCCATTCATTATGCAACTACAAAGTGTGAGGAAATGGACATTTCTATGGAGAGAAGAGGGAGAGTAAAGCTCCGAAAAAGGATGCCAGGAGAGATGGCAAAGAATGCTGGTCTCACATTGCCAGAGGAAGTAAAAAAGGGCTATGTTTGAATGTCTTGATCGCTTTCATCAAGAATTGGAGATTCGTTCTAAGGCAATGGATCAAATTCTGTTAATCTTCGCTGTTATTTAGCCAAACACTTTGGTTGTTGCAACAGAAAAGAACTTCGGAATTATATTCCAAATTTGACTCAGATTTTCGATGAATTCTCTGATGAAGATATCAGTGTGGAAATTGAACGACTTCGGAGACATTTGGAAGCTGCCAAAATCAGGATTGAAGAGGCAAGGAAATGGACAGCACTGCAGTTTCTGGAGTTTATTGTGAAATGGGATTTTTGTGAATCTTTGCCAAGCTTGTCACTGTGTTTGAGATTCTTTTTGACTGTCTGTGTGTCTATTGCTTCATGTGAAAGAAGTTTTTCCAAATTGATAAAAATTTCTTTCGCTCGACCATGAGTCAGACAAGATTGACAAATCTGGCTTTACTTTCAATTGAACATGAATATGCAAAGGTGAATTTTGATGAGGTCATCAATTTGCAGAAATTAAGGCTCGAAAGCAGAGACTGTGAATCCTCTCTATTTACCTTTGAGGAATAGGCTGAGGCTCAGCCTATTCTTCAAAGGTAAATAGAGAGGGTTCACGCTCAGCCGCTGAGCGTTGAGACTGGATTTCCTGTGTTTTTTGTATAAAATAAAATGCAGTATTACCTGTTCACTGAATTTTTAATGTCCTGCATTTTTCTTATTTCCAATTTGCTTATGACAGTACTGTACTGTTTAAAAATCTACCTGCAAACATTATATATTTTTCTGTGTATTTAAATTTTAAAATTATTTATGGGGGGTGCCAAAGGAAGGATCCGCCCCGGGTGCCAAATACTTTAGGTACGCCCCTGATGTCAAGAGATTTATTTCATCGCATGTTTACACCTGAATACATATATTTCGTTCGCTGAAACTAATGCGATTACAAAATCTCCTCTTCTGAGGCCCATATTATGGTATATATATATATATAATATATATATATATATATATATATATATATATATACACGAGGGCCACTCGATATATTTTGCCCCACCTTTTTTTTCTTTCCAAGTTTCCTTGTAAGTTCCAGAAATTTTGTACACAAATAGTTACATACCTTTTTTGCAAGTTCTTATTTTTCCACATAGTCTCCATCCTTTTCTACGGCTTTCCTCCACCTCGAAACAAGGGCCTTTATTCCTTGCTGGTGAAAGTCCGCTGGGTTCCGCTGGAGCCACCTCTTAACCTCCTCAACAACCTCATCGTTACTCTGAAACTTTCTTCCACGAATAGCATCCTTTATTGGCCCAAACAAATGGAAGTCTGAAGTTGCCAGATCCGGGCTGTAAGGAGGGTGGGGTAACACAGTCAAGTGCATTTTACTGACTCTCTTGAGTCCATCGTTATTGTGCAAAGAAGGACGTCTTCCAGTTTTTTCTCTGGTCAAACTCGCTTTATACGTCTCTGGAGTCTCTGTATGGTAGCAATATGCTGAGTTGATTGTTTGTCCTTTCTTCATAATGCCCACCAGAATCACCCCTTTCATGTCCCAGAAGATGGTGGCCATAACCTTTCCTGCAGAGGGAGCCATTTTGAGTGATGAGAGCATGTAATTTTTTTTTTTGTTTAAAAGCAACAAAACTTCTTTTCTATGTAATTTTTTTTCTGTACATCAGTGTAGTAACCAGTTTGCGATCATCTTGAAGAAGTTTTTCAAAATGGACATCTTTCCGAGTCCAACCTTCTCGATGAGGCAGAAGCCAATAATACCGAATGTATGTAGGTAAGTGTTTTATTATTTTTCTCTTTGTACACGAAACTCCATTCGTTTCAGTCTTGAAAAAGGAATTTAATATTCTCCAACTGATTGAAAATGCTATCTTATATATATATATATATATATATATATATATATATATATATATATATATATATATATATATATATATATATATATATATTAGGTGTTTCATACCTATAGGGTAAAATAAAAATGAGCTTGGAGTTTTAATCCACACGTTTCTCCGTATTCTAAAGAACAAAACAAGAAAACACGTTTGTGCAAGTTTGAACCAGATCGCGCTGCATTAAGAGGTCCCCAACTTTGACGACTTTTTGTCAGTTCATTTCTCGCCTGCCTGCAGTGAAGACGGTTTTCTTCGTCACTTGAGCGGTTCGTGTTGTATAGTCTATTGGACAACTATGGAGGTAATTATATATGCTACTAATTATCTCATTTTACTGTGGTATTGAAATTTATTATTATTTAATTTCTGTCATTTTACTGTGGTAGTGATATTTATTATTAATATTACATGAAATTAATTAGTCTGTTGCATATTGGACAACTAAGCTGGTAATTATTTATGATACTAATTAATGTAATTTTACTGCGGTATTGAAATTTATTTAATTAATGAATTGTCAAAGAGAACGTAGTGTACACGTATCAGTTTTATAAATAAAGAAAAGCAGTAACTGGGACTCGAACCAGTGTCATAGCCGTTTGGCGGCATCGCTCAAGTCGGCGTACACAGCACGCTATCCACTCCCTAGATGGTGTAGTGGATAGCGTGCTGTGTACGCCGACTTCAGCGATGCCGCCAAACGGCTATGACACTGGTTCCAGTCCCAGTTACTGCTTTTCTTTATTTAATTAATGAAATTAATTACGATGTGAAATTATTTCTGTGGAATTATTTAGTTTGTTTTCTTTTCCAGGTGTCTACCAGAGCGAAAACAGAAGTGTTTCTTATTGGCCAGACGGATGCGAACATCACATCAAGTGGCCTTCCAACTCAGTTGCAAGTACTCAAAAAGTACTTTTACCACCAAAAGGAGCAAAAATTTGGACGTACTAAATGCCTGAACCTGTGCCTGGATGCCTGTATTTTGGGAGAGAGCGAGAATCCCCATGATGCGTCGAGATTCGGCCTTGAGGAAGATGGAATCCCTTCTCAAGGAATACGACCGGCTTGTGAAGCACAAGTCACATAAAGCAGAGTCCTTCCGAGTGAAGGAGGCGATGTTCAAGGAGGCAATAGCGAAGGAGATCATGGACATTGCTCATTCACAGGCTAAGGAAATGATGAAGAATCAGGAGGACATCCACTTTCTCGACATGCAGCGTGAAGATCCAAATTCCTGCAGCATGGGCCCTGTTGACATGAAGCTTCACTATAAGGAGATTAGGAAAAGGAAGAGGCTGGACAAGATTAAGGAACAACAGGAGAAGGCCAGGAAGGAACAAGGAGCTGCAGAAGATACGGGGGCTTTAGTGATTTCAACTTCGTCAGAGACTGACTCAGATGTCGTTGACCCAACCGTGGAAGTTTTTCCATCCTCCTCCAAGGGAAATACCAAGAAGCGACGCAGGAATCTGATCTCACAGGATGTGACGACTACCTACGATCGGCTGAATATTTCGTACCGCGATTCAGCTATGTCGTACGCTGCAGCGGCTAAATCACTAGGTTTTGACTTGGATGAACTGTCCATTTCTGCCAGTACCATGTACCGCACACGCAAGGCTCTCAGGAAGGTGGCTGCTGAAAGTTATCAATCCGACGAAGTTTGTCCTGGTCAGCCTCTTGTCTTGCATTGGGACGGTAAGCTCCTACCTGACAATGAGCAATGGAAGGAGAGCGTTGACCGGATCGCCGTCCTCGTCTCTGGCGACGGCAAGGAGAAGTTGCTCGGCGTTCCTAAGGTGACGTCCGGAACCGGCGAGAAGATAGCGCGAGTTTGCTTGGATTTGGTCAAGGAACACAGGATGGAAGAGCGCATGCGGGGACTGTCTTTCGACACGACAGCGTCGAACACCGGGATTCATATCGGGGCCTGCGTCCTGATTGAGAATGGTCTTGGCAGAGAACTCATGTACTTCCCCTGTCGGCATCACATCTATGAAGTCATCCTCAGCTCCGTCTTCAAGCGTGCATACGGCCCTTCAAGTGGCCCCGATATACCCGTTTTCAAGAGGTTTCAGGCACAATGGAAGTTCATCGACCGGTTGGATGTGCGGCCGTACGATTTTGCTCAAGTCAATGACTCTATGAGGGAACTGAGGGAGAAGTCAGTCCTGCTGGTGAGAGGGATGGTGAGCACGTCGCATCAGCGCGATGACTACAAGGAACTGCTACAGTTGGTTCTCATCTTCCTGGGAGAAGCAAAAGTGGTGGATTTCCCTCTCAGAGCCCCTGGCGCTTACCATCACGCTCGATGGATGGCGATAGCCATCTACTCCTTGAAAGTAATTCTACTGAAGAAGCAGTTCAAGATGTCGAGTCACGAGTTGGAAGCTCTGACAGCCGTAGGTCTCTTCGTGTCCCTCGTCTACATCCGAGGTTGGACTCGTGCTGCAACCTCAAGCAAGGCTGCCGCAGTTGATCTGGAATTTCTGCGTGACGCGGAAGCCTTTGCCATGTCGGGATATTCGTGTATTAACGCTGCGCAAGAAGCCATGTCTCGACACCTATGGTACATCTCTGAGACTCTTATTGCCATGGCGTTCTTCGACGCAGATGTGGCAGATGAAGAAAAGGCTCAGATGGTCGTCAGTTTGGGTAAGCCCGCATCGAAAAAGGAACTCAAGCGACCCCAAGGGAAGAACGTCAGGAATCTTGCCTCGAAACACCTGGCGGAGTTCGTGACAGGAAAGACGATGGCTTTCTTCCATGCATTCGACTTGGACACAGAATTCTTGAAAAAGCCAGTTGCCGAGTGGACTGAAGTAGAGGGCTTCAAGCAAGCAGCGGCAACTGTTAACAAAATCTCTGTCGTCAACGATCGGGCCGAAAGAGCCATCGCGCTCACCAAAGAGTTCAACTGTTCTCTGACGAAGAACGAAGAGCAGAAGCAGTATTTGCTCAAAACTGTGATGCAGCATAGGGCGAAATACCCGAATAAAACCAAGAAGGATTTCATGGACAAATGATTCGCAAGAAGTGGTTATGTTTTTTGTATCTTTGTGAAAATGTGTAGTGAAATGGTACTCGTTTGTTGAATAAAAATTCGTTGACAGATTTTTGTTTAATTTTTTCCGTTTATGATCTGCCAGAGCATCAAACTGGGGACCCGTAAACTTTAAACTATTGAATTAATACTTCGGTTTATCAGTCTCCTCAGCAAATGGAACAAGGGGATCCATGTGGATTAAAATTTTTCCAAACTTTTAATTTATGAAACACCCTAATATATATATATATATATATATATATTATATTATGCTTAAACTGGTTGTATTTTAATAGAATATTTAAATCTCCTGACTTTATTTATAAAGGATATACACTGAGCGGGAGAAAAATCGGCCCACTTGGAATATGGCGAAAAGCAAAAAAGTGAGCAAGCTTCTGTTTATAAAACTTTTAAAATTCGAAAATTTAGTCTGAGGACATAAAAAAATCTTCAAACACCTGCTTAATACAATTTATTATCAAAATATACTGTACAAAAAATTGTAATTAAAAAAAACAAAGATTTGGACAAAAACAAAAAATTTAAAAACCAATAAAACCAAAAAAAACAACAACTTGTGATCCAGGGTTAATAAGAGGTGTTGCCTCCCCTAGTTTGAATGACTGCAGCCACTCGTCGATTCATCCCATGAATGAGATCGGCGATCGCATCCTGTGGGATTCCCTCCCACTCTTCAGTTAAGGCTTGTTGTAGCTCCTGTAGAGCATTAAGGGCTACTAGACGAACCCTAAGACGCCATCCCATCGTTTCCCAGAAATGTTCTATGGGGTTCAGATCCGGACTTCGGGAAGGCCACTCGAATCGACGAATTCCAGCTTCGTCAAAGAAATCGCTAATGGCTCTTGCCGCATGGGGTCTAGCGTTAGCGTGCTGTAAAAGGAAGTCTTCGCCAACGAAAGGAGCAAAAGGGACCACATGCTCCAGCAAGATCTCTACCACGTATCTTGCGGACGTCAATGACCCACCACCAACAACAACAAGCTCTGTGCGCAAGTTTGAAGTAATACCACCCCAGACCATGAGTGAGCCTCCTCCAAAAGCAACCCTCTCCGTAAAAGTGCACGGGGCGAATCTTTCTCCTGTTTTTCTCCACACTCTTTCCTGTCCATCGATGTTCGAAGATTAACTCTTGATTCGTCCGTGAACAATACTCCTCCCCATTGGACCATAGTCCAATTGACATGCTCACGACCGAAAGCAAGACGAGCATTGCGGTGGTGTGGAGCAATTCCGGGCCCATTGCTGGACGCCTACCTTGTAAGCCACTTTCCATGTCATAATATGATAAATGCCAAAAACTTCATTTTTTTTCTACGTGGAGGTCAAAATATGATATGAGTGAATTTTAATTATCATATTCCATAAGTCACCTTTCCAGCTCATTGCAGACTTTTGTGGCAGTCAAGCAACGATCTCGCAAAACACTGAAGACGATGAAACGATCGTCACGGGCAGATGTGCAGCGCGATCTTTCAGATCATGCTCTTCGGGTGTACTCTCCTGTCTCCACATAACGTTGGTAGACACGTCGAACCGTTGTTCTTGGAATTCCTAGCGCATCGGCGACGTAACGCTGGCTCCGACCATCTTCAATTAGGGCGACGACTCTTGCGACGTTCACGGCACTCAAATTCATTGTAGATGTCCAATTCTGAAACCCAATAGAATTAGAAGTCTATCTGTTACTACTGTAAACGCAAATGCCTACTCCTGCTAGTGGAAGAAAAAAGTGGCACCAGCAGTCTAAGAGCAACTGAATGTCAGACTGTCGAATTCTTAAAAGAAGTCGAAAATTCGTTACAGCTAGTGTGTTCGCAGGTGACGTTGTTTTGTCTCGTTATTTGGTTACCTCATAGACTATATTTTCGAATTTTAAAACTTTTATAAACAGAAGCTTGCCCACGTTTTTGTTTTTCGCGATATTCCAAGTGGGCCGATTTTTCAGCCGCTCTGTATTAACGTTGGTTATGACGATTCTGAATTTCAAGTTTGACTTACAACAGTTTCCATTACAAGTATAATTTATTTTCTTCGATGATTCAAGGGGTAACGAAAATAATCTTCAGTGCTTAATTTCTGAATGATTTTTGCACATGT
Organism: Bathynomus jamesi; assembly: GCA_023014485.1. Taxonomy (NCBI): domain Eukaryota; kingdom Metazoa; phylum Arthropoda; class Malacostraca; order Isopoda; family Cirolanidae; genus Bathynomus; species Bathynomus jamesi. The sequence goes on along the minus strand of JAJOZX010000078.1, from coordinate 2,185,672 downwards.
TTATGTAGTTGCAGGCAGGGGTGTGCTGGGACCGGTTCGGTCCGGTTCGCCCGAACCGGTTGTTAAGTTTTGATTGAATCACCGAACCGTTTGTTTGTTTTTAGCAAACAGTCGGTAGAAATTTATCTTGAAATTTACAATTTGTCAGTCAATCTTGATGAATTTTACGAATGCTCTTGACGCCCGGGATTTGTCTCGTTCACAGTTGTGTTTTTCTGAATTATAGCTTCAGTTTACAATGTCACATTTGATGAAAAATTTGCTTATTTTTAGATAATTATTATATAAAAAATATGTTAAATAATTTCTGCCAAAATGTTACAAAATGCTGTTTGGAAAAGCTAAAATGCGTTGGCTTCCGGGGATCCGCCCCGGACCCCGGTGAGGGAGCTACCGTTCACCCCAGACCCACTAGCTTAATGACTCGCGCCATTGGCGCTCTCCGATTTACACCCCTATCTGTATCAGAGCCGGTTGTTAAGAAATAGGCAGCACACCCCTGGTTGCAGGTATTTGCTTACAGTGAAAGTTCATTTGGATTTTTATAGGTTTAAATTAGTGTTGTATCAATTAATCGGCATCAGCACCTTCAAAATTGATCATGTTTTGGGCATCGGTATCGACTAAATTTAGCCGATTCTCTCACCGATTCTTTGAAATTTTAAAATCTCATTACAAAACAAAATTTATATTTATAGAAAATTGATGCAAACCCACAAAGAAAAAGAAAAATGATTCGAAGGCCTTTCGTGTATTCAGAAATACACCTCGTCAGGGAATGACAAAAAACCTATGATAATTTATACTCGTTTCAAAATGTAATTATATAGTAATATTTTACATAAAAGGTAAAGCTTAATAAGTTAAATTGCCCATAAATTTACATTTTCTCTAACTAGCTTGTCTCTAAATATTATAAACTACAGCAATACCCCGGTTATCGCAAAGGATGCGTTCCTAAAATCATTGCGAATAACGAATTTGCGAATATCGGGACAATTTTCCCAATAAGAATCAATGAAATTAGGGCGGATGCGTTCCACTACATACTACAATATAACTACAATGAGTGTAAAACAGTTAAACTAGCATTTACCTTTGCTGCGAGTGTCAATGGCGTACCGGAGCTGGCATAAAGAGAAGGAGAGGGTGAGGAGTTACTGGGGTGAAGAGGGGCCAGGGTCATCGGCCTCCCCACTCGAGACTGCACTGACACTGCTGCTGTAGGAACGAGGACAAAAAAGCCTACGGAACGCGGACTTGGAGGTTGAAGAAGTTGGAGTGGCAGCTACATCAGGAGAAGGGAAGGATTTGGGCTGGAAAAATGCATGAAGTGTCGGTTGGCGAGCCATCTTCCTCTTCTCTTCCAGAAGCTCATGGTAGGCTCGAATGTCGTTCTTGACGTTGCGGTGGTGCTCCTCTCCACATTCGGGTCAACGTCCACCGCCATGTCCAGTGCCGTCTCGAATGAAAACAGAAGCTTCCTCAGAACTGGAACGGTGAGGGTTTTGAGAGGAGGACTCTCGGCCTGTTCCTCTTCTTCATCCACTGCTAGATGCTGCTCCAACTTAATCAAGTCACTCTGCGAATAAGTGGGGTATGCCTTGCAAATATCGAATATGGGTGTTTAAATATCAATTGTGAATAAGCTGGTTGCGAATAACGAGGTATTGCTGTATTGTAATCTCCTACTCTTTATTAATAATAATTCTATATTTAGTTGTACTTTATAATTTATATGTTAAACCATCTTATTATGTTGATTCTATTTTAAGTATTTTAATAATTTTATGAATCCAAATTATATATCAATTTTTTTTTCAGTCAAATTATCCACCAGAGACTTGAAATTTCAATGAAAAATTTTGTTGTTGTTGACATTGTTGCAGAAAGAAAATACGATCAACATAAGGAAAAACAGTTACTTTAAATATTGGTATTCAGTTTATGAAACAAATAAAATTATTTGATCATTTTACTGAGTAATAAAACTTTATAACATCATTTTAGCTACGGTATATGAATAACAAATTCTGGTACTGCATATTGTGGAGTGAGCTAGGGAAAGGAAAAGCATTTAAACAAATTGAAATATAAAAATATGAAAATTGAAAATTTTCACATTTGAGTAAAATTTATGAAGGAAATTGATTTTTTATTTTTAAAATATAGGCAAAGAATCAGCTTCGGCATCGGCATCAGTTAAATTTTGGAATCGGTACATCACTAGTTTATAGAGTATATATATATATATATATATAATATATACTGTATATATAACTCTAAAATGTTGTGTATTATGCAGTTCTTTATTTTAAATAATACAGAAAGTGAGATATTCGTTTATCAAATTGGAAGTTACACTAGAGTATAAAGGTTACATTCATTCAGTCATGCACAGAATACATATATAAGACTTACACCTCCACATTTATAGCCTGAAGAATTAATAACTCTGTCCAGATTTTGAAAGGTACATAAGAAATATAAATAAAACACCTTTATACTTATACATTATACCCTGTTTCTTAGTTACAAATAGAAAGAGATGATTTATCTGATTACATACAAATTCATCATTAAGGCGTGAATTGCATTCACTAAAAATTTTCAGAAAAATCCTCATAATAAAAGCCTGTAGACATGTACAACAAAAACAATAAGAACTATGGTCCATTAGGGCATACCATACTTTTCCGAGTCCGAATTTCACTCTGGCTAATATGTATTTTTATGTAAAATTTAATTCTAAGAGGGGTTTCTTTTCTGAAACTTTTCCCAAAAATCGCATTATCATGTTCAAAATTGCGGTTTTCTGTTCTATGTTGAAATACCGAATATTCATTTGAACACAACCTCATATTTTTAACCCTTTGTCGTAATTTGTTGCCATTTAGACATATTAACTTTGCTTAACTCTTACACAGGTTTAATACATACATACATAAGAAAAAAAATCTACTCCATTTGAATTTTTGTAACCATTTGGACGCAGAAGGCGAAGTTCAACATTCTCTCAATGGATGGCTTTGAGCAATTACGCCAGTTATAATTGTGAAGTAGAAGTGAGTGGACGCCATTTTTTTCGGTAAGTGTTTTTTGTAATTTTCCTACGTTTAATCACCATTATTATATTTGTTTTGACTATAATTTCATTCTAGAAGTATTAAGGAAGCTCTCTATTTACTTTGTTTAAGTAATATTTTTAATAACTGAAGAAAAGACTTTATTCAAAGTTCGTTTCGAAATGGACACAAAGTTTTCATAGGGTTAATTTCTGTCTATGATAACACGTGTGTCCAATTGGATACATGAAATGAATTTTTCATTACGATTGTTTTATGTACTGTTATATATATATATATATATATATATATATATATATATATATATATATATATATATATATGAAATAGGATCCCTCCTAAGGAGACGTAGTTTTACATTTAGGATAAAAACGAAGACGTAGAGCAAAAAAGTCATTATATTTGGCTGCAGCCGACGTTTCGGGCAACTCTACCCATTTTCAAGGCCAAATAAATAAAAAGCTAAAATTAATGCATGACAAAAATATACGAATGTCAAAAATTAAAACTAATTTATAGTACAAAATAAAACCACTTCAAGAATAAAAGTTAAAAAGCATAAAACAGGCATAAGCCAAAAACAAATCAAAAGTAAAAATTATATAAATGACAAATATACGAATGATAAAAATAAAACTTAAAAACTAAAAACATTCAAACATAAATTAGTTAAAAACTTTAATAATAAAGAGTTAAATGAAAAAACACAAAAGTGCACCAAACATACCATGCTCACTTGACAGCCACAAAGAAACTGAGGCGAAAAGGAGCCAGGGTCAAGGGGGAAAAAAAAAAAGTAAAAAAAAAAAAAAAATTAGTTTGTAGGTATTCTAATTAATATAAAGGGGGTAACAGCTAGAATCAATATTTAAACTGGAGTTCAGAAATTTAATGCACAAAGATTCGTAAATACGGAGAGAGGACGGGCATTTTAATGATTTAAGAATTTTAAAGTTATTAACGGAAATATCAACCTTACACTTAACAGAATGATTTCTAATGGCAGACTGTTCCTTTTTCGTTAAAACCTTCCCTGTCCTATGGCTAATACCCATATGGGAGCAAAATCTCGCCTGCAAAGAACGAACTGTGCTGCCAACGTAGTTCCCCTGGGAACACCCAGGGCAGGTAAACAAATAAACGACAGAACAGTTCATCGCAGGGGGGATTTTGTCCTTACAACGGAAAAAACATTCAAGGGTATTATTATTTACAAAAGCAACCTTAAAATCAGTGTGAAAATAAAATTTCCTCACCACACTCAACAATTGCTTTTTCACAAAAGTGTTAAAATGGTAGAGATCAGGTAAAACAAGATATTTACAATTCTTAGGAACATCATACGTTGGGATAAGGTTGGGGGAATATACATTATTAAGAAATTTACCAATAATACCTTGTACAAGATCCCGTGGAAAACCATTTTTAAAGAAAAAATCAATAAGGAATTCAAACTCATTATGAAGCAGAGCAAAGTTTGAACAAATATTATAAGCTCTATGCACCAAAGTGCGAATGGAACTTAGTTTGTAATTAAAATCACAAAAACTATAAAAATTAAAACCTAAACCCGTAAAAGTAGGCTTCCGGTATGTAGAAGTTAAAACAGTCGAGCCCGATTTGGAAACCAAAACATCAAGGAAAGGAATAGAACCTTGAACTTCCTTTTCCTGCGTAAATATAATGTTCTTATGCAGTGTGTTCGGAAAACTTAAAAACTGAACTGATTGATTATCCGTTTGGAATAAAGCAAACGTATCATCAACATAACGTCTGTACAATTTTGGCTTAAGGTGAGGGGGGCACTCACAGAAGGCCCTTTCCTCAAGATGAGACATGAAAATATTCGCAAAAACGGGACCCAAGGGGCTCCCCATCCCCACTCCATCCAACTGACAGTAAACTACCCCTTGAAAACTAAAAAAGTTATCCTTGACTGCCAAATTCAGAAGCTGCTCAAACTGTGCTCTGCCAAAGCCGTGAAAAAGTGAGTCCAGCTGTGGAAAAGCTTTATTTAAAATAATTGTAATGGTCTCATCCAAGGGGACATTTGTAAAGAGGGAAGATACATCAAAACTTGTCATAAACAAAGAATTCATATTAAACTTCTTAATTTCCGACACAAAAGAAAAACTATCCTTAACACTGTACAAGTTCATTGTCATTACTAAACCAGATAAGGGTAGTGGTGTTGTGGTTATGAATAAAACGGATTATATTAAAAAAATGCTTCATATTCTTTCGGATTCATTAAAATTTGTTAAGGTAGATGAACAGGCTTCTAAAATTATTCAGCGATTGGAAGACAAGGTTAACCGTGTTTTGCTTAAGCTTAAACAGGAATGTGTTATTAACTCCTCCACTTATGATGATTTGTATGTTTCAGGCTCTTATTTGGGCCTTATGTATGGTCTGCCTAAGGTTCATAAAGTCGGTGTTCCATTGCGCCCAATTTTAGCGTCTTATCCTTTGGCTAATTACAAACTTGCCAAATTTCTTGTCCCACTGTTATCATCATTTACTGTGAACTTGTACAGTGTTAAGGATAGTTTTTCTTTTGTGTCGGAAATTAAGAAGTTTAATATGAATTCTTTGTTTATGACAAGTTTTGATGTATCTTCCCTCTTTACAAATGTCCCCTTGGATGAGACCATTACAATTATTTTAAATAAAGCTTTTCCACAGCTGGACTCACTTTTTCACGGCTTTGGCAGAGCACAGTTTGAGCAGCTTCTGAATTTAGCAGTCAAGGATAACTTTTTTAGTTTTCAAGGGGTAGTTTACCGTCAGTTGGATGGAGTGGGGATGGGGAGCCCCTTGGGTCCCGTTTTTGCGAATATTTTCATGTCTCATCTTGAGGAAAGGGCCTTCTGTGAGTGCCCCCCTCACCTTTAGCCGAAATTGTACAGACGTTATGTTGATGATACGTTTGCTTTATTCCAAACGGATAATCAATCAGTTCAGTTTTAAGTTTTCTGAACACACTGCATAAGAACATTATATTTACGCAGGAAAAGGAAGTTCAAGGTTCTATTCCTTTCCTTGATGTTTTGGTTTCCAAATCGGGCTCGACTGTTTTAACTTCTACATACCGGAAGCCTACTTTTATGGGTTTAGGTTTTAATTTTTATAGTTTTTGTGATTTTAATTACAAACTAAGTTCCATTCGCACTTTGGTGCATAGAGCTTATAATATTTGCTCAAACTTTGCTCTGCTTCATAATGAGTTTGAATTCCTTACTGATTTTTTCTTTAAAAATGGTTTTCCACGGGATCTTGTACAAGGTATTATTGGTAAATTTCTTAATAATGTATATTCCCCCAACCTTATCCCAACGTATGATGTTCCTAAGAATAGAAAATATCTTGTTTTACCTGATCTCTACCATTTTAACACTTTTGTGAAAAAGCAATTGTTGAGTGTGGTGAGGAAATTTTATTTTCACACTGATTTTAAGGTTGCTTTTGTAAATAATAATACCCTTGAATGTTTTTTCCGTTGTAAGGACAAAATCCCCCCTGCGATGAACTGTTCTGTCGTTTATTTGTTTACCTGCCCTGGGTGTTCCCAGGGGAACTACGTTGGCAGCACAGTTCGTTCTTTGCAGGCGAGATTTTGCTCCCATATGGGTATTAGCCATAGGACAGGGAAAGTTTTATCGAAAAAGGAACAGTCTGCCATTAGAAATCATTCTGTTAAGTGTAAGGTTGATATTTCCGTTAATAACTTTAAAATTCTTAAATCATTAAAATGCCCGTCCTCTCTCCGTATTTACGAATCTTTGTGCATTAAATTTCTGAACTCCAGTTTAAATATTGATTCTAGCTGTTACCCCCTTTATATTAATTAGAATACCTACAAACTAAATTTTTTTTTTTTTCTTTTTTTACTTTTTTTTTTTTTTTTACCTTGACCCTGGCTCCTTTTCGCCTCAGTTTCTTTGTGGCTGTCAAGTGAGCATGGTATGTTTGGTGCACTTTTGTGTTTTTTCATTTAACTCTTTATTGTTAAAGTTTTTAACTAATTTATGTTTGAATGTTTTTAGTTTTTAAGTTTTATTTTTATCATTCGTATATTTGTCATTTATATAATTTTTACTTTTGATTTGTTTTTGGCTTATGCCTGTTTTATGCTTTTTAACTTTTATTCTTGAAGTGGTTTTATTTTGTACTATAAATTAGTTTTAATTTTTGACATTCGTATATTTTTGTCATGCATTAATTTTAGCTTTTAATTTATTAGGCCTTGAAAATGGGTAGAGTTGCCCGAAACGTCGGCTGCAGCCAAATATAATGACTTTTTTGCTCTACGTCTTCGTTTTTATCCTAAATATATATATATATATATAGAGAGAGAGAGAGAGAGAGAGAGAGAGAGTATTAACTACCACCCACTAATTACCTAATTAGACCTTTGTTGACTAATGGACACATAAATTATTTAATTTAGAAATGTTCTTACAAAAAAAGATTGCTAAAAATGCTTATATATACCTCCTATGCATATTTCAAGTAAAATGGTACTGAATGACAAAGGGTTAAGCTTATGTTACATCATTTTAGGATGTTAGGCTTCATAGCGCGTAATTTCGAATTTAAACCGAAGGATATTATATTGCCCCTTTACAAGTCCCTAGTCAGGCCTCATTTAGAATATGCCGTTCAGTTTTGGTGCCCGTATTTGCGTGAGGATATTGATAAGTTAGAAAGGGTTGAGCGTCGTGCCACGAAACTAATTCCGTCATTACGCAACAAGCCTTATGAAAATAGGATTAAAGAGTTAGACTTGCATTCACTCGAAACTAGGAGATTAAGGGGTGAGCTTATTGAAGTTTTCAAAATCGTTAATAACATCGATAACGTAAATTTTGAAAACTGTTCACTTTCGATAATAGCAATACTCGTAATATCGGATTTAAGTTGCGTGGCAGACGTTTCATTACTAATATCGCTAAAAACTTCTTTACGTTTAAAGTAATTGATAAATGGAATAATCTTCCCGCGCCCGTCGTGAACTCTACCAGCGTTAATATGTTTAAGAACCGTCTAGATAGGCATTTTAAAAATATTAACGTTGTTTAAAATAAAGAAAAACAATTAGCAACAGGAGCTCTGGTGGTGGTGGTCGAGGATGAGTCGGTTGACGATAATGCCAGCCTGTGTGATGCCAGCGTGTGATATGCCAGCAAAAAATTAATAAAAAAAAATAAATTAGACTAACACGAACGTAGATGTAGCTCGTAGCTAAACTAACCCACTTTTTGTTTAACTTTACCTACTTTTTTCTTTTTCTTATCCTCTCCTTACTTGCATGTTGTAACTCTCTTTACTTGCATGTCTGTAGTTTGCATGGTATGACTGTGAGTTACGACTGTGTTTGCATGGTTTGTAAGTGTCCTTATTTTACTTCTTTTCATCTTTCACCACTTTCCTATTCTCTCCGACTATTTTTCTGACTTGTCGGCAGTGGCCGGCGGATGATGATGGTGAGTCTTTTTTCTCTTTTTCTGAATGAATGTTAACCCACGAGTGATAGGTGTTGCTACTGACGTAACCCCTTATTCTCTTCTCTTAACCCCCTACTCTTTCCTTTCTCTCGGGCTAACCTTAGAGTGGATCTTAGTGTCTTTGTTAGCCTTAGCTTCTGTAGATCTGTAGATCATTATTACGAATTTTAAATTAAATTTGCAATGCCAAATTCAGTTTCCTTTTACCAAAATAAATATTCATAACCAAATTTAGGTTAATTTGGTAATTAAAAATGCCGGTTGGCAACCCTGATTATAACCAAAAATTATATTCCTGTTCTATATTTATGGCGAAAGAACACTAAACATACTGATATGAATTTGTTACAGAGTGGACAAGAGCGAGAATAAGCACCGATGTCAGGTTCAAAGCTCTCGGATGTTGTGGGCCCGGGGAAGGAATTCATTCCCAGCGAGGTGCCGACTTGGAGAGCCGTTCTTCAGAGAGAGATTCGTCTGCAGGAGAAAGTTCCTCATTCATGACATCCAAAGGTCTAAATACTCTATCCGAGAGATGACTGACGAGCTGGCTTCACTCGTGATGACTCAGTGGAGGAAGTCGAATATAAAGTTCTCCCCACCTGTGACAATCACGGAAAAATCGCTCTCATATAAGATCTTGTTGTGCGGCTCAGAGGGGAGTGGATGCTCAGGATGCTCCCTCAAGGCCCATGTGAACTGTAACTGTCCTTTGGAGGTGGAGATTCCTAAACTGGACCTTCAGTTGCTGTACAACTAGAGAGTGAAGACTTCCAAAGCTTCATGAATCCAGATGTCTTCTGTAGACTTCGAAGACAGCAGGAGACAGATCAAAGCAGCGAAGAGGAAGGAGGCTTAAGAAGCTTCTGCTGTGAAGAGGAAGAAGAAAGAGGAGGCTACTAATGAGGAGTTTCTCATGAAAGACTTTAAGGAGGACGAAGAGCCAAACTTGGAAGAAGCTGCAAAAGAAGCCTCTGGCAATGCTGAGGCTACTGAAGCTCCTATGGACGTTCCCGCTGAAGTACCTGCCGAAACTACATGAAGATCCAAGGGACAGCTTCAGCAGCCTTGAGGTACAGGGTGGCAAATGTTCCGGCAGCTGCAGTTGCCACTGGCTTCCTGAACGACCTCATCAAGGCCGGTCATCTTTCCAAAGACAAGGCTTACTTGGCCATAGATGGCATGAAAGTCTGGAGGCCAAGGAGGAAGTAATGGCCTCATCAGTTGAAGCTCTCACGCAGAGGTCAGGGGAGGAGAAGATCTCTGGGATATTCTTTGATGGCAAGCAGGATAGGAACACAAAGGTGTTGAAATATGACGAAGTGACAGGGAGATTTCATCCTGGCAAAGTGACCAAGGAGCATTACACTATCACTTGGGAGCCTCAAGGAAAGTACTTCCATTTCACTCCCGAGGAACCTGAGAAAGGAGAAAAGCCTGCTCATAAGATCGCTCAGGGCCTGCATGAGTGGCTTCTGGATCACGGAGCTGACGAGAGCCTTGTAATGATTGGAGGAGACTCTACCAACACCAACACGGGGTGGTCTGGAGGCGCCATAGCCCTATTGGAGAAGATGCTGGGTCGCAAGTGCCACTGGATGATCTGTCAGCTCCATGTGAACGAGCTCCCCCTGAGGCACTTAATCATCAAGCTGGACGGCCCTGTAACTCCCCGGTCAGGCTTCAGTGGGCCTATTGGAAAACTTCTTGAGAAAGTGAATGAACTTGAGGTCAACTTCACCTTGAAACCAGTGGAAGGAACTGAAGATATCATAGAGCTGCCAGTAGAGATAGTCAAATCTCTCTCCACAGACCAGCACAACTGCTATCTTCTGATCAAAGCCATCAAGTCTGGAAGTCTCAGTCCACAGTTGGCTGGTCTCAAGTGCGGACCTCTGAACCAATCCAGGTGGCTTATTACTGCACAGGCCACCATCTTGCTGTTGTGGATGAGGGAGCACGGACTGAAGGGGGAGGTGTTGAGGAGGCTCGAAGTCCTCGTGAAGTTCTGCCTTAACTTCTACTTCAAAATGTACTACGACATCAAAGTGAAGAACCACCTCAAATTTGGTCCTGCACACGTTTTTTCAAGCCTGAGGCTGCTGAGGAACCAGACTACCGAGGTCAGGAACATCATCTCTGCTGCAGTGATAAGAGGAGCTTACCACGCACATCCTGAGAACATCCTGGCTTCATTCCTGTGCAGTGAGGATGAGCATCAGAGAGGTTTTGCTGTGAGCCAGATAGAGAAGATCAGAGAAGGAAGAGACTTTGGTGATACGACAGTGAGGCCCCATAAAAATCCCAAAGTCAATCTGCAAGCCACTTCACCTGAGGATCTCATGAACTGGGGATCAGAGAATATTTACGAGCCTATTTTCACCTGCAAGATGACCTTGACTGAGCTTGAGGATCTCAGGAAAACTCCACTCAAAGTGGACGCTTTCTCTGTTCATACTCAGTCCTGCGAGAGAGCTGTACAGAAAGTCTCAACTGCTTCCCAAGCTCTGTACGGTCCCAAGAGAAGAGATGTGTGGGTGAGAGCCAGGATAGACCATCGAGAAATGCTCCTAGTGTTCAGATCGAAGCAGGACATACTTAAGAGCTTTTCAGGTTCGAGTGGCTGATGAAGAGGCTGACGCCATCGTTAATGCTGAAAGTCCTCATAAGATCATAATATAAGATCTTATGAGGCCACGCTTTTCAGGGATCCAGGAAGAACAGGCGTGTAAACCTACACGTGGAGGTGGCAAGTCTCCCGCTACTCGATCAGAGTAGAGCTGGTGAGCCGCGCCTATTCTTTGAAGAAAAACTTAAAATTCTTAAGTTTTACGTGAAATCTAAACATTTTTTCAGCACCCAGAGGTGTTGAAACACGCAAGAAAGCAAGGATGAGGTCAGAAAAGCAGCTTTTAGTCTAAATCATATGGAGAACAGCTGCGCGCTTTGGTTTGGGTGCCCTGAAGCTGCGTTAGACAGCCTTCAAATCAGAAAATCGCGATTTTGACCATGAAAATTAGATTTTTCGGAAAAGTTGCAAATAATAAACCCATCTTAGAATTAATTTTTACCTAGGAATACATATTAGCCACTTTGTTTTTCCAAAATGTCAACACTGAACTCAGAGTATGATATGCCCTAATGGTCCATGTACAGTGCTTACAAGAAGTCTCACGCTTCTGTCTCGTCCAAGCTAGTCTGTTAGGTATAAAATGGGCTGTCCTTATGGCAGCGGAGGTGTGTTCGGATTGGTGCACATAACTGCTCTAACACAATCAATGACGTCCATTATTACGTCACTTCTGCTACATTTTAGTGTTTAAAGTACAAATGATTAAGAAGCAGGCAGAATGGAGCAAGTTTCGGGATGTTGGGATGGTTATGAAGCAATCCTAGTCATCATAATATTAGCTGGGCATTACATTATACCGTCTCAATATATACTGTAGACTATAGAGAACGACTAATTCGGCAAATATCCCAAATCATGGCATGATACCTAAGTTATTTTGACGCAGGTCTAAATTATTTGCTCAAATGCAATTATTGATATTAAGTAATTGTTGGGAATTGTTGTCACTATTGTTGTTTGTGATATATATCCTACGTGAAGAATCTAATGACCAAATTCCTCAGTGAACCTCTCACGCGCTCTCATTTCGAGGAAGTCACGGTCGTCTCACTAATAGATAGTTTATCCATTGTTTTAAGTGGTAACCTATTAAACGAACTATGTTAAACCTATTCCATCTTATGAAAGTCATTAGTCTAAAGCAAGACTGGTGGGCCGTGAATCAGAGAAATTTGCATTTGATTTGTTCATCGTAATTATTACGTAATATAGTATACTGTATATAGTAGTATATAAGAGTTTATTGGTAGCATATCATATGACAATTCCCATAAACATGTGATGACCTCGATGTTGCCAGTTTTTATTTTTTTCCTAAAACTATTACCTTCTCATAGTTTGTTTCAACAATGTATATATTATCATCTCCACGAGCGTAGACATTGCAAGAAAAGATTCTAATTAAGGATAAGTAAAGTATATACTTTTATAGATGTCAAACATAAAAATATAATAAAATTCTATATTAACATAAATATATATTCGATACACATTTACGTCATGGCTTTAACATCAGTATTTCGTATAGCTTCCTCCAGCATCAATAATTTCTTGCAATCGTTGCGGCATAGAAGAGGCCAGATTGGAGAAAATGTTTGGTGTTCGGCGTAAGCTCTCCCAACTATTCCTCGTGTGAGCTAAAAGTGCTTCAAATGTTCTTTCATTGCGTTGCTCCCATTCGTTAATCATTATTGCCCAAAGGTTTTCAATCGGATTCAAATCAGGAGAACGTGGTGGCAGAATTAGATTAATAATCTCTGGGTGATCTTCGTACCACGCTCTCACAACGTTACTCCTATGAATTGGACTGTTATCTTCCATTAAGTAAAATGGTTCCGGCGCTGGAACCAGATACGCACGAACACTGGGTAGCAACACCTTATCTGGCAATATTGCTGTCCAGTAAAGCGTCCATCTACTTGAGTCAATTCTCCGACACCATAGCCAGACATCCAGCCCCACACACCGAGATTGATGTGACCACTACGTTTGATCGGGAAAACATTTCCTTCTTCATAGCGTTTCCCGCGCTGCCTCCAACAATGCAAGGAACCATGACTATCTGTTGAAAATGTTTTTTCGTCACAGTACACAACTTTTCTCCAGAATTCTTCCTCCTGCGGCCAGTATTGCAAGCAAATACCATCCGCGCCTCTTTATGCTCAATCGTCAATGCAGGTTTTATAGCTGGACGGCGAGAAAAATGCCCTGCATCGTGAAGTCTGTTGTTCACTGTATTTGCGCTACAACGAAGGTTCAGGTGTCTGTAAATATGCGTCGCTGGAACAAACGGATGCTCTCTGGCATGATTAACAATCGCAGCATCTTCCTCTTGAGATGTTGAACGCGGAGGACCAGACCTCGGCAAAGTAGCGATTGAGTTTTCTGCTTCATACCGATGAATCCACCGTTCCACAGTGCTTCGATGAACGTCTAGTCGTCTTGATATTTCTTATTGGCACACCATATTCATGCAATGTCACCATTGCTCCCCGCATTGCCTGGGTCGTCTCGTGGTGCACAGACGGCCTTTCCATCTTTGTGTAAATGGCTTATATGAAGCGTGCTGGGACGATAAAGGAAATGAGGATACCATGCACCCCTTCTGAAACTGATTTCGGTTGTGAAGGGTACCAACCCTTCGAATGGTAATAATAATCACCAATTTCCTATTTTGTTGAACATATGCATAAAAAATTCGTCTTAAAAGCCAAGGATCCAAAGATTGTCAGCAATAGTTTATATCCCAACTGAATATAGTCAGCCATCAACAGTATAATCATATTTTATTTCCATAACTACTCATGACTACTCTGTCATAGTAAATAACCTTATTATGACTTAGGTAGTAGTGGTAATTCTGAGTGGCGGCCTCTAGCCACATACGTTAAACCTATCAGTGCGTCTAAGACCAGACTCTTCTGTTTCTGTCAATTCATTGTTAGTTTAAGGTATTTTGCTCTTTGTCTTTCTAGGTCTAGGGCATTAAAATAAATATTTGAGTTTGTGTTTAGCATTTCCTCCTCCCTTCGTAATTCCCCACCCAACCTCGTTTCCTTCGACATAGCAACAGGGCTGTGGAGTCGGTACACAAAACCTCCGACTCCGACCCTGACTCCGACTCCTTTCCATCTTTAGTGATTGTAAAGTGTTCAAACACAGCTGATTTCGTTGGAAGTCTCTTTGCCATTGTGCATTGAAGTTTAGAACAAATAATTTTATCAATAATTTGAAATTAAACTTATGAAGTTATCAGTATTACAATTATAAAAATATTTCCTGAAAAAAAAGTAAGGGTTAATACTGATAAATAATTAAGTATAAATAATAAATATATTTGATTTATATTTATTATTTATACTTAAAATAGTATTTTCTTAAGATTTTATATTGAGGTCGGAGTCGGAGTCAGTACATTTTTACCGACTCCGACTCCACCCAAAATTGCTTCTGACTCCGACTCCGACTCCACGACTCCGACTCCGACTCCACAGCCTTGCATAGCAACGCTTACCTCCATCCTCATTCCACTTCCTTCATTAAACCTATTATCGCTTTTACTGTCCCTTCCTTCCATCCTTCAATGCCAGCGTTCTTAAACCTAGCACATAAATTATATAATATGGAATCTAACACCTTAGATCTCTCCGCATTCATGTTACTTGAAGACGCCTGTGTCTTAGGGGAATCTAAGTGTTGAGAGTGGGCTTGAGGGGTAGTCTATAGATTATTACAGATGACCTTGAACGCTCCAACTATTTAAAAATGATTATTTATCACGCACATCATATGGCATAATACACACATGAATTTAAGTATCTCTTCCACTATAGGAATGGAATTGAATCCTACCAGAGTTAAAAAGTCGCAAAATATGATAGATTAGTTTGTATTAAGAGGTCACTAAGAGAAAAGGATTTGGAGTAGAGCGGAAGGCAGAGAGTATATTTTCTCGAGTTTCGGTTATTATTAATGTTATATGGATACATTGCCATGCGGTGTGATCAGAGAGAGAGAGAGACAGAGACAGAGACAGAGACAGAGCTTTTAAATCACACCTTTTAAATGGTTTGTGGGTAAGGGCTTCACGTATGTTATTTTAGTCCAGGGTAGTTTATATGGAGGTGTTAACGTAACTTGCACTTGGGACTGTTAATTGTAAGACAACTACCATAGCTGGGACTGAGACACGTTATCCCCTGCATACTCTATATATATATATACAGTATGTCTCTATATATAAATAGATAGAGTGATCAATACAATGATAATGTGGACGTCATTGCTGGGGTTAGAACAAATATGTGCACCAATCCGAACACACCTCCGCTGCCATAAGGACCGCCCATTTTATATCTAACAGACTAGCTTGGGACGAGACAGAGGCACGAGAGTTCTTGTAAGCACTGTACATTACTAAAAATGCTTTGATATTTATAAGGAATCGATATAATGCAATTATTTTTTGCAATTATTTTGAAATTTCGCGATACTTCAGTCATGAAACGGCGATTTCCCAAATGAATCATAGTAGCAGCATTTTTGCCGTCTCCTTCTGAAATACTCACCCACCAAATGATTTCCCAGTCCTCTCGACATAGTATTAAGTACAAATCCGAAGGAGTCTTTTTTTTTATTGGGTACATTTATCACTTCATCTTTTGCGTTTATACCTATGAAAATTTTTCGCGTAAAGTAATCCTTCTTTATAATTTTCTGGATTGTGAGCTCGTCCGTTAAAAATCCTTTATCATCGATCTAAACCTGCCAACTTCTCAATCAGGCCTTGGGATTCCAGATAGACTAGTACACTAATATGGTTAGATAAGGGTTTGCTAAACTCTATTTTCAATGCCAAATGCCCCTGTTTTTGAGGATTTAAGTGTGTGCAAACATCCAAACAATGATTAACCGAAATGTCGAAGTCGTAAACATTAGTCTTGTTTATATAGTCGGCCAGTGATGCACCTATTCCAACATACAGTAGTTAAATCCACTTGTACCAAAAAATAAGTTGTGAAAGGCCCGGTAACAGAGTGTAATATCGTCAGTAGAGTACTGTGTTTCTGGACCTGTACCGACAGAAGCGCCATTCACTGACAATGATATACTGTACTCTTCAATTTGAAATATTCAAACTTGAATGAGGAGTTTCTTTTACTGACTGTATTTACCTGAAACAGTGTCATAATGAACTACTTCCACATGTCTTCTCTGCGGTAAATTTTGGAACACAACATTGTCAAGCTGTTTCAAGGATAAACCAAATGTGACAGTAAACATCTTAAGTTGATTACGTTTTTTAGGGTATTTAGCCGTCGATCTCAACAATAATTTTTCAATCCCCACTCGTTTAACTGCGGATAGTTTTACGCGGCGTACACTGAGATTTGTCTGAATAATGTAAGTACCACGGATTTGGAGGACTTTTCTCCATCGTCAAGTTTAAACATATCTAGGGGAAATTGCGGGTGATTTTAATCTTCATCTCGACCCCTTTGACGAGAAGCTTCTCTTGAACTAAGTAATCACATTGGAAGTGTGCATTAGGGTGGCCCACTTTTCAATTTTTTTTTTAAAGTATAGGTTATCGTAGTTTTTCCCATTATTTGGCACTATACTAGCACATTGGTACCATTTTTACAAAAATTGATCAATATTTAGGGGTCTCGCATCGACCTTGAAATTACGAGTTTTTTTTTAAAATGCATACTTTTTAACTTTTTACTGAATCAAGATAAATCATTAAGTAGGGATGTTTTCTGAATCCCCTTGATGAGAGAAGTCGTTTGGTGTGCCTTCCAATGTCATACGACTAACGGTTTAAAAGGTGTGCCTGTATACAGGTAATACCAATGTGCTAGTATAGTGCCAAATAATGGGAAAAACCACGATCACCTATACTTTTTTAAAAAATTGAAAAGTGGGCCACCGTAGTGCAGGGTGCAGTTGTCCGGCTGGGAAACATGCTCGGGCGACCGCTACTCCAGCTGGGATGCCGTCATCACGTCCTAGAGCTTATCGTGGGGGCAGTAGCCGTCACCCTGCTCGGAAGGACTACGGCACCAACTGATCCTTTGTTTCAGCAGTTGAAGAGAAGGTTAGTTCATTTTTTGTGCAAGGTAAAGTTAGGACACACATGATATTTCACTTGTTTATAAAACAGCAAGCCAAACCGGAACTTCAGAGTTTTCTCACACAATTTTCTTGTTTATTATTTTTGAAGATGGGACGAGCTCGATCTCTCGACCTACTGCAAGCTGCAGGTCGAGAATCTGGCGGAGAGTACTTGGCTAATAGAACTCCGGGACGCGGCGGTCAGCTTCCTGAGCACAGCTTCTGGTTTCGTCAGAGACGATTACCGGGAAGTGGCAGAGATCACGCTCCTGGTACTCGGGACACAACCACGCCGTGGCATTCACCTCATGCGCCCATGAGCCTACCACCACGCAAGATGGATGGCTAAAGTTAGTATTTTCAAACAAAAATAATCTAGAGATAAGTTTAAATGTTATTCAAAGATAAACATTTCATTATAACGCAAACAAAGTAATTGGTAACAATAAACCTGTCTTACTTACAATGGTGCCTATTCTGTTTCAGGTCATCTACTACACAAAACTGCTGATGTTCAGTAGGCAGCTGGAGCTCGACGCCGAGCTGGTCGACAAACTGCACAGGATCGTGGTGTTCATCGCTCTTCTGTACGTACCAGCTTGGTTGGCGGCCCCTGTAGCAGCTGATGCGTCGTTGAATGACCTGGTACTATACCAGCGTTTTCTGAGGTATAGGTCAGTGGACCGCGAGGTGGCAGAAGCGTCACTGGCAGTGATGAGGCGGCACTTCTGGTATCTGAGGCCTCAGACCGTCATCTTCGCTCTATGCAGCAACAAGGTGGATGGCACTGTGAAGCAACAGATGGCAGAG
This sequence comes from Bathynomus jamesi, assembly GCA_023014485.1. NCBI lineage: Eukaryota > Metazoa > Arthropoda > Malacostraca > Isopoda > Cirolanidae > Bathynomus > Bathynomus jamesi. Next base: position 2,167,520 of record JAJOZX010000078.1, on the reverse strand, counting down.
AAGCTGTCCCACCTCCCTGTACCCAAAGACTTCACATACGAGAACGTCTCAGTCGACGAGATGACGCTACTCCCCGACCTGATCGACGAGTCCTCCTGGTTCTTATTTGCAGGTCTGAAGATGTATGGGTCTTCGTGGCTCACCCTGCCAACTGATAAGTGGGACGAGAACGAGGACTTTTGTCGTCTGAATGATGTGATCTCTAATCTCCAGGTCACCAATGACGTCGCTGAAAGAGGAGTCCAACTGATACAAGACTATGCGAACACGGTCACAAAGGACGAGGCACAGCTGCAGGATCTTCTGCAAGTGGTGGAGAAGAACCGGAAAGAGCTCGACGACTTCAAGAAGTCATCACTCGCCACGATGACATAGCACAGAGGGACAACGTTGCAGCCAGTGACGTGTGATAGTGGTCAATACAATGCAAAAGTGATTGTTTAAGTTATTCTTTCTTTCTTCCTTATTTGTCTGCTATTTGCTGATTTTTTTTAAAAGTATAGGTGATCGTGGTTTTTCCCATTATTTGGCACTATACTAGCACATTGGTATTACATGTATAGAGGCACAACTTTTAAACCGTTAGTCGTATGACATTGGAAGGCACACCAAACGACTTCTCTCATCAAGAGGATTCAGAAAACATCCCTACTTAATGATTTATCTTGATTCAGTAAAAAGTTAAAAAGTACGCATTTAAAAAAAAAACTCGTAATTTCAAGGTCGATGCGAGACCCCTAAATATTGATCAATTTTTGTAAAAATGGTACCAATGTGCTAGTATAGTGCCAAATAATGGGAAAAACTACGATAACCTATACTTTAAAAAAAAATTGAAAAGTGGGCCACCCTAGTGTGCATAACAATAAACAATCTTTCTTTCTCGATTTTTTTAAATTTATCTTTTACAAATTTTTCTGTTTCAGGGGTATATTACCCTGAGACATGCAAATAGGTTTCCTTTGCATCTTTGAATAATTTAAAACATTTTTCAAGTATGGGCCGTTATGATAATAATTAGAACCTGCGGAAACATCACTTGATTTAAATATACATCGCATTGACTAATCATTCTGTGCAAAAAGTTAGTTTAAGGGTAGACTGGATAATAGGGTGGATCGATTTTACATTGTTTTCGATTTCCATATTCTAATAGAGACAAAAACTTGCGCATGCATGAGAAAATAGCCTCTGCAAAATCTTAGCTTAATAGGTAATCATCTTCTGCCCCCGGCAGAGCGATGAAAATCATATTTTAGTAGTCAAAAACGTATTTTTCTTATAATTTTTAAAATATTTCAATATGCATCAACATTATTCCTAATAACTATAAAGTCGATGAAAAAGACCTCACATGATCGTTTTTCGAAGCGCGTTGTCCTACGTTAATATCTTTTGCCTCCGGCAACAACGTCAAATGTTGAAAAAGTAGGTAATTTATATACATATTTTCAGATCATATAGTTTTAGTTCAAGAACCAGAATCCCAGTACATGGGGCATTTCACTCCTGCATCAGGTTCTGCCACTGCAATAACATCAGGTATCATCAACTTTCTAAATATTAGCACGGACGACATTGTGGCTATCGGCTGTGATGGTACCGCAGTGAACACGGGTCGAAAGGGTGGAGCCATTCGTATGATTGAAATGAAACTACAAAGGCCAATTCAGTGGATCATATGCCTATTACACGGTAATGAATTATCACTGCGACACCTCATTCAAGACTTGGACGGCAAAACAACTGGGCCAATGGGCTTTACTGGACCAGTTGGAAAACAACTGAACGACTGCGAAAAACTTTCAATTACAGAATTCGATGCCATTCCATCTCCCGACATTGACATAGATGATGCCGAGTTGAGCACTGACCAAAAATATTTGTTAGGCATCTACAGAGCAGTGTCGAGGGTAGCTGCTCTTCAACTCTCGCGGCTCGAAATCCAGGTAAGATGGCGCATTCCAGGTGGCTGACAACAGCAAATAGATTTCTGCGCCTCTATGTTTCAACCAGTGAACCCTCCAGCACCTTCAACGAAATTGTGCGATTCATTATGACAGTTTACGCACCAATTTGGTTTAAGATAAAGAAAAACTCCAGTTTCACTGAGAGCGCAAAACATTTTTTCGAAATGATGCGTCTCTCTCAGACCATGCCTCAAAGATCTAAGACAATCGCCAACAAAGTCCTCCGTAGAAATTCTTTCTTTGCTCACTCAGAAAATATTTTGATCTCCATGCTACATGCCGATGAGCAACACATAAGAGAATTGGGATGGAGAAGAATATTAAAAGCACGATCAAAAATCACCAGCGGGGTAAATTCGAGCCTTCGCCATGCCTGAGCTGCTCTACGATAGTCAAAACTATTACGAAATGATCAACTGGCAAACGGCTGAGGTGACCGAACCCCCCGTTACAAAAACAATACCTGATACCCGAATAAAAGAGTTTGTTGAGACGGGAGACCAGCCTGATGGACTGATCCCACTATTCCCTTGTCATACTCAAGCGGTCGAGAGACTCATCAAATTAGTAACCGAAGCCTCTGCCAGTGTAAGTGGAATAGAAGAGAGGGACGGATTCATCCGCTCCCGTCTTCACTCCCGAACAAAAATTCCACGATTTGATTCTAAGAAAGATTACCGTATGCAAATCGACATGCAGCCAAAGGAAGGGTGGTTGGGGCTGGATAGGGTGGAATTCGACGTACAGCCACCTCCTCGTGGTGAGTTCTGGGTTGCTAATTTTATAAAATTAGCAAGCGAGGAGCTGTACTTAGTACTTATCGTACTTATAACATCGCATTAACGTAATTATAATCCACATTTAGACTTTTCTCGGGGACAGAAGATATTACTCTAGAGTCATAAAATTTTGCGTGTGTGTTATTTCATGCCTAAGCAACGATATAAATGCTATGGGAAATATATAAATGCATTATTTAAGACAAAGAGCCGATCTGAAAATATGTATATAAATTACCTATTTTTTCAACATTTTACGTTGTTGCCGGGGGCAAAAGATATTAACGTAGGACAACGCGCTTGGAAAAACGATCATTTGAGGTCTTTTTCATCGACTTTATAGTTATTAGGAATAATTTTGATGCATATTGAAATATTTTAAAAATTATAAGAAAAATACGTTTTTGACTACTAAAATATGATTTTCATCGCTCTGCCGGGGGCAGAAGATGATTACCTATTAAGCTAAGATTTTGCAGAGGCTATTTTCTCATGCATGCGCAAGTTTTTGTCTCTATTAGAATATGGAAATCGAAAAAAATGTAAAATCGATCCACCCTACTGGATAATCATCCTCACAATGTGTTCCATCAGATTGCGCTATTCGTATTTTTCGTATACAGATATACATATATTGCTGGGATTGTAAAAGAATGAGCCTGCACTGGGTATAACGAACTCTATCTGAAGAAAAATAGAGACTCTAAATTACGAAACTCGCTGACGAATGGTACGACAAAACTTTTTGTTGGGATTGGACGATTGGGGGTTAATTAATATGATTTATGATAATAATTTTTGTGACATAAATAAAAACAAGTTAGCTAGCATATAAATCCACGTAGGCCTAAAATTTATTTGGAAAAACATATAATTGCCTATGTGACGTCTGGCATGAGAACAGCCAGACAAATTCCACTACGCTCATACGTGTTTAGGAACGAAGTAATGTTCAGCCAGTTGGAAATAAGTTTGGCAGTCACGTGTTATAACGCCTTCTATTTCGTCCAATCAAGCACCAATAAACAAAATAATTGTCATAGAACACAATATATACATATATATATTCTGTATATTTACTGTGTGTATATATATATATATATATAACTTGGTTGAATGGTTTGTTCTTAGGGAAGCGTAGCTTAGCGAGGAATAGGAGGACGAAAAGATGGTACATGTTTATTTACAGACGTTTCGGAAAAGTTCAATTTCCATCATCAGTGCTAAAAAGTTTAAAAACAAATAGGAATAAATAAGTATAATAAACAAAAACGAACAATACATTAAAATGGCGCGACAATTAGCGAGAATTAATAGTATGGTTACAATATATTAAATTAGAAGATTAAAAATGAAATGATATAAAGTATAAAAGTATGGACAATAAGTGAAGTATAAAACAGTTAAAAGGTGAAACAGAATAGAGGGGGTTCTTACCAAATTGTTAACGTAATGAGAGACTAATTGTACAGAAGATTGGGAATGGTTGCTTGTTGAAAAAATTCCATATTAGAAAGATGGAGCCAGGCGGAGTGATGGTGGATTTCTTTTGAGTTTGAGAGTTTATTTGGTGATGTTTAAATTGAAAGCGGAAGGATATAGAGGGACTCAAGTATGCGGAGGTCGATTAGTTGGTTGGCTGAATTAACAATTTCGAAATTGGAGGGAAGTAACGGGTGGTTGTGAAGGTGGCAATGATCCCATATCGCTGATTTGGAGGGTTTGTTCAAGGGCTGTGAAGTTCTTGTAGAAATCCCACGATGCTCGTCCACTCTTCTTTGATATTGGCGGATGGTACTGCCAGTATAGTTCATTTTGCGGCGAACACAATTAAAAGCGTAGATAGTGGACGAAGCAAGTGGCTGGGGTGTTTTTTCTTTATGGTTGAGGTAAGATTTAATACTATTGTTGTTGGTGAAAGCGAAATGAAATTTAATTTGGGGGTAAAGCGGGGTTAGTAAGAGACGGAGTTCTGAAAGTATTTTGTGGCTAATGTGGTCGTAATAGGGAAATGAAAAATATTGTACGTCTTTTTTAACAGTGGGAACTTTAAGGGGGAGGTTGATAAATATTATTAAGAAAGTTTCTGGTTGAAGATTGTAACAAATGTTTTGGGAAGGAGTTATTAATGCTGAAGTTATGAATGAATTCTAATTCATGATGGAAGGGGAAGTACGAAGAGCATAGATGATAGGCGCGGTGGATTAAAATTTGAATACTGTTTATTTTATATAGCGAAGGGGTGTGGCTTAGGAAATTAGTACCTAGGCCTGTGTACGTGGGTTTTCGATATATGAAGTGCTGAATTTGTTGTTTTGTTTAGTTATTGTAATATCTAGGAAGGGTACAGTGTTATTGGATTCGTCTTCTTTGGTGAACTTAATGTTTTTATGTTGGGAATTAAGGTAGTTGAGAAAAAGGGGGGCGTGGTTGGCATTGTGAAAAAGGAGAAAGGTGTCATCAACGTATCTTTTATATAGGTGTGGTTTATAGTGAGTGGGGCAATGAAGTAGCCAGTTATTTTCGTGATGGCTGAAGAAGATGTTAGCTAAAGTGGCATTTAAGGGGGATCCCATAGCTAGTGAGTCGGTTTGTTGATAAAGTTGTTGGTTAAAGAAAAAATAGGTGTCTGAGGCGTCAAGCGTAAGCAGTTTGGTAAATTCTTGTTTTGTTAGATTCAAAACTGTGTTCAGGTTGTCTACAACTCTAATATATACAAATCGTTCCAGTGCAAATTGTTGAGTAAAGAAATTAATTTTAAGCCTTCCAATAGTAAAAAACTTCTTGCTAAATATAATTCCCTCTTAACTCAATTAAAAGAATCCGTAAGTCTTATCCACTATTTAATGTTAAAAAATTCAAACTATTAACTTATAACCAAGGACGTTCTTCCGGCTCATCCCCAGGTACTCTCTATGGCCTCTCCAAAATACATAAACCCACCTTACCCATTAGACCCATCCTTTCGGCCTACACCACTCACAATACAAACTAGCAAAATTCCTAATTCCCCTTTAACCCCACTAACCCAAAACGAATACTCCGTTACCAACTCCTACGAATTCGCTAAAGAAATATGGACCATAAATAACTCAAATACCTCCATATGCATAGTTTCGATATATTATCTCTCTACACCAACGTTCCAATTAAAGAAGCCGTCGATATCTGTATTAACAGCCTTTTCGCCAACAATCCGAACACAGTTTTGAATCTAACAAAACAAGAATTTACCAAACTGCTTACGCTCGCCGCCTCAAACACCTATGTTTTCTTTAACCAACAATTTTATCAACAAACTGACTCACTAGCTATGGGATTCCCCTTAAGTGCCACTTTAGCTAACATCTAATGTGCAAACGGACTGTCATATTCATGGGCATTATTAGTTTGTAAGTACTGTAGTGTAGCATAGAATTTACAGTGACCTTTAAAGTACATTAGTCAAATTTTTAAAGACGCCTACAAGGCGCTATCAGTTATTAGATATAAAATAAAAATAATAAATTAAAAAAAATTAAAAAATCAAAAAAATCGGGGTGGTTGGATGTAGGTTCGGGTGGTTGGATGTAGGTTCGGGGTGGTTGGATGTAGGTTTTCGGGGTGGTTGGATGTAGGTTCTGGGTGGTTGGATGTAGGTTCGAGGTGGTTGGATGTAGGCTCGGGGTGGTTGGATGTAGGCAGCGGTGTCCCACAGGGTTCAGTGTTAGGCCCATTGCTATTCGTAATTTACATTAATGACATAGATGTAGGATTGACTAGTAACGTGTCAAAATTCGCGGACGATACTAAAATAGGCGGTAAAGTTGTTAACGAGGACGATAGAACTAGGCTCCAAGACGATGTAAATAGGATTATGGAGTGGAAGGATAAGTGGCAGATGCAATTTAACGTAGACAAATGTAAAGTTTTGCATATAGGTTCTCGTAACAATAATTACACGTACACGATGGATGATAGAGAGTTAGCGAGCGTTGACGAGGAAGTAGATTTAGGCGTACGTGTATCTAAGGATTTAAAAGTTAGGAACCAGTGCCTGGAGTCTTGCGTAAAAGCTAATAGGATGTTAGGCTTCATAGCGCGTAATTTCGAATTTAAATCGAAGGATATTATATTGCCCCTTTACAAGTCCTTAGTCAGGCTTCATTTAGAATATGCCGTTCAGTTTTGGTGCCCGTATTTGCGTGAGGATATTAATAGGTTAGAAAGGGTTCAGCGTCGTGCCACGAAACTAATTCCGTCATTGCGCAACAAGCCTTATGAAGATAGGATTAAAGAGTTGGACTTGTATTCACTCGAAACTAGGAGATTAAAGGGGGAGCTTATTGAGTTTTCAAAATCGTTAATAACCTCGATAACGTAAATTTTGACAAACTGTTCACTTTCGATAATAGCAATACTCGTAATAACGGATTTAAGTTGCGTGGCAGACGTTTCATTATTAATATCGCTAAAAACGTCTTTACGTTTAAAGTAATTGATAAATGGAATAATCTTCCCGCGTCAGTCGTTAACTCTACCAGCGTTAATATGTTTAAGAACCGTTTAGATAAGCATTTTAAAAATATTAACGTTGTTTAAAATAAAAAAGCAATTAGCAACAGGGGCTCTGAGGGTGGTGGTCGAGGATGAGTCTGTTGACGTTTAATGCCAGCTTGCGACATGCCAGCGTGTGATGCCAGCAATAAAAATTTTTAAAAAATATAAAAAAATAAAAGAAAAAAAATTAGGCTAACACGAACGTTGATGTAGCTCGTAGCGTAAACTAACCCACTTTTTGTTTAACTTTACCTACTTTTTTTTTTCTTATCCTCCTTACTTGCATGTCTGTAACTCTCTTTACTTGCATGTCTGTAGTTTGCATGGTATGACAGTGACTTAAGACTGTGTTTGCATGGTTTGTAAGCGTTCTTATTTAACTTCTTTTCATCTTTCACCCCTTTCCTATTCTCTTCGACTATTTTTCCGACTTGTCGGCAGTGGCCGGCGGATGATGATGTTGAGCCTTTCTTTCTCTTTTTCTGAATGAATGTTAACTCATGAGTGACAGGTGTTGCTACTGACTTAACCTCTTATTCTCTTCTCTTAACCCTCTACTCTTTCCTTTCTCTCGGGCTAACCTTAGAGTGGATCTTAGGGTCTTTGACAGCCTTAGCTTCTGTAGATCTGTAGATCTTCCTCAGCCATCACGAAAATAACTGGCTACGTCATTGTCCCACTCATTATAAACCACACCTATATAAAAGATACGTTGATGACACCTTTCTCCTTTTTCACAATGCCAACCACGCCCCCCTTTTTCTTAACTACCTTAATTCCCAACATAAAAACATTAAGTTCACCAAAGAAGACGAATCCAGTAACATCTTACCCTTCGTAGATATTACAATAACTAAACAAAACAACAAATTCAGCACTTCCATATATCGAAAACCCACGTACACAGGCCTAGGTACTAATTTCCTAAGCCACACCTCTTCTCTATATAAAATAAACAGTATTCAAATTTTAATCCACCGCGCCTGTCATCTATGCTCTTCGTATTTATCCTTCCACTATGAAATAGAGTTCATTCATAACTTCAGCATTAATAACTCCTTCCCAAAACATCTTTTACAATCTTTAACCAGAAACTTTCTTAATAATATTTATCAACCCCCCCTTAAAGTCCCCACTGTTAAAAAAGATGGACAATATTTTTCATTTCCCTATTACGACCACATTAGCCACAAAATACTTTCAGAACGCCGTCTCTTACTCACCCCGCTTTACCCCCAAATTAAATTTCATTTCGCCTTCACCAACAACAATAGTATCAAATCTTACCTCAACCATAAAGAAAAAACACCCCAGCCACTTGCTTCGTCCACCTTTTACGCTTTTAATTCTGTTCGCTGCAAAGCGAACTATATTGGCAGTATCATCCGCCAATATCAAACAAGAGTGGACGAGCATCGTGGGATTTCTACAAGAACTTCACAGCCCTTGAACAAACCCTCCAAATCAGCAATAGGGGTCATTGCCACCTTCACAACCACCCGTTACTTCCCTCCAATTTCAAAACCGTTAATTCAGCCAACCAACTAATCGACCTCCGCATACTTGAGTCCCTTTATATCCTTCCGCTTTCAATTTAAACATCACCAAATAAACTCTCAAACTCAAAAGAAATCCACCATCACTCCGCCTGACTCCATCTTTCTAATATGGAATTTTTTCAACAAGCAACCATTCCCAATCTTCTGTACAATTAGTCTCTCATTACGTTAACAATTTGGTAAGAACCCCCTCTATTCTGTTTCACCTTTTAACTGTTTTATATTTCACTTATTGTCCATACTTTTATACTTTATATCATTTCATTTTTAATCTTCTAATTTAATATATTGTAACTATACTATTAATTCTCGCTAATTATCGCGCCATTTTAATATATTGTTCGTTTTTGTTTATCATACTTATTTATTTCTATTTGTTTTTAAGCTTTTTAGCACTGATGATGAAAACTGAACTTTTCCGAAACGTCTGTAAATAAACATGTACCATCTTTTTGTCCTCCTATTCCTCGCTATATATATATATATATATGTTACGGTTTTTTTGCGAAATCGGTCTTTTTGCAAATTCTCCGGTCAGTTTGCGAAGAAACCAAAATAATAGTAATTTTACAAAATGACCTTAAATGTTTCATCATTTTGCAAACACAAAAATCGGTCAATTTGCAAAATCACCAATAATCTTGTCGGTGTATTTGCAAAATCTCTTGTTCTAATACTGTAGAACCTTCTAGCTCCTAACCTAACCTAACCTAACCTAATCAACAGTGTCATTCTGGTTAGGTTAGGTTAGGTTAGGAGCTAGAAGGTTCTACAGTATTAGAACAAGAGATTTTGCAAATACACCGACAAGATTATTGGTGATTTTGCAAAGTGGCCGAATTTTTTTTTTTTTGCAAATTGACCGATTTTTGTGTTTTTGCAAATTATCAAACATTTAAGGTCATTTTGTAAAATTACTATTGTTTTGGTTTCTTTGCAAACTGACCGGAGAATTTGCAAACAAACGAATTCGCAAAAAAACGTAACATATATATATATATATATATATATACTGTGTGTGTGTATATATATATATATATATATATATATATATATATATATATATATATCTACTGTGTGTGTGTATATATATAAATAATTGAGGGGTCCCGCGTCTTAAGGTACCTAAGCTGCGCCAAAATTAAAATTCGTCAGTAGTCGCCTCCAAAGTTCAGCAATATTCTGGCAATAGTATCTCTGTTATTAATTGAGCTAGAACGTTCATTTTTGGCTAAATTAGAGTTCTAAGTATGTTAATGAAGATGTTGATGAGTTTTTGGAATAGATTTTCATATTTTATATTTTATATATATATTTTTTTAATTTTTTGATTTTCTTATTATGCCGAACTTTGGGTGAACTTTTGGCTGGCGATAGAGGTGAAAAAAGTAGTTCGCTTCATAAGGTTTTCAACCATACTTCTAGTGTCGTAAGGTCATTATAACCCAAACCACGCGATAGAGGAAGGGTGAAAATAGTGATATCCACCAAAAACACGTTTTCGCCTGTGGTGGCGCTGAGGTACCTTAAGACGCGCGACCCCTCATATATATATATATATAAGCAACAACCACAAGGAAAAGGAAACCAAAGTCCGAGCGTTTCCTTTTCCTTGTGGTTGTTTGCTTATTAATAAGGTCACGTGTTATTTTGATTCTAGTGCATATATATATACACACTGTGTTATGTATATATATATTATATATTATAATATATATATATATATATATATAATAGGATTTAATACGGTTAAATACTGTAGTCGAGATAAATAAGTTAAATAATATAAAATGATTAGGAAATTATAAAAACTATTAAACTGATATATTAATGACTGTTTTCAAGTTTCAGATTCAATAACATAGGTCGTGAAAATGTGTAAAACCTTTACCACGATGAGATGTCTAGTGAGGTTATACCTAAAGGTTTGTGTACCATTTTAATAGAAGTTGGCGACGAGTACCTTTTGTCCCCAGGAGTGGAACGGTAGGAACATGTCTTTTTCTCGAATAGTTCCTCAACATTAACTGAATTACTCTCGTATCATTTAACGTGTTAAGTAATTTTGTGTACATACTTTTATCCCCTCCCAAACTGTTTTCATGATGGTGCATATCCTTACATGTTTTTCCCAGCGAGTGCCGAGTCACCAAAGCACCAACAGGTGGCGCCTCGATCCTGAGATGTATGACTCACCACCAGGTCTGCGTCACGATCTGAAGCGTTCAGTCCGCCTCACAACAGCATCTGAGCTTCAAGCGTCTTGACGTACTATCCAGAAGTCTCCTCACAACAGTACCAACAAGAAACACCTGCACCTAGAGTAACGAAGAAAGATGAAGCTACCGCTAAGCAGTATCCTGAACGCTCAATACGCCGTGACTGTTTCCATCTCAGTGAATGCGTTCAAACGTAGCAGTGGCACAGTTAATTATGTGCTCGAGACAAATTACAAAAGTACAGACTCCGCGAAACATTTGAGTGTTGATGAGATGTCGAAAAATCTTTGTGGATTGAAAAATGGTCGGCTAAGAATTGTGAAGTACCAACTACCTCGAGCATAACAAGAGTGACGATCAGTGACACCCCCTCACACTATATTAGTAGTATGACTACAAAAGACCGAGTGCAATTGCAATGCAATGTTGATCAATTGCTGCAAAGGGGAGGATGGGAGTTGGCATCCATGGGGGAGGGGGTATGCGAGCAAGGGGGAGGGTGTTTAGCCCAAAGCTGCATGAAGGGGAGAGGGGGTTTACTCCCACCAATCCTAACCTGACCTAGGAAGGTAGCCTAAGAGAAAGGAGAGAGGAGAAGAGAGAAGATCTTTTCTCTGGTATGTCTCGACGCATCCTGGAACTCTTGACAGCTTCAGTTGGCTTAGAACTCTTAATCAGCCAGTTGGCTTAGAAGGCTTAATCAGAAGGCATGTTTATATATATTTATTTATATGTTCTCAGTATATATATATTTATTTATATGTTCTCCGTATAATGAAGTTCTTGACAGCTCCAGTCGGCTTAGAAGGCAAATATATATATATATATATATATATATATATATATATATATAAACTTTTGTAGTGCCGTTAAATTTGGTGTACAATAATCAAATAATAACATATACTTTGAATAATAAAACACAACTACGTCATTCTGTTTATTTAGTCGAGTTATTTAACAAGGAATCAATTATTTAATATACACTTATTCGAAATAAATAGGAGATAAATATACAATCAAAATAATAATAGTAGAAGAAATCTATATACTGCAAAAATACACACTTTAAGCGAGGAATATATATATATATATATATATATATATATATATATATATATATATATCATAAAATATAGTACAGTAGAAATCTATATACACGTTTAATATATGTACGCGCATCTACACACTTGCATATAAACTTCAAAATAATAGTGCAGAAGAATAACAATACATGGATAATATATATACATCAAAATATAAGCGCTTTATGTTCTACTGCGTTTTATTAAAATACTAAACTCGCATGTGATCGAGTCTACAGTTACATCCTCGTTGCTCTGTACTATGCAATAAATACGATTTAATATTATTTCACCACTCAAAGTACACGGGTGTCTATATTCGATATAAAGGGCTTTCAGATCGTTTAACACTATTTTTGTACTCACTTTACGATTGGTTGGCAAGTTATCACTCTCTTTAAACACGGTTAGAATACATTCAAAAGCACGCACAAAGAGGGCATCGTTTGCCAAAACATTATTATTAAATTCAAGTTTATAAACACTCCTTTCCAAACGAAAGTTTATTCTTTCCAATCCGAGCTTTTCAACCGTGAACTCGTCTTCACAACGCATATCGACAATTGAAGTAATCTTCTAAATCGTGCCGACAGCTGACCATTATATAAAGAAATAGCTCTTCAGGGTGAACAGTGTAGGTTAGCTCAGCCCTGTACTGCTCAAGTCCTTTCTACCAAAGTTTAAGATATTTCGAAGAGTCTATACCTTTTAAATATGTATCCAGTTCCAATCCATTCTCGCCTTGTTCAGTCCTACACTAGGTAAAGCCGTCGAGCAGAGCAGTGTACGCGTATTCAAGAACCGTGTCAAAATAATGTATATCGGCAAACACGCGCGTCTAATATAGGATTTAGCTTGCGGAAACCGACGACTTCAAACAATCTGTCGAGAATGAAACGGTCTCGCGTGGGGATAAGGGCGTTATTGTTACTGCATTCTTCCATATCAACCGTATATCAATGCATGGCTGGTCTCGTTTTGTACACAACGTATAAATAATAGCGTATGAGGGTGCATCACTAATCTGCCCTCTTTTTGTGCCTACACCTGCTGGTAATTTATAACGGTCCTCGCTCCACTTCTCAACCGCCACGAAAATTCTGTTCATCTCTTCAACAGTTAAATAAATTACGTTCCGTTTACCAGAGTTTGATTGTCTACAACTCATTTCAAGTACATAATTAACAGCGCCGGTTTTACGCCTGAATACACTCACTGACTTCGTCACGGACACGTCGTATACGGCATTGAGGATACGCCTCAACGGAAGCTCCATCGTATATTGGTTTTCTATTGTGAGAAGCGCACGTCCAGTGGGGTCAAGCTCTGAGGCGACTATGAGCAGCCGGTGCGCGGTTTGGCTCGGCGGGAGGTGTGGGGGGATGAGTCACACGGGCGCGTCATACCAAGCGCTAGTGAGTCGTGCACGGGGTCGTTCCAACATGAAAGAATCATATGAATATTTGTATCCCATTATACCAGCCAATCGTTTAGAGAATTTTTCCATCTGCGATACATGAAGTAATATCGGCTTTAATGTTTTATCACTCCCACTCCCCGGAATGCGCACGATACATCTTCGTTCAGGGATATTCACCATTGTATTTTCTCAAAAAACGCACATTTTATTAACACTCCGGAGCTCTATTTGGGAGAAACATGTGTCCATAGCTGTCCTTTTCACTTATCAAGCGATACTCATCCCTAAACTCTATTGAAAACTCGCACAATCCTTTAGCCACAACCTCACTGCAAACCTCATCATGATATATATGAACGTAATGATAAAAATATTTTAAATTATCCATAATTACAAGATTTATATTCTCAGACGCAGGGTATGCGTACTCGGTGTAATGTAACATGACATAATAGCGCTTGTCATACCATTCGTCAACAAGGTTCACAACCCATACCGCTGCTTCTCTTCTGCACGTGATGCTTCTTTCACTTCGCGGTGTATGTGCGCCTTCCCGCAGTTTAGTCCTGTGACGTAGTCCATTACATCATTTGAGCCACGAAAGCCCGCACTGCTCTCGCCAGAATATCCGTAGAGTATTTTAACCTCCTGCTCCTCGCGCTTCGCTCGGTCCAATAGGGCCTTAAAAGCCTAAAAGGAGGGAGGACTAGGGATTATTTGAGTGTTCACCACAATTGTAGACTTTATGGAATACCACTTCATGAATGTCGTGCACGCAATATCAAATATAGCCATCACGATTTTCGGTCTACGTGAGAATTCTTCGAAATACACGTCTCAGCTCCACGGCTTGTTGAAGTCAACTGAGGACGCAGGGATGAGATACGACCAGCTAGTAGCAGGAGTCACGTGACCCCTTTGAGTAGGTTGCGCCATACAGTGGGCGGTGATTAGCTTTTTTACTGTGCACACACACACACACACACACACACAGAGGAGAAAATGAAACACTAATTGAAACATGATTTATTTTAAATAAACAAACATATCGTTAACAAGTAAATAGTCTCTAATTCATGGCATTTATTCAAATACACGTAATAAATAAATAAAAATATTGTCACCAAGTAAATAGACACATATATACACACAGTGACTCTCATCCAACACGTGTTTGTCCAGCGCGAACTTGCTTATTCACAGAAAAATAAATGTGAACAATTATTTGCCGAAAGCGGAAAATTTGATTATACACAGTCCGTTAAACACGCTCTAATACAGTAGTACTCTATGAGTGCCAATGCGCGCTCTAGTGTTTTCTCCTACACTCTCCAACACTCCCGCATCTCCCTCCCTCTCGTGTCACCCCTCGCATCACCCTTTGTCTCAGTACCGCTACCGCGTTAAGTTCAGTGAAGTTGTGTTGGATTGTTTTTGTCGTATTTTGCCGTTGTTTTGCCATTACCCTTAGACAGCAGTATGAAACCAAAACGTAAAGCATCTGCAAATGATAATGAAGAGAAGAAAAGTCGTAAGGTTATGACAGTAGCCGAAAAAATAAAGATTCTAGATAAGTTGCGTGGTGGTATGAGCAAAACATCACTTGGCTGCGAGTATCACGTGAATGAGTCTATCATACGCACCATCCAAAAGAGTGAAGAAAAGATACGTGCTATTTTCATTTAATATATTTTTATTTATCATATGTAAATATCATTATGTTTATGATTTTTTTGTTTTTATTTCATATACAATATAGGTAGGAAAATTCATTTATTTGTGGATAAAAAATCTACGTATCTAAGTATTAATGGAAGACTTTACGCGGCAGCGTTCACGTATCCCCATTTATCCCATAAGGTATTAAGTTTGTCCAACGCGGATTTACCTAACGAACGTGCCGTTCCCGAGGAACCAAACCCCCGCGTTGGATGAGGGTTTACTTTGTGTATATTATATATATATATAATATATATATATATTATATACAGTTTATACACTGTGTATATATATAAAACAAAACATTCAAGGGCCATGGTACCCAAAGTGTACGGTATCGTAGGTGCCAGGCACCTGGTTGCTTTTCCTATATGTGTTACGGCACACTTTCGTCCCCTAAGCTCCTTCACGCTCCCCAGTTTCTGTGCATGAAAATTGTGAGTCCCTACAGTCAGTTGGGGTGGCTGCTCATCCTCATCTTCTAAGCTCACCAACTCCTTCAGCGAATCAAAGTTAACGATCCGCCGGTTCGCCTGATTAAGCTTGATGACTTTAGCATTCACGATATATCTCTCATCCTCCCCCACCCCAGTTTTTGGACCTGTTGAGACAAAAAAATCAGCGTAGGCGCTACCTCCATACTCATCCTCGATTTTATCAGTCAAATCTCCGAGGAATTCCCCAAGAGGTCGGAAGCGTTGGCATAATCCCACACCTCGTTATAACTTTGGTTAGATGGACGTTCGCCTTGCCTGTATTCTGAGCAAATCTCCTCCAAACGACTATTTCGGCACAAGTTTGCGCTAAAGAGCTTCCCTGGGTTCTTTACAATTTGGCACCAGTCAAGTTGTATCCCTTCACGATCACCGTAGTGTTGAATATACGCCGATTTTTCATTTTCGGTCTCAACTCCTCGCGGTACCCTGATGTTTCTACCTTATCCTTCTAAAAAGTGTTTATATATGGTGTGAAAAGGTTGGAGAGCTTCTGAAACTCCACAACTCATATATCTTCAATTTTCTATAACCGTGGCGAACGGCTAGACACAACTCATGACTTTTATATACGCCTCTGATCTTCCGCTGGTTGGATGTGTGATTACAGGCCCCATTGTTCTCCTCTGCGCACTTCACGCATAGGGGAAACATGAATTTGTGGTCTATAATGACGGGTAAGATCGGCATCCATAAGTCGCGAGGGAGGAGCACATCTACGAAAAAGAAAGGCCGAAATAGTTCTTGTTCAAATTAGCTGAGAACTCTTCGATTGTGGGCAGGGCGGGTTCCACCGGTTTTTCAGATGCTCCTACGGGGTACGGATTGTTCTTCATCACGTAGGGTATAAAGAACAGAAGTCGTAGTAATGGAGTTTCACCCCCTCGGCAAGTGGAAAGTATAGTTTGAAGGGGTTTGTACACCCACCGAACAAGCTATATCCGCATTTATGAGGATCCAACGCCATTGAACGTTTGATGATGTTTATTTCTTCGCAATACACCCCATCTGTCTCCATTGCATCATATTCGTGCTCCCACAAGACCTTACGAGTGAACTGGGAGCCTATAAGCTGATCGCTGGTGTGGGTCCATACAAGACTTTCGGCAGGAGATCTACCATGGATATCTCCTACAATTCCAAACTCAGGACGTGGGCACCCATGCCACCAGCAACCGTTAAAGGAGCACGCAGTCTTCTCACCAGTGGCACGGTCCTCGCTTAGACCATCAACCCAAAAAACACGACCATTGACCTTAATGGGGACTTCACCCGTGTTGTGGGCATGTTTTATGTATACACCGGTGTTTTGCTTAGGTGTATGAGCCAGTAAATAGCCTTATGCCCATAACTGCGGGGATTCTTTCTGTGAATGACGGCTAAGGTGTCTTTAGGCATGAAGTTATTCTTGAACACCGTAAAACATAATGAGGCGATCGTGGTTGCGACTTGCAACGGATCGCATTTGAAACGGGCTATGTACATCCTTCTAAAGACCTGGAAACATACTCTAAGCAAGCGCACATCATTCACGCAATAACGCTCACATTCATCCGCTATATTGTAAAGAATATCTTCATTAAAACTGTTGTAGTAGTGGTCAAAATCTTCACGCTCACTATCACCCATGTTGGCATAATTTAAGTAATGTTTGGGGGGTGGCAGTCCTACGTAATTTAAAGTGTCTCGTGAGGAAAATGTTAGGGAAATAGCCTTTCGAAACTTCGGCGGCTACGCCCATCACCTTTGGTAGCTTGGCGAATTTACAAGGTGTGAATAACAAAGTGTCTTTAAACTGAACATTATCTCTTATTTGCATCTGTATAAGTTTGTTTCCTCTTTTCAAGGGATCGCCTGTAAATATTTTCGATGACTCGTGTTCAAGTAGTTCCTTATAAAGGAATTGTGTGTTAAATTTTGCGGCGTTATGGGCAAGAATATACACAGTCATTCTTTTAAACTTTTCCGCTAACTTGACAATATAGGACAGAATTTCACGGGGTTGTCGTGTGCGATCATTTTAAAATGTTTCTTCGTTTACCACATTTGTGACACTCATCACACTCGACGTCCATGCATTCGTCGCAGATAGTCTGGCTTACAAGTAGATGTGGGATAACTTCTTTGGTCTTTGCATCCGTGTATGTTTCTATGTCATAGTGTACAGGTATACAAGGTTTATTTTTAGGCTTAGCATCTTTCATATAACATACATGCTTCATACCCTCTGCCTTATATTCCTCGTGGCATGTAGAGCAGTGAATTTCATCACATTTATGCGTGAATTTCCCCCAATTGTCCATCATATGAAATATGCCATATTCACAGTTTCTCATTTTCCTGCACCTGCCAATAAATTTATGGAACTCAAAACAGTTATTATTGAAAAATGTGTGTCTACACACATTACAGTCCCTCCTCTCGTCTTCAACTACACGACTTTCACACTTGGAACTTTTACACTGCTCACTTGGGTGGAGTGAAACAGAACTTTATTTCAAATTTATTTGCCTCACTTGTAGATCTACCAATAGATCCACTGAATGATCTTGGTCCAGTTGTTTTCCCGTCGTATCGCTCAAACAGATGCCTTAAGGGAAGTTCATTTGTATATAACATACAAATGCTCCACTGCAATGGTCGGTTCAGCTTCTGCTCGATGAAATGGATTATGCCACCTTTAGACCCAGAGTTGACATTCGTACTGTCGCACCCTATCACCTGGAGATTCTGGTCTAGTGTCACTTCATTCAAGTAAGCGAACAACGATTCAGATACATCACTTGCTTTTCCAGATTTAGAGCTCAAATGATTAAGGTATTCTCCACCAGTCACTCAATAGTACATAATGTTCTTCAACAATTATATCCTGGTACCATTTACCATCTGTATTTGTCTTTACCAACGTCTTGTTTTTTCTCCCATCAAAGCATAAAGCTTTAACATCACCATAACTTTGTGCAGCTTCAACTTGTAATGTTTTTCTCAATTTCTGTCTCTCTCTTCTCACCTTACTTCGATCAATAAAAAAGTCAGTCTTTTTCGGTAATAATACCCAAATCCACCAAAGTAGCTGAAGCAATGGCCGATGCAGCCCTATCTGAAACACCAAATCTGTCGGCTTCCATGGCGAGATTGGGTAAAGGGGCTCTCATTTGAATGTTGGAGCATTCATATCACTGGTATGCATCAATTTTGCTGTCAAGGGTTTTGTAAGTGATTCTTATAGAGATTTTCCTGCTGATTTCGAATCTGCAATCCGTTTTTCTCAATCAGCTCAGGTTATCCGGCTATGGCCTCATAAGTAAAATAGAATTTTTCGTGATTTTGTCAAAGCGGAATTGGAACAGTAACATCTATCATCACTTGTTTCACTTGTATAATATCTTTTTTACTTTTCAGGCATATAGATAAAATATTTCATAATGAATAGAGCGTGTAAAAATTATCCCAATATATTCTGCTACATATGTGGGACGGTTACCATGCCAAATAACCAGTCCCAAATCACTAAATTTGTGAAGACAATGTATAGAGCATACTTTGGAATTAAGCTAGGGGACCAGGACAAAAATGTCGCCCCTCATATGTGCTGCAAGACGTGCATTGAAAATTTGAGAAGATGGAGCAAAGGCAGAGCGAAATCTTTGCCTTTTGGAATTCCCATGATTTGGAGAGAAGGAAAGGATCACGTGACAGATTGCTATTTCTGCATGACAAACCTCCAAGGTGGGCTTATAAATTTATTTTTTTCTTAAATATTTTGAAATCCTCGTATGAAACTTGACATAATATTCACCATAATGTAATATTCACCATATATAGCATAATATTCACCATAATGGTAATCATACATTTACATATACATATTGTTCTAGAAAATACATTTACACATACATATTGTTATACAAGTTACATTTACATATACAATGATTGTATATTTTCTTTCTTTTTCATTCATATTGTCCACGAAGGGACAATATGAATGAAAAAGAAAGAAAATATACAGACTCCATCGACCTATTTCATATCTTACAGACCGCAGCCTTCCCTCACGAGCCGCCACTGTCTGAATGCTTCTTCTATTTCATATGCAAGTTTTATATCCATGTTTCTGTGTTTCTATTTTCAGGAGTTAACAAGAAGAATAAACACATTG
Source organism: Bathynomus jamesi (assembly GCA_023014485.1). NCBI lineage: Eukaryota > Metazoa > Arthropoda > Malacostraca > Isopoda > Cirolanidae > Bathynomus > Bathynomus jamesi. Next base: position 2,147,577 of record JAJOZX010000078.1, on the reverse strand, counting down.
TTGTATACCCTGACATTCCTTCTGCTATGAGACCTGTACCCCATGGTCCTGGAATTCCAATACCCGACCCACCTCAAACCCTGGACTTCGATGATTCTGATGATGAATCAATGACCAATGCCAATGACCAGTCCCAGTCGTATATACCTCAAAATACCGCTTCAAATGAGCCGAGGCCTCTCAACCAGGCCAAACTTAATGATCTTACCAGGGATTTAGGACTTTCCAAATTAGCTGCCGAGATCTTGGGCTCACGACTTCGAGAGGACAACTTGCTGGCTCCGGGAACAACATTCTCCTGGTATAGGAAACGAGAGGAAGAATTCCGCAAGTTTTTTGCAGTGCACGAAAATACCTCGTCCTTAGTGTACTGCTGCAATGTTGAGGGGCTAATCGAATCCTTGGGCCTGCCATATAACGCATCAGAATGGAGGCTATTTATAGACTCGTCTAAACGAAGTTTGAAAGCAGTACTTCTCAACATTGGGAATAGGGTTGCATCAGTCCCTGTAGAACATTCCGTACAACTTACTGAGAGCTACGATAACATGAAAATTTTACTGGATGCTCTCGTATACGACCAACATAACTGGAGGATCTGTGGAGATTTGAAGGTAATACTAATATCATAAGTAAACTATTGCTATTGACTATGTTGTTTTTCCAAAGGTTATTTGAGAGCGTATAAGAACACTTAACTTCCCCACAGAAGTGATACAGTCCAATGCATAGATTTTTTTATCTGATAGAACAAATTCTCTAAATTCTTTAAATATTTTCATTTTTTTTTCAGATTGTGGCATTTGTATTGGGAATGCAAGGGGGATACACGAAATACCCATGTTTCCTCTGCAAATGGGATAGCCGAGCGGATGAGAAGCACTATGCACAGCGTGAATGGGCATCCAGAGAGAATTTTGAACCTGGGTCGCATAATGTCGTTTCAGTGCCCCTTGTACCACCAACAAAAATTTTGCTCCCACCACTTCATATTAAGCTGGGCTTGATGAAAAATTTCATCAAATCAATGAATAAGGAGGGTTCAGCATTCTGATATCTCGAGAGTAAATTTCCTCATATATCTGATGCTAAACTAAATGCTGGGGTTTTTGATGGTCCTCAAATTCGAACTTTGATCAAGGATACTCAGTTCGAAAACGCAATGACTCCAACTGAGAAGAATGCCTGGCAGGCATTCAAATCAGTTGTCACTGATTTTCTTGGCAAGCGTAGAAGTCCAGAATACGAGTCCGTTGTCGAAAACTTGATGGAAGCTTTCAAAGCTCATGGGTCGCGCATGTCCATAAAAATGCACTTTTTGTGGTCCCACTTGGACTATTTTCCTGAAAATTGCGGGGATTATAGTGAGGAACAGGGTGAACGATTTCACCAAGATATCAAAATAATGGAAGAGAGGTACCAGGGAAACTGGGATATCAATATGCTGGCGGACTATTGCTGGTGTTTGAAGCGAGACGTGCCCGAAGAAAAACACAGACGGAAAGCCAAAAAAACTTCATTCCTTCCTCAATAAACTTTTTTTCATTTCATTGTATGAATAAAAGTATTTACTCACACAATGTTTTCATTTTTCACGAGTGTTCTTATAATATTACTCGTATCTACAGTGTTTAAGCTAAAAAAATCAATAAATTTGGGGATATAATTGGACTTATAATAAATGGCCAATAGAGAAAAAACCTGACCTGATTGAGGAAAACCAATGTCATTTTCGAATTCAGCATGGTCGAATTATATAATATGAGTTGAAAAAACCCTCACAGCGACAAAAACATTTCATATGCATACCAGTGATATTCAGACTCGGTTGTTGAACTTTCTTCGGTACAGGAGAGATCAGTATTAGTATTAGGTGAAAGCACATCATCAATGACCACCTTTTCGAATTCTTCATGCATGATTAGTTTTCTTCGCTTACTTCCTTGTTGCTCCTTCAACTTTCTTGCATTTCATTTTACTATAGATCTTGAAAGGGTAACATCCACACCTCCAATCACTATATTTCGCGTAGTCCTCTGATCCTCAAGGAATTCCAGTTCTTCTTTGGGTATTCTTGATTCTTTTGGACAAACACAAATAATATGTTTCTCTTTACATCCGCTTTTTCGGCAGCCAAAATCTTGGTGCGAAACGAAGTTGCATTTACAGGTAGAAATGTCAAAGAGTTCTACCAATGATTTTTTGAACAATTCAATAAGTTTCGCACTGCTTTTGGATCGATTGAGTTGCGTGACCTTGTCGGTAAAGCGTTTCAGCTTGGTAATTATGGATTTTTTACTCATTGAAGATATTGATGAACGTTTCCCACTTCGACCAATGCTTCTGCTATCGTTTCGAAAATATAATTATTTGTCAATTTTGCAGATGAGCCTTCCTTCAGTAGAAAAAATATCTCCCAACCTGCATATTAGAGGGAAAGACGTTATGTGGCAATTCACTTGGAAATCCGAACAGAAGATGTTGCTTCACCGACTGTCTAGTTAGTAGGAATTTTGTCATATTTAGATCTGAGGTTAAATTTCTGCAGAAATATCACATTATGAAAATCTGAAAAAATACAAAACGCGGAATTAGTTAAAACAAATTATATATAAGCTCTAAAACTAAAATGTAAACACATTTTACTCAATAGTATTTGTAGCCACCCATGCTACAATATACTGCCTGCGGCTCCTACCCCTATCCCTTTTCAGCCATATTATGAAAAATTATGAAAATCTGAAATTATGAAAATCTGAAAAAATACAAAACACGGAATTAGTTAAAACAAAGGCTCTAAAACTAAAATGTAAACATATTTTACTCAATAGTCTTTCTAGCCACCCATGCTATAATATGCAGCATGCGGCTCCTACCCCCATCCCTTATCAGCCATATGCAAGATGTTATTGTCCTCGAGTGAGACTGATGTTTAGATAAGCGTCTGTGTGCTCTTAAGTAGTTGGTGATTAGTAAGTATCGCTTGTGTTGTGTGAATATATTTACTCGTTATCATAGTTATAACCAAATAACGCACAATATAAAGCAATATCTTCCCTCAAAAACCGACAGATATTAAACTAGGGGTCTTTCAAAATATGACTTTCCGCCATTTAATTTCGGCAAAAATGCGGCGGTGGAGGGTCCTAAAAAGAAAATACAGTAGTATCTTTTTAGAACTTCTAGAGGGTCAACACACCAAATCATGAGTGAGGCAAGATGGTTTAATATTTTCACTTCACCCTACTGCTCACATACCATTTGACAATCCTTACAATGTTTCACTATATCATCCGCAAACTCGAGCCATCTCCTACACAAATCATGATGCCTTCAATATTTTCGACTTTTATCATAACTCGCGTAAAGAGCCCTTATATTGCGGATGGGGAGATACGTTGTTCCTGACAACCCTAAAATAAGTAGGGGTCTTGTACGGTCTCTCACACTGCTTTTAAAAACATACACAGTCCTACGACGATCATCCATTCCAAATACAACTATACGAACATTCATTTCCTGCTCCCCCCTTCTCAACTCTTCAGGACCCATATTACAGTGAAACTCGAGCTTGCAGTTTACGAGCACGCTGCACAACCGTCTGCAACCAAATTTTTTTGCCCATGCATTTAGTACAGTAAACATATGAGCTATGACTACTGCTATAAAGCCGCAACCACGCTCGGAGTTTATATGCTGTCTGTAAATAGCCTGAGAATTGAAGTAAAGAATATAAGGTGTCGCCGTATGTCCTGCAATACGGAATACGTGGTCAATATCTATCGTGAAGTTGTTCATGTTGAAGGCGATACTATTTTGAGAGGCCTGTATTATACAATCCAAAATGTAGTCTATGTCAACAGCAGCCAAGCGCCTGTAGGGTGTTACTATCCAAAAATCATCTATATCCGCGTCATCTGACCCGAACCCGAAGGACAGCCGCGTCCTGAGTTCACGTCCGTCGCTGTTCTGAAGGGCAAGCTCCACAATCCGTTCAACTACGCGCCGTAGTCCGTGTTCAACACCATTGCTATACATGGTTCGCGGGTCGATCCTGACTACGTACCGATTTCTAGTCAGGGCTGGGGTCGGAATAGCGGTGCGCACCAGCTCGAATGTTATGCTACTCTCTACAGAACGAGATGCTGGTGCTGTGGAGGGTACGACCGGAATTGAACAGGAATAAGAGGGCACAGTTTTATTTGTAGAAGGAACTAATGTGGGGGCTGTCATAAGACGTAGAGGACTGGGGCTCTATTACTGTGGTATAACAACCGGCGCACTCCTGGTACGCTTTATACCTGACTTGGAAAGCGAATCATCAACTTCATCATGCCCTCTCTTTCTCTTCGAATTTTCGCGTGGGGGGTGCTACAGTTGGCGTTGCTGGGGGTCGCTACCTTGGGTGGAGTCTGTAGCCTCAAACTACACTGTCATCGTTTTCGACTGCAATATCGATGATTGGGGCATGTTGCTGGCACACGACCTCATCCTCATCGTCATTCACGGTTCTGAGGAAGAAAAAGAAAAACAAGACTGTAGAATATAAGGAACATCACTTAAAATTTTATTATATTTTGTAAATGTTCCACTTAGGAGTGTGACGTGATAGAGATGGATTCTGTAGAAAAATTCAGGTTCACGAGCCAATCCACATGTATTACATATATCTGGCCCTACAGGATGTGGTAAAACTGTGTTTATGCATAAAATCATTAATGATAAGGGGTAGATGTTCTCAAAATTTGTCTGTAAAGTCATATGGTGCTATTCAACATACCAGTCAGTATTCAACGAACACCAAGATGATATTTTGTTCCACAAAGGTGTATAATGTATGTGACACTAATTCGTTAAAGGGAAATGAGCATACGGTCATTGTGATTGACGATCTCATGTTAGAAATGGATAAAACGTTTGCCGAGACATTTACAGTGTTCTCCCACCATCTAAACATCAATCAGAATCTATTTTTCAAAAATAGATACATGGGCGATGTGTTGCTAAATACAAAATATCTGATCTTATTCGCACAACGTAGAGATGTGTCACAAATTGGGGTATTAGCCAATCAAATGTTCCCGAATCAGCGTAAGGAGTTTTTGGAAGTTTATAAAAAAGCTACAAGTCAACGTTACGGATATTTGCTTTGTGACCTTCAACCGCAAAACACGTTTAGGGTGCTTCTAAGAAGGAATATATTCCCAAACGAGCCTGAAACGGTATATATCCCAGAATGACAAAGAGGCTAAAGAAATACCGTGAATTAATAAAAATCTATCATCGATTGACTCCGCGTTTTTAAAATGCATCTGATAAATTTGTCTTAACGTTATAAAATGTAATGTACCAATAAAACCCCCTCAGCAGGCTCGCCTACGCCGTTACAAGAACATAATACGCACACTAGCTCGTGAAAGTCAAACTGTGGGGAAAAAACCCGAATTATTGTACAAAGAGGGGGTTCATTCCTCCCCATCTTATTTTCAGTTTTGGCGCCTTTACTGACTAGTTTAATATAATGAAGAAAGTTAGTCGTGATTCTACACGAGGTGTATCTTCAGTGCAATGCTCAAAGATTCCAGACACGGCTCTAGAACCCCGTAAAAGATGGCTTAAAAGAATGGAAAGCGAATTGTTAGAACTCTTAAACAGTGAAAAGTCACTTGATGAGAAAAGAATCTTATACCAAGAAGCTCTGCAGAAATTTCTTCATGAATATGAAAATTATAAGAATCCGACAGAGGTTCCCGTAGTTATTAGACGCAGCGCAGACGACGTTGAGCATAGAGGCATAGGACCTGCGGTCGAGGCTAGTGACGAGCAGTCAAAGAACAACGGCGCGACCACACAACATATCGAGCATGTATTAAAAGGCAGTCTCCCACATACATTGAGGAATAAATGCACAAGTCTTTATAAGCTATTGAGTGAGGATCCCATTATACAGTGGACCGAGACAAGTGAGGTTGATGTAGAAGGAACAAGTGTACAGTGTTCGAAAATCGTTGACATCGTCCATGACATGGTGAGAAAGTGGGATAGGCCCTCACCAGCAGGATGAAAACATTAAAGCAAGACTACAGCAAGTAAATGTCCCCCAAAAATTGATAGGTAATCTGAACAGGTAAAAAGACTTGGGCCAAGCCTCGCATGTCCCACAGCAGAACACGCCTTCGCTCCCATCGGCAGCATCTCTGAAGAGGAGGAAGAAGAGACCAATCAGCGACGACCACCCAACCCGAGCGCCTCTAAAATGCGCAAATGTCTAACAAGTTAAGAAAACTTTATGACATTTCTAACCCAGCCTCCTATGGCGGCGTTGATAGACTGTACAGGGGCGTTTATAATGAGGGAGTAAGGAAAAAAGATGTTGAGAAGTTTTTGCGGCCGCAAGATGCTTATACACTTCATAAGCCGGTGAGAAAAAGGTTTAAAACAGCCAAGACAACAACAACAGCCTCAATTGATTCTATTTGGCAGGCGGATTTAACAGACATGCAGAGATATTCACTGCATAATGGCGGCTACCGCTACATCCTATTCATAATAGATGTAGTCTCCAGAAATTTGTGGTTAATTCCCCTGAAAAATAAATCGTCTGAATCTGTTGCCACCAAAATGCTGATGTTAAAAGAAAACAGGATTCCTGGCTATTTTTGTACGGATATGCGAAAGAATTTACAAGCAGGGCATTTCAGTACATGCTGACAGAGTTTAACATCACTTATTACACTAGCAATTCTGTACATAAGGCATCTTTAGCTGAAAGAGTTCAACGTACCATAGAGGAACGCATGTATCACTATTTCACCCATAAAAACACATAGAGGTATTAGACATTCAGGATTCACTCCAACTGTTCACACCACCGTGCGATTGGTACAACACCTAACGAAATTTTAGAAAGAGGTACGCACACAGAACGTGAGGTGAGAAAAAATATTCGTAGAGTGCCACCACGCTCTGCGCATTTCAAAATCAATGATTATGTATGGCTGTCGCGTTCGGGTAATAAATTCGCGAAGGAATTTGAGCAAGGTTCGACACGTGAGATTTTTAAAGTTAGGGCTATGAGACGTAAGGACGAGATAATGGTGTATTACTTTGAAGATTTGAATGGGGAAGAAATTGCAGGGGGCTTTTACAGCGAGGAGTTACAGAAAGTGACATTTAATTTAGGAAAAAATGTGTTTAAAATTGAAAAATTTTTGGCAGCAAAAGATCAGAAAAGAGAAAAATGTATCTGGTGAAATGGCTAGGGTACCCAGAAAGCTTCAACACCTATATAAAAGCTGACGCAATAATGAAGCTTAAATAGTATGCAACATGGCGCCTAACCACTTCTACGTCACACTCCCGTCCTCTTCTTCTCTGTCTGTACACCCTGGCAACACTCTGGCCAAATTTGGAACATAACTTCACGGGCCATTTGAATTGGGCCGTCCATTATATGAGGTAGGAATATGCGAAATTCAATTGGCTACCAAGGTTTTAAGCATTGATAATGAAGAATCCGTTTTTACGGTTCTTAGAAATCGCGATGAGTGTGAAAAGGCCGGGGTAACTCGGGGCGAAACAATACGCACCGCCAGGAGTGAGGTGGTGCTGTACTACACTATAGTAGTAACACTAGGACCGGGTCATTAAGGCGCAGCAGAGGATGTTGTGAGAGACTTAAATGGTAGTTTGAAAAGATCAAATCTTACGGATGATTTAGTACACGAAATCGTAAACAAAGATACCCCGGCACATATTCTGACTCTAAAATCAGAGGGTAACAGAAATATTAAAGACAAATGGCTGTTCAAAATTATAACCTAGGGCCGATATGGAGCCGCCATCCAAAGAGATACCTTTCACGAAGCACAACATGACTTGTGCAGCTTAATGTATCAACTGAAATTGGAGAAACGAGACACTGTGACGCACTTATTCTAAATACGGATGTTAGTGACGAAGAGATTCATTGGCTAGCCGTTTATTTTAAAAATAGGGATCGAATGTACTATTTTAATTCACTGGGGGGCATCCTTGGAATGATGCTATTATTGTAAAATTTCTCGAGCAATTGCATATTCCCAAATTTTCTGGAACCCTTACCGATTACAGGGCTACTATAGCAATACCTGTGGCATGTACAACCTATCCTTTTTCATGCATATGGCCCGCGGGAACGAATTTACAAATATTTTAAAATTATTCGATTTGTGCGACACCTGACGAAATGATACTTTCGTATGCAACCACATAAAAAATCGGTTCCCGTTTGTAGGCACTCGTTGTATTGTGTGAAGTTTTTTGCGTATATATACACGAGGGTACTTCAATAAGTATCTGCACTTTTTATTATAGTGATGATATAGTGTATATATAATATATACTCGTAATAACGAGCCAAACTGAGATCAACAGGCTTATTTAGGGTAGCAACAGTATAGGCTTATTTAGGCTACTCGTAGCTGTCACATATCGTAAGAGTAGTGAGCATGGCTGCGCCGCTCTCATTTTGTACTCTGGAAGAACAGAGATCCGTGGCTCGTTTTTTGTGGGCAAAAGGTGTGAAAGGAGCTGAAATTCACACGCGTTTATGTGCTCAGTATGGGAATAATGCATTACCACGGCGAAATCTGTACGAGTAGATTCAAATGTTCAAGGAAGGTCGGACATGTGTGACAGATGCTCATCGCTCAGGAGGACCGTCAACATCAACCAGTGGTGACAAGCAGGAAGAAGCCAGAGCCATGATTTTCGATGACAGAAGATTAACAATAAAAGAAATTACATCTTCGATAGTTCATGACAGAAGAGCACAAGCGTAATCGTATGGACGTCTGCTCTCGTCTTTTGGCGCGGTATCATAATGAAGGTGAAAACTTTTTGGAGCGCATTATCACTGGAGATGAAACCTGGATCCATCACTATGAACCAGAAAGCAAACGATAGCGCATGCAATGGAAGCATCCAATATCTCCTGTTGCAAGGAATTTCAAAGCGCAGCAGTCAGCAGATAAAGTTATGCTAACACTGTTTTGAGATACACGAGGCCCTATCCTTGAACATTATCTAGAGCGTGGAACTACAGTAACAAGTGCATCGTATTCTGACATGCTTCGGAATGAGTTAAAGCAAACAATTCGCATAAAATGGAGAGGGAGATTGTCGGAAGGTGTTATTCTGTTACACGACAATGCGCGCCCTCATACCGCTGCACAGACTAGAAAATGCCTTCAAGAACTTAAATTTGAAGTTCTCGACCATCCAGCTACAGTCCAGAACTTGCACCTTCGGATTTTTACCTGTTTGGACCACTTAAAGACGCTTTGAGAGAAAAGCGATTCCAAGGCGATGATGACCTGAAGGAGGCGGTGCATGACTGGCTACGCACACAGCCACAAACAGTCTTTTGTGATGGCATTAGGAAGCTTATAGATCGCTGGACTAAGTGTATTGAGAAACAGGGAGACTACATACGTTGAGAAGTGATGTGTTTATAATCTATCAAATGTGAAAATAAAATTGTGAAAATAAAAAGTGCGGATATTTATTAAATTATCCTCGTATAATTGTAGCTTCATCAATTGTTACAATATTGTGTAAAATTATAAAATGTACCCAATAATATTAAGGACGAGGCTTATGTTCTGTAACTTATTTAAAATATAATGGATGCTAAATCTGTAACTAAATGAGATCATTGACACTCCTTTATATGTGAGAAACATTAAGGTCATATTACGTAAAAATGTGTGGTATACAGTAAACGCTATTATGTATTAATTTATATGACATTCCTCATAGCTTTATCATTTAATAAAATGTTGAAAATACAAGGCTTATTCTAACCCGCCACACACACAAGAAGAAAGAAAAACTCACATCACTTCATCGATGACCTTGCACTCGTAGGATCGATTGTCCAGTAATACTTCTATTCCCATATTCAGATCATCATCGGCTATTTGAGTTTCTCCAAAACTATTACAAACAGTTTCTATAACACGATCCAGCTCCGCCCGAGTCCTTTAAGAAAAAAAAAAGGCACGTTTGTAGACAGAAATTTTTAAATTATTTTATGGCCAGTTCATATATTTTTCTGAAGAAAGTTTCGGGGCCTCTGAATTATGATATAATTAATACGTAAAAGTAAAAAATTTAAATCCCCTTTAAGGGGAAACGATGAAAAATATTGCACTTCAAAATGAATTTTCGTATAACCCTTACTTCTGATTATATATATATATATATATATATATATATATATATATATATGCACAGTGTATATATATATAAACAGAGAGAGAGGGAATCAGTTTAAATCTAATTTCATAATTTTAGTAAAGATTAGGTATTAATTTATAATGTGACTACTTTTAAATGACTAATTTATGCGCCAAATATAAGCAATGGTCATTCTTATCACATATATATATGTATATAGCAGGAGTAGAATGGTCTCTCTCTCTCTTTCTCGCTCTCTCTCTCTATACATATATATTATATATATATATAGAGAGAGAGAGAGAGAAAGAGAGAGAAGTTATAAAATAAGCTTTGTTTGAAGTGCGGGGATATAATTTTCTACTTACATTTCGTGCGTGTGACAGTCCATTGCCACAGTTTGTTCAGCTTCACAAATGTTTGCCATCACTTGCGATGGAAATAATTCTCCCCGGTCAGAAGCTGCGAAGATCAGCCTAGTGGCCTCAGCACTGTAGAATATGAAGATAAAATCACCCCACCGTATAAACATATAGTTTAAAGATAAAATTGTATATTAAGGTGAAAATTTGTTTTAAATAACTTGCTGTTTTGAATAATTCCCTTTATTGTAAAAGGCGAAAAAATTAAATAGTTACACTAAATTAAAATCTTTTTAATATAAAGTTATATTAATATTTTCTATATTATAGTTTAAAGATAAATTTGTATATTAAGGTGAAATTTTTTTTTTATTAAATTCGGTTTATCATATTCGATTTTTTGTATAAAAGAGCGCCTCCTTCACAATACATTGGCCTCGTGGTGGTTTTCTGCTAAGAAAAGCTTAATAGATTAAACTATTGGCGTTGCAGTTTTTTGAGACCGTATAGGTCTATCCTGGTCGCATAAATATATTTGTTTATGCTAAATAGCTTTGTCTATTATTTGGGTCGTTTTTAGAGACCATATAGGTTTATCAGGAGCTGGTAAGTAAAAGCCGTAGGTAAGTCGGCTTTGGTCAATCAGGTGTTGCTAAGTAAAGCCGTAGAGAAGTCGGCTATGCAATAGTGTTACTGCTGAGAGGTCTTAAAGTCTAGACCAGTGATGGCGAACCACTGACCCGCGTGTCAAGTACTGAACCATGAGGCAATTTTTAGTGACCCATGAGCTCTTATTTAAATAAAATATGACTTTAATCTTTTATATTTTCTGCCTTACAGTTTTAAAATTATTTTATTCTCCCACCGAAATAAACAGCTGATACATATTGAAACGTTTTTAAACGTATAGTATGCGTTCTAAAACGTGTGTGTATGTATGACAACTTATAATTCATCCAATTCCCTCATACTATTCAATTTGAAGATCTTTAGTTATCAGCTTTTCATTGGCTTGACATTGGTAATTTAGAAATAGAATTAGTTGACTTCCAAGAAAGTGCAATATGGAAGACTAAATTTATTGATCTTAATCTGAAGTTACATGAAAAGGAATTGGAGTCGTCAATTTTGGGTGTAACCAGAGAACAACAATAGAAAGAGTAGAGAATCTTATTCTTGCAGAATGGAACTCTTTACCAAATTCTTTTGCATCAATGAAAAAGCTAGCATTAGCTCTGCTAACAATGTTTGATTCATCTTATTCATATGAACAGTTGTTTTCCTCCATGAATTTCGTCAAATCCACCACTAGGAATTGCCTTGGCACATATATGAGTGCTGCATGTGTGAGACGAAAGACAATTAAATGTAAACCTCGGATCAAAACATTAGCAGCTAAAATCCAACAAATTTCTTACTAAAAACAGTAAGTAAATTATTGTCACCCAATTTGTTTTTTTAAAAATCAAAAGTAACAAAAATGACCCGCTAGCAAAAAAGGTTCGCAAACACTGGTCTAGACGATTGGTTTAACCCCATCTCGGCCTCGCGCTACTGATAGGTGGGCTCTTAATGTCTATACTGGAGGTCATAAAGTCTATATTTAGACGATTGGTGCAGCGCTCATATCGACCACGTGTTGTTGATGGGATGAGCTCCTAAATGTCTATACCGATGGTCATAAAGTCTATACTTAGACGATTGGTGTAGCCCTCATCTCGGTCACGTATTGTTGTTGCTGTTGTTGTTGTTTAGCGGATCAGCCCACCCTGATCGAGCAAGCAGGCGGCACGCAGGTAACCGATCGCCCTATCCGGAGTGGACCAGAGATTCAGCACACTAGTGATGTTGTGTTGTGCTCCATGTTGTGCTAGAGTGGTACATTCTGTCATAATGTGTTCAATTGTTTGTGGTGTGTCCTGGCACAGGTGGCAGGTGTCGTGGTATGAAATGGAGTATTTGGTGATAATGCCTCTCTGGTGTTACCTTGATGGTGCGAGGTGTCGGTGCATGGTTGTACATGTAGTGGCAAGGGTGTTGTGGGTTAGTTGTCGCTGCTGCCATGAATTGTGTTCCCCTCATGTCTAAATGTTCCCTAACTTTCAGTATTTTTGTTTCTGTGTGCAGGTGTTCTATTGGTGTGGTTTGAGTGCATCCTGTAATGATACGAAGTGCGTTGTTTTGTATTGTCTGTAAGGGGTTTATGTGTGTGTTTGAGATAATGGGTGCCCAGCATGGGCTAGCATAGTCCATAACTGAGCGAATATATTTTTTGTATATGAGTGATGTTGTTTCCTGCCGGTGTCCAAAGTTTGTGCCTGTTAGTACCCTAAGCGTGTTAAGTTTGACGTACATTTGTTTTTAATGTCCTGAATGTGGTTTGCAAAAGATAATGATGTGTTGTATGTGACCCCAAGTATCTTGTTCCTGTGAGTGTGTGGAATGTTGGTGTTGTTTAGTGTAAGCTGTGGAGTTATCTGGTGTTCTTTTGTATTGCTTGTAAGCAAGGTGATGGTTGATTTTGTGTGGCGCTACTTTGAGTCTATTGTGTGTGTGCCCGTCTTGTATACGGTTTATGTATGTTTGTAGGTTATTTGTAGCGGTGTCGATGTTGTTGTGGGTGGATGTTAGAGTGATGTCATCTGCATATGATGATAAGTAAGCTTGTTATCTCTGGGTGTTGGAATGTCATGCATCTATAAGTTGAAAAGTGTTGGTGAGAGAACAGAGCCTTGAGGGACCCCATTCGGAAAAAGCTTGTTTTTTGATGACTTGCCATTAAATGTGACATGTGACTATCTTCCTGAAAGATATTTGCTCAGCCATCTTTTAGTGTTATTGTGCATGTTTGTGTTGAGTATTTTGTTTATGAGAGGGAAGCGTGGGATAGCATAAAATGCTTTACTAATGTCTATTGTTGCTAATAGTGTACGTTGAGCTGGTCGTCTGGAGTTGATGCCATCCATGATGTGCTGCGTGAGGTTAGTGAGTAATGTCGTGGTTGAGTGGTGAGGTCTGAATCCATGTTGAGTAGACGATAGCGGTATGTGTGGGTTGGTGATTTGTAAGATTAGTCTTTCTGTTACTTTGGAAGGTGTGCATAGTAAAGTAATGGGTCCATAGGAAGCTGGTTTTGTTGAATTTTTGTTTGGTTTGAGTAGTGTAATAATTTTAACTTGTTTCCATATGTTAGGAATAATACAGTGTTGGCATGAATATGTGCTGATATTTGTGAGAGCTAGTATTCCCTGTGGGCCCAAGTGTTTAAGGTGTATGTTAGATATGTTTTCTGGTTCAGTAACCTTCGAATTCTTAATGTTTTTGATGATCTTGGTGGTCTGGTCTGTATTGAATGGTGTAATGGTCGTGTCGAGTCTGTAGGTTTTGTTGTGTCTGGCTGTTTGTCTGTCTGCGTGTTTCTGGTTTTTGTCTCTGTTTAAGTGAATTATCTTTGCGTGGTGATTAACTAGAATGTTTGCTTGTTGTGTATATGTTGGGACATTATTTTAGCTGAGACAGATAGCCGTGTGTGATGTGTGAATGCCGCTGTTAGAGTGGGTAATGCTGTTTATAGTCTTGTATAGCCTGGATGTATCTGTGGAGTGGTTTAGTGTTGTTATGAATTCCCTGTTTCTGTTTGTTTTTCTTTGAGTTTGTTGTTTATTTCTGTGTTGAACTGTTGTATCTGCTGTTTTATGGTTTCTGTGTGTGGTGTTTGTGTGTTATGTTTGAGGTTGTTATGTTGCCTTATGAGGTGGGCTATTTCTCTAGTGTAATTTGGGTTGTATTTCCTAATGTTGCCCTCGGGTATGTATTTGTTTTCATTATTGATGATTGATTAAATGTCTTGAGTGTTGTATTGATGTTTATTTTGGGTGTGCTGTTTAATGTGGTGAATTGTTCCTCAGTCTGTATTTTGAACTGTTCCCAATCAGCTTTCTTGTAATTTCTGTAAGTGTGCCTAAGGCTGTTGGGGCAGAGTGTAGAACGTGTTGTAATGATGATGGGCAGGTGGTCTGATGACAGTTATTTTTCTGTTATCCAGTGTGTCTGTGTTGCTAGTGAGGGGGAACAGAACGTTATGTCTGGGGAGGAGTTTGAGTATCCTGCTTGATGTGGTATGTGTGTATGTTCTTCTGTAATGTTAAGAATGAAGAGGCTGTTTAGTTGTGTGGCTATGTTGGCGCCTCTGGTGTTGCTTTGGTTGTGCAGGTACCAACTAGTGTCTTTAGCATTGAAGTCTCCTCCTAAGATGACATTAGTGAGAGAGGCCGGATTGCGTAACTGTGGATTGTAATTGGCTGGCACCTGAGGTGAACTATCTGGTGGGATGTAAATTTTGATTAGTGTGGTGTTGTGTTTTGCGCGTGTTTTAATGTTAACTGCTTGTATTTCTATCGTGTTATCTGCTTGGATTGTGTTTGTAACGTTTCGGGTGGCATCAGTGTAGCTAATGCTTTTACGTATGTAAGTGATGAGTCCACCCCAGTTAACCCCAGTACGATCTTGACGGATCGCCGTAAAGTCAGGGATGGTAGGTGTTTTTTGTGTGCGTTTTAGTTTTGTTTCTTGTATAAGTGCTATGTGAATGTTTTGTTTGTGCACGAATTCTCGGTAAATATTTACTACTACACCGTTCTCTGGTAGAAAGTTTTAAAAGCTGGTTTTCAATGTTTTTCAATGTGCTGAATTAAAAATTGATACTCATTTCCGTCGAAAATGATTTGTTAAAGAGTTATTGAAGCTTAAAGCTTTTAAAACTTTCTACCCTTTTTTACCCTTTTTTACCCTTTTTTACCCTTTTTTACCTGAGGGACCCCCAGTGGGAACCCGGAGTTTTTGGGTGGGGAGAATCACAAATCGAGTGGTTTCCGAAGATTTTGAGTCAGATTAATACAAAACACATGAAAAACCATGGGAAAAACATAAATTTCACCTTCAAAATTGGCCGAACCTAAAACAACCTAAGCAAACCTAACCTAACCTAAAACAGACTAACCTAACCTAACCTAACCCCTAACGTTATCCAAAAGTAGGTAAATATTTAGAAAACCAGCTTTTAAAACTTTCTATCGGAGACCGGTGTAATCGTAAAGAAATATCGAATTCCCTAAGCTGCATGATTTTTTTTTGTGAGACCATCTACGTTGTACTGTAATATGTTAATATTATACTTCTGTATGTGTCTCATGGTGCTATTGTGTCTATGTCTTTGTGTATGATGACATGTGTAAGTTGTATTGGAGCCTGGATTAGTCTTAATGTCGCCGGAGAGTAAGAGTAGCCGGGGAGCACGCAATTGCTCCCGGTAAATGAAAAAAAAACACGCTGAGAATAGGTATGGCCCCGGAAGCCGATCGGCACTCTGACCGTGTCACGCAACAGGCCGTCGAGTGCCAGTCTGGCCAACCGTAGACAGCCCGCTGCACGGAGATTTGAGGAAGTTTGGCCCCAGCGCGTTGATGTTTCCGTTTGACGTCGTCTCTTCTTCGCGTTGACGTGTCCCGCGCTGGAGGATACAGCCACTGTTAGAAGCTTCCTCGTCAGCTGCTACACTTTTTTCACGTTGTTCTAGCTAACTGTTCAGAGGTTTTTTATAATAGTCCGGTTGCACGGATGGGAACCCTGCATTGTTGTTATAAAGCAAATCTTGACATATTTTGAAAGCTTATACCACCCCATTCAAGAATCCATCGGGTGTACACCTGACCCCCGCTAGGCTTTCTCAATATGGCCCAAACTTTAACCTCCCTCAAATGACCTTGACTTGACCCATGGAGTTGCAAAATGATATCCTACTGTTATCATGTGCCTATAGAGCTACTCAGTCTCGCCCAAAACCATAAAAACAACAGTAAGATCACCAAAATATCTCCAAGACTGCCCGGGATATGGGATATTCTTTATTTCGGGGGGCGTTTGACCTCCACTGACCTTGAGTATTGACGAATGTTGGTCAAAACGACTCCCAAAGTATCTGCAACCCCTCCAGATCGACTGATCATCCTAAAAACCCCTAGAAATGACACCAAGATCATCAAAATCCATCAAGTATTGACCAGGATATGGGATTTTTCAGTTTCGCTGGCCATCTTGGAAAATGGCGCCTTGAAATATGATAATGCCACAGTTGACATTACTGTATTTGCTTTATTTCAGTGACAATTTCTACAATCTAGCTAACTGCTGAGCACTTAACATCTTTTCTGCAGCTAAAACCAGATCATAATGCTTAAATGACATAACCCACATTATATTGATATGGATATTCAGATATAAACCACAATTTATGCTGGAGTGCAGGGCACATGCATTCTATGGAAGGTTGCAAAGCTACAAGATATGACCTCGTAAGCAAAACAAAGCTCACATCTAGCTGGGGGATTGGCATTGACAACTTTGATGCAGTTATTCACATTAGGTAACCAACCATTTATTGGGGGAAAATATCAAAAGACATGGTTGTGTCAGGATCGTCAGGATCATCAGTCTGCTCTTCGTTTGCGGTTTGGGTCAATGGATTGTTGCAATCCAAGCCGCTGCCACATGCACTGAACATTGTGCAAGGGATTCCGCGTCCCATGCGTCCCATTCGAACTTACACGAGTAAGCAATTGCATAAGAACATCACTCATACATTCGGAAGCAATATATTTGTCTATGTGAGTACGATAAGAATTGAATTCTTCCTTGTTCTTTTGGCACTCACTCGCGATTTGCTTGCCCAGCTTCTTCACACACTCATCAATATCAACAGATTCCTCACAATCTTTTGCAATATTCAGGTATGAGGCAGCATAGTTTTTGAAAACTAACAACGTAGCAATACCATTCCCATGTAAGTCTACAATTTCGTCTTTGAAATAATCTTTAACTTTTACAATGAGCGACCTACGTGACAACTTCTCACCACCTAACTCTTTGTAAAGCTTCTCTACTTCAATTGAATTCCATGGTTTCATTTTGTCTTTCGACAATTCTACACACAAAGCAATGAAGGGGCGGTCTTCAGTTTCAACTCTTGACTTATTCTGGCAAGCTCTCTCAACCTCAACATGAAAGGTAGACATACAATCTTTATGGTATCGGGCTTCTTCAGCCGGTAAATCTCCTTTCATGCCCAACAACCTACTGAGTACAACTTGTCCCTGCTCATCATTTTTCAGTTTACACTTTTCTATCAACACATCTTTGTAGGCAGCGTAGGGGTATCACATTCTCTCTTTTTCATGAATGCTGATAAATTCGGCTTGGACACAAGTGGAAACACAGTTCTTGTGACAACAAAGGATTTTTGCTCCATCTTCCAAGAGAGGCTCTAGTCTCGCTCGAACATCTTGCTGCCCTCTGATGTCGCTGCTCTCTCTGATTTTTCTGAATCCTCCCACAATTTGAAAGACTTTTCTGACCTCCAGGACAGCTACGCAGGAAATCCTTGAAGAAACATTCGTCTGCAGCTTTTGTAGAACCTGAAAAATAAGAATTTTGTTTACCCATTCTTCAGAGTACAAATCGCATTGAAATAATTTATCCTCAGCAAATGAAAACTAAACAATGCTCACCTGGTATATTCTCCATATTCAGCAGTCAAAAAACAATTTGGGAATCAGCACAACCAAGACGTCATCAAACCACCAGGTTGGCAGCACCATCAGCAATAATCTCAACAACCTGAAAAAAAATAAGAGGAATAATTAGACATATTGGAATTCACCTTACCATGGGGAAAATAATTCCTGATTTCATTTTAAACCTTATAGAACTACTCAGTCTCTCCCAAAACCATAAAAACAACAGTAAGATCACCAAAATATCTCCACGACTGCCCGGGATATGGGATATTCCTAATTTTGGGGGGCGTTTGACCTCCAATGACCTTGAGTATTGACGAATGTGGGTCAAAACGACTCCCAAAGTATCTGCAATCCATCCAGATCGACTCATCATCCTAAAAATCCCTAGAAATGACACAAGCTCATCAAAGTCCATCAAGTATTGACCAAGATATGGGATTTTTCAGTTTCGCCGGCCATACTGAAAAAGCCAAGCGGGGGTCAGGTGTACACCCGATGGATTCTTGAATGGGGTGGTATAAGCTTTCAAAATTTGTAAAAATTTGCTTTATAACAAACACTGCAGGGTTCCAGTAAAATCAGGGTCTGTGCTACCGGACTATAAACAAATCTCAGTTTTCTGCTCAAAACAGCTCTTTCTAATTTTAAAATTGATTATTCAAGGAAGGAAGATGTCGACTTCTATTTTGCGACAACAGTTGATGATATTTATGTTACTTTATTGATTAATGAAAATGATTAGGCTCTTCAAGTTCTAAAAGATTTCTTTCGTAATAATTGATAAATCCGAAACACAAAACGTATATGCAAACAGGATGATGATCTACAGATCTACAGAAGCTAAGGCTAACAAAGACCCTAAGATCCACTCTAAGGCTAACCCGAGAGAAAGGAAAGAGTAGGGGGTTAAGAGAAGAGAGGAGAATAAGGGGTTAAGTAAGGAGCAGCACCTATCATTCGTGGGTTAACATTCATTCAGAAAAAGAGGAAAAAAGTCTCACCATCATCATCCGCCTGCCACTGCCGACAAGTCAGAAAAATAGTCGGAGAAAATAGGAGAGGGGTGAAAGATGAAAAGAGTAAAATAGAACGCTTACAAACCATGCAAACACAGTCTTAACTCACTGTCATACCATGCAAACTACAAACATGCAAGTAAAGAGAGTTACAGACATGCAAAGAAAGGAGATAAGGGAAAAAAAAAAAAAAAAAAAGTAGGTACAGTTAAACAAAAAGTGGGTTAGTTTACGCTACGAGCTACATCTACGTTCGTGTTAGTCTAATTTTTTTTTTTTTTTTTTTTTATTGCTGGCATCACACGCTGGCATGTCACAAGCTGGCATTCATCGTCAACAGACTCATCCTCGAGCACCACCACCAGAGCTCCTGTTGTTAACTTTCTTTTTTTAATTTTAAACAACGTTAATACTTTTAAAATGTCTGTCAAGACGGTTCTTAAACATATTAACGCTGGTAGAATGAACGACTGACGCGGGAAGATTATTCCATTTATCAATTACTTTAAACGTAAAGAAGTTTTTAGCGATATTAGTAATGAAACGTCTGCCACGCAACTTAAATCCGTTATTGCGAGTGATACTATTATCGAAAGTGAACAATTTATCAAAATTTACGTTATCGATGTTATTAACGATTTTGAAAACTTCACTAAGCTCCCCCCTTAATCTCCTAGTTTCGAGTGAATACAAGTCTAACTCTTTAATCCTATCTTCATAAGGCTTATTGCGCAATGACGGAATAAGTTTCGTGGCACGACGCTGAACCCTTTCTAACCTATCAATATTCTCACGCAAGTACGGGCACCAAAACTGAACGGCATATTCTAAATGAGGCCTGACTAGGGACTTGTAGAGGGGGAATATAATATCCTTCGATTTAAATTCGAAATTACGCGCTATGAAGCCTAACATCCTATTCAAGTTGATGAAGTTTTCTCTTTCTCATATATTGTATTGACGTAATACTGTAAATATATTTCAAGTTTCTGCATAAATAAACTTGTTTCACAGAAAACAAAGACTTCCCTCAATCTTCTATCATATCCAAACGGTGGAATGTTGTTGATGGGATGAGCTCCTAAAAGTCTTTATTTATTCCGTGTTACGGACAAACGTGTATGCATACACGCCCCACATATATATATATACACTATATAATCAACATCTAACCCCCCCATCTCAACATCTAACCCCAACCTCCTCTCCTCTTCTGCAACATTTATCAACATTGCATTGCAATTGCACTCGGACTTTTTGCGGTCATACTACTCGTATTATTTTATGTTAACTGTGAGCCGCGATACGAGTCAACCCTGCGTTGAAACACCATTGATGGGGAAAACTAATCTGAAAATTTTCAGTACAAACAATGTTAATAACGGACTAGTGCCTATTCGTTACCGTTTCATTATTAAATGCGCGCGTTGATTATATGCATTATTTTGACACCTTTCTCGACCATGTCTATACATTTTCAATTGTCGATTTTATGATGTTTAGATATGAACAAGGGGGGAATGGCTTGGAGCTTAGAGAATATTTAGAAAACACTTCCCCCGAGAAGTACCAGTCGTTCTGGGACGCCCGTCAAGAGCGTTACAAACCGTCACTCGCCTTCACCGTTCATCCTCAGGAATTGTTTCCTTATATACTTTCTAACTGTCGTCACTATTTAAAGGATTTCTTTATCCATCGATATGAACTCCGAATAGTTTTCAGTTGAAAAAAACAGTCGAAAAGAGAATACATGCTCGACTATGTATTCGAGCAGGGTTTTGAATCTATACTTTCAAAGATTAAAACTTATGAAAATGTTGCATCCAATTATATTATAATGTAGGGACAAAAATATTCCTAAATGATTTTAATGTAACGTAATGTAATAATCCTAAATGATTTTAATGTATATCGAGTAAAAAAAGCCTTTTGCATTAAACGGATCATTATTTCTAAAAAGAACTGCTTGTATTTACAAAGCATTGAGAATGTAACTATTTTCGCTATTATTTGTGAGTTTACTACAGTATGTATACTAATAAAATGTTAATGTCCTCAGATGGTAATAAATAATGTATGCAGATGTGATGTATTGTCACTTCTAAAAAGCATTGTATGTATTAACTATTTCTGCCATTACAGTATTCGTAAATTTACTGATAAAAAATTAAGTTCTTGAGATGTTAATAAATATTGTATGCACATGTGTTTCTCTTTACTCTTGAAGCATTTTTAAATTATGTCTACTAGCTAAAGTGGGCCCTACAGTGCTGGGGTCTTCGTCCTCAGTAATTGGGAGGCCTGCGGACCCCAGTTACTGGGAGTCAATTATTCGGTCAATAAAACCATAGAAAAAAAACGCAGCCATGAAAATCTTAAGCTTCACAAATCTTGCTACAATGGGGGTCGGTTGTGAAGCTTAAGATTTTCATTGCTGCGTTCTTTTCTGTAGTTTTATTGACCGAATAACTGAACACTCACTAATTGTTGGGTCAATTATTTGATAAATAAAACTATAGAAAAGAACGCAGCAATGAAAGTCTTAACGCGCTAGAGTAAAAAGTTGAAACAAAGCATTCCGCATTTATTTCTGTGTTCAGAATCGCTTAATTGTAAACACATGGTGTTTACAAACAGACAGGACTGCCTTTTCATAGTATAGGGTGTCCCAGATTAACTATCTATTTCAATGAAATCGGACAAAATTTTTAAAAACACACTTTTATTTATGTTTATCATGTTTAATATGTGTTAAAAATGTATAAATTTCTAAATTTTTTTCATAATTTTATTTTCATAATTTTTTCATTATCTGGTCCAATGAAAGACCGTCTGAAGTCATAGAATGGCAAAGAGACTCTCCAAAAGTTAACGTGTGGCTTGGAATGACCAAATCCAAAATTTATGGTGCTCCATCTTGTTGAAACACAACATTATCAAGAATGCCATCATCAAGAAGCTGTGGTTCGAGAAACTGCTGAAGCATATCAAGGTAGACGGTACCTGTTACAGTTGCTTCCGAAAAGAAGAATGGGCCATAAATTTTGGATTTGGTCATTCCAAGCCACACGTTAACTTTTGGAGAGTCTCTTTGCCATTCTATGACTTCAGACGGTCTTTCATTGGACCAGATAATGAAAAAATTATGAGAATAAAATTATGAAAAAAATGTAAAAATTTATACATTTTTAACACATATTAAACATGATAAACATAAATAAAAGTGTGTTTTTAAAAAATTTGTCCGATTTCATTGAAATAGATAGTTAATTCTGGGACACCCTGTATAGAAGATATATACATCTTAATAAGATGATGGTGAACAGGATGGTTTGTGTTGGGCGCAATTCGGAGGATCGAATCCCGACAGTGTAATATCACTGTTATGCCTCAGGTAGTGTTGTCTACATTCATAGTAGCAATGCGACAACGTGTTTTATTAGGGAAAGTTAATAATATGACATCGCACACACACACACACACACATATATATATATATATATATATATATATATATATATATATATATATATATATATATATATACATATTACATATATATATATATCTTATATATATGTACAGAGTGTCCCATAAGTTCGGCATCATAGGAAAAATAATTAAAAAAGGCAAAACAAAAGCTTTTATTTACAGAACGTGCTCAATATATCCACCATTGTTTTCAATACACAAATTCAGACATGATACCCAGTCAGCAAGCACACGGTGAATGATGTCATGAGTAATGGTGTTACATGCCCCAATAATGCGCTGCCGCAAATGTTCAACACTCCTAATTTTCTCTGTATACCAGCGCTTTCAAGTGGCCTCAGAGATAAAAATCTAGTGGCGTGAGATCCGGGCTTCTAGCTGGCCATTCCACAGGCCCTCGAAGTCCTATCCAATGACCATGGAATTGTTGGTACAGGTATTCCCTTACTTGGGTGCTGTAATGTGCAGGAGCGCCGTCTTGCTGGAACCATGTTGGAAAATTTCCTTCTTCGTTCGAGACACTGGGAAATGATTCTTCCTTGAGCATACGTAGGTAGGTGCCTCGAGTGACATGTTCATCGAAAAAGAGAGGGCCTATGATGCGATCCTTCCAAATGCCACACCATACCATCACCCGAGATGTACCTTGTTCCTTTGAAGAGGTAGACCAGTGATGGTTGTTTTGAGACCAGTAGCGGGTTCTGTCGATTTACCTCACCATTTCCATAAAAAAACAGCCTCGTCACTGAACAGAATGGTGGACAGGAAATTGGCATCCCGAGCATATTGTTCCGTAGCCTATTCACAAAATTACATCCGCCGGTCGGGATCATCTTCGCTTAATTTCTGTAGGATCTGAAGTTTATATGGATTCCATTTGTGAGCCTGAAGAATGCGATGGATGCTACTTTTCGACACTCCTGTCTCGGCGGACAATCGCCGAAGAGACTTATTGGGACTTCTGTTAAAATGAGCCGGGATAGCAGTCGCTGTATCATCGTCAGTGGACCTCCTTGAAGGTTCACTGCGTGGTTTATCTTCTATGGATCCTGTTTCCTTAAACTTTGCAACAAATCTGTTAACACAACTCTGTGTTATTGGCTCGCGGTCTGGATGCAGTCTGTTAAATTCAGCAGCTCTTTGACTCCGATTTCCTATGAGTAGAATTATCTAGATTCGTTCTTCCTTGCTCACAGACATTATGGTCTGTAGAAAGAGAAAAATATGAATTATGGTTTGTAGAAATAGAAAAATATGAATTTCTCCTATGATGCCGGACTTATGGGACACACTGTATATCTGTTCAGCTGGTTCTTGAAATTATTCAAGTTGGTGTGCTGAAGGTTCCTCATTTCTTTTGGCAGGGCATTAAAAAGCTTTGGGCCCGTATTCTGAGGGTATTTTCCATCCTCATTTTCACGGCCCCCTGTCCCACCGCAGCCGGGACTGTACAGAATCTCCTTCTCTCATTCCAGTTTGTTTATATTTTATTTCTAACGTTAGGAACAAAACCCTCGAGTATTTTCCATATGTATATTATTGTGTACCGCTCGCGTCTTCTTTCCAGAGAGTAGAGTCTCAGGGATTCAAGACCAGTAGTCTTCACCTTCGTTTCCTCTACTTAGATGCAAGAGTCCTTTATATAGCTTCATTGTTCGTAATGTCTCGTTTTCTGGATGGGACTGTGAGTACTGAACAATACTCAATTATTGGTAGGGCTAGACTCTTCCATAATTTGAACATGATGTTTGCTTTTCTGCTGCGGAAGCTCCTTCAGATGATTTCCATTGTTTTTCTAGCTGTGGTAACTTTGATGTTATAGTGCTCTCTGAATTTTGCATCCTGACGACATTATTACTCCAAGATCCCTGACTTCTGGATTTGATGCTATCTGTTTGGCTTGCAGAGTTTTCTACCCTTTATTTGTAGCACTTTTTTGGTACCATATCTTAGAAGTTGGAATTTTTCTTCGTTGAACTTATTGTTGTCTTCTGCCCACTGGAATAATGTTTTAATGTCATTTGTAATTTTTCTATGTCACCTTCGTCCAATATTTCCTTACATATCTTTGTGTCGTCTGCGAAACATGATATAATACTGTCATTAATATCTGCATTAATGTCTGCAATCATTATTATGAACAGCAAGGGAGCTAACACTGTACCTTGTTGGACAGAGCCCATGACGTCTGAGACTTCAGATTTAATTCCATTTACTACCACTAGTTCTGTTCTTTGAGTCAGAAAATTATCCATCTTCCTAGCTTTCCAGTAATTCCTGTACTCTTAATTTTTTTGCTATAATTCCATGATCACATTTATCGAAGGCTTTCGCAAATCAGTATATATTACACCTGTTTTGTCCTCGACACAATGTTTCCATTATTTTTTCCCTGTGGTCTAATAGCTATGATAGACATGATCTTCCAGCTCTGAAGCCATGTTGATTTGGGTTGTATAAATTCTTTCTTGTCGGTTGTAAGTAGTTTTGCCTCTAATTATATGTTCAAAGCACTTTATAAAGTGGGAGGTGAGAGCTACTGGCCGATAATTCTTAGGCATTGCTCTGTTACCACCTTTAAATAAGGGGACAGTGTTCCTTTATTTAATGGAAGTGGAATTTGTCCTGTGTCGAGAGATTTTCTCCAGAGTAAGTAGATCGGCTTGGCAATACTCTCTTTACATTTCTTCAGAAACGTGGCACTCGACGTGTCTGGCCCTGGTGCCGAATTTTATTGCACCTTTGATAGACCCTCAATTACATCTCCTTTCGAGAACTCTAGGTCTGTTAATAGGTTCCTGCCCGAACTTGTTCTTGGCTGATTTGTATCAATGTCAAAAAATTCATCTGGGTTTTCTACTTTCATCTCGGACTTAGGGTTGCTAAACACAGAGCTAAATTGTTCTTTAAGCAGTTCTCATTTTTTCTGGGTCATTTGTGTATCCGGCCACCCTGTCTGTGAACGGTACAATATTCTCTTTACACTACATTTTTCTTTTCGCAAACTTGAAGTATTTTGGGTTACTTTGTTTTCTGCTACCTTGTTTTCCTCCTCGTTTGTCTTATGTATGAATGTTTGTTTTAGGTCTATTTCTATTTCGCATATTTTTTTCTCTAGTTTGAGTCTCGCTTCAGTTCTGCATCTGTGGAGATTATTTACGGTTTGTTTCCGTTGTCTAAATAGTGTCCTGATTTTTCTCCTGAGCTTGCTGCGTGTGATTATATTTATATATATTATATATATATATATATATATATATATATATATATACAGGGTGGGCCGTAAGTTTCCATACATAGGAAAAATTAAACGTTTGTTTTTATGTTACTGATGAAGCAAATTTTTACGTCAATGGAGAGGTTAATCGGCAAAACATACGTTATTGGAGTAATGCTAACCCTAACTGGCTGAGTCCGACGAAGATGCAAGGTGCCGGTAAAGTGATGGTGTGGGCCGGGATATGGGGTGACAGAATTATTGGACCAATTTTTGTCAGTGGAAATCTTAATGCCGAAAGGTATCTTAACATGTTGCAAGAAGAGATTTTCCCATCCCTGCTAAACGAGGAAGGTAACTTCCCAGTTTACTTCCAGCAAGATGGAGCTCCACCTCATTATGGTCTTCACGTGCGTCGGTATTTGGATCAGCAGTTTCCGGATGCTTGGATTGGTCGGCGTGGTCCTGTGGAGTGGCCTCCCAGATCCCCAGATCTCACCCCCCTTGATTTCTATCTTTGGGGGCACTTGAAGGCCATGGTGTATCAGGAAAAGATACGAGACATAAATCATCTAAAGGAACGTATCACCAACGCCATTACAAGCATAACGTCAACTGTGCTAATGCGTGTTCATCAACAGTGGGGAACACGTATTGAAATGTGTTTTCAAAACAATGGCAACCATGTAGAGCATATTATATAAATAAAAATGGTTGTCCATAAAAAAATGTTTATTTTTCCTATGTATGGAAACTTACGGCCCACCCTGTATATATATATATATATATATATATATATATATATATATATATATATATATATTTTATCAGGCTTCCCCACCCCCCTGACTCTCCCTTCCCTTTATATTATCACCTTTATCTTATCAGCCCCAATTACCTCCTCTCCCCATTAACCCCACCCTGCACCCCTCCAAATTTTTGCCACTATTGTACTTCCCCGTGCCACACATCGACGGTTTAGGGTTATTTTATAGACAATCTGCTATTGGTTATAAAAATTATAATTGTAAAACTTTATCTAATTTGGTCACCCTGGCTACCCAAGACCTCTCTCTCTCTCTCTCTCTCTCTCTCTCTTTAATGACCTTTCCAAGCACAATTATTCGTTAATAATTGTTTTACACGATAACCGATTCTACTAACATTTGTTTTTAATTAATCATTATTAATTTTCGCTTAGTATACAAACTACAGTTATTGTAGTTCTCTATAATAATAATTACTGAAGGGTTAATTAGGTAGCCCATTTCGGAAGAAGTACAAAATAAAAAGTTTTCCTCAAAAGCTATACATGAAGGGAAACTTTTTTGTTTCCTAGATAGTGTAATGGTAAGACACGTGTTCAGAACGTTGACCAGCAACGTCGAAACGAAACCTCCTCTGTGCTGCGGATTTTACTTCAGTCCCCATTAACCTTATATATATATATATATATATATATATATATGTAAAGAACGACGCTTGTGTAGAAGAGCGTTCCGCACAAGATGAGGAGGAGAACGAACAAATGAAAAATGAGGTACCACCCGGGAATCGAACCCGGGATCATCCGATTGCCGGTCAGATATGCTATCCACTACACCATGGACCTCGATCAATCAGAAGTCGTAATTCTCCTACATACGAGCAGAAACCAATGCCCTGAGGGGGCACCTTCGCATGCCGTACATGAATTATACTGTGTGTTGTTTGCAGTTAAAATGTATATACATGTACGGCATGCGAAGGTGCCCCCTCAGGGCATTGGTTTCTGCTCGTATGTCGGAGAATTACGACTTCTGATTGATCGAGGGCCATGGTGTAGTGGATAGCATATCTGACTGGCAATCGGATGATCCCGGGTTCGATTCCCCGGTGGTACCTCATTTTTCATTTGTTCGTTCTCCCTCCTCATCTTGTGCGGAACGCTCTTCTACACAAGCGTCGTTCTTTACATTAATTATACTGTGTGTTGTTTGCAGTTAAAATATATATATATATATATATAACTTTTCATATTTTTTTAAATAAACTATTTCTGAATTTATGCAAAATCCCACAGTTTTTGTCCAGATTTAATACATTTACTGTATATATTTTATAATTCCTGTCAATATGACAGTAATGTGTACACATTTTGTGTTTGTCACATACTGTACTTGTGCTCATATCAGGGTTTTGTCATTTTGTCCATGTTTTCAAAGGACAGATGTTCCACGTATCATATTTATTAAAACCATTAAATTTTACAACCGACCGTATTCATACACAGTCGCTTTTAAATGTGTGTTTACGGACATAAATGCAGCGTGACAAAATGTAACAGTTACTCTGTACACTCACATCATAGAGCAAATTATTTACGATGAAGAATGCATATAATGCATAAGGTAATTTCTATTGAGTAGTAGTGTGAAGTACCCAATTAAATTTGCATTCTTCAGTACTTCACGCAACGAAATCACCAGTGCATAAATACACAAGTTCTTCTGGGACGAGACTGCAGCCGGAAACGAACAATGAATTTTAGACTTATAAAGAGTATTTTTAAGTAATTTCTATCGTTATTAATAAAAAGGGAAGGGAGAAAGGCGAAATATACTGTGGTTCTCTCTTCATATAGTGTTGGGATTGCAGAATTGGGGATTAATTAATATGATTTATGATTTTGTTTGTAAGATAAATGAAAAACATAAGTTAAGTTTAATAGATGGATTATAAAGTTAAGAAATATACCTCAGATCGATTTACACGAATACGTGATTTTTGGCACGAAGCCAAAAGAACAGGTTTCGTCGCATTCATACTCGTAATCTTGTTTAGCCAAGTAGGCATAAATATGAACTTTACGATGACGTCACGTGATGTGACACCTTCATTTCGTCCAATCGTATATTAATAAACATTTTAATTGTCGAAGAACACTGTTACCGTTTGTCTGTCTGACTGCTGTTTTGCTTGAGCTTATGGGTTCGAAGAGCAATGTGGTGTTCACAGAACAATTTATCCAATCAGTCCATTAAATGTCCATTACAGAAAACATAAAATAAGACAAATATATTAAGAGTAACATAGGATCTTGTGTGTTATAACCCATCATTTACTTCCTCTTTTCATTTAATACAACAACCCACAAGATCCGGTTTTTCTTATGTAGAATTTAAATCTGAACCTATTTTCTTCTACGGTATTTCTTGTGCGAAATGATATTAACGGAGATATGAAAAATTTTTGGATCGATTAAAATCGATTGAAATAGTATGGTGGTAATTATTCGTTTTACCCCTGCGGGTCGATTTGGGTATGAGAATAGGTTTTTCTGGTGTATTTGGGTGTTTTATTCAAATCTGATCTTCATTTTTTGTGGAAATGAATTATTGAATGGTCAGTTAGGTTAATTGAATGCCCGGTTAGGTCAACTGTACACCCTTGATGATTGGTTAGTTGTCGTGATATTTTCGTTAGTTTTAATGTAAATATCACGACTTAACTCAACTAACGAAAATATCACGACAACCTAACCAATCATCAAGGGCGTGTATATATATATATATATGTATATATACAGTATACATATATGCCTCTAAAACTCAGTTTCTCCATCTGTCTACTCGTCACAATCTTCCACATGACTATCCCCTTACCTTCAACAACACAAATCAATCCTTCCTCTTCTCTTAACATTCTTGGCATTTCCTTTTCTCGTGATCTTTCCTGGAAAGATCACATATACTCGCTTTCTAAAACAGCTTCTAAGAGGTTAGGTGTGCTGTACCGCCTCCGCGGTTTCTTCACCCCTACTCAGTTGCATTCTCTGTAAATGCTTCTCATGTGTGGGGTGATTCAACTCACACAGCCATACTTGAACGGGTGGAATCAAAGGCTTTTCGTCTCATCAATTCCTCTCCTCTTACTGACTGTCTTCAATCTCTCTCTCTTCACCGCAATGTTGCCTCACTCTCTCTTTACTATCGCTATCATAACGGACATTGCTCTTCTGAACTCTCTAACTGCATGCCTCCTCCTTTAAGGAGAGCATGCAGTACCAAAATTTCTACACTTTCTCATTCCTATTCTGTTCAATTATCCAATGCAATGGTTAATCGGTATTTTCAGTCTTTCATCAACTCAACCGGTCAACTCTGGAACAATCTTCCTCAGTCTATCTTTCCTCCTGTCTATGACCTCCCATCTTTCAAACCCAGAGTGTCTAGGTATCTCGAAAACTCCGGACCTTGATTTTGGCTCTCTTCTTCTTCTATGGGAGGGGCGCTTTTGCGGGCATTTGCCATTGGCCCCTCCTTCCTGCATAAAAAAAAAAATATATATTATATATATTTATTATTACATATATGTGTGTGTGTGTGTGTGTGTGTGTGTGTGTGTGTGTGTGTGTGTGCATCACTAAATTTTGAGATTTCTATTTAATTTAAATATTGCACAATGGAAACTACAAATTAATTTCAGTCATGGTTCTAACCCCAACCAAAAGTAAGAGCACCATGAAATAGTTCAAAAGGATTTCAAGTTTCTCGAGTGGCTCAGTCAAAACCCAGATCTGAATTTAATCATGAATTTATAGTTTAATTTGAAAAAAGCTATTTGTAAGAGAAACCCTTCGAATCTGAATGAATTGCAACAATTTTCTTTAGAAGAATGGGCTAAAATTTCTGCTGAGAGATGTCCAAACCTTCTGGAAAAATGCCTAAAACGAATTATCGAAGTCATTCAAGCAAAAGGTGGACACACAAAGCATTAAATAATTTTGTAAGTAAATATACGTAAAGTGGGATCTTTTCTTTTATTGCACCCCCCAATTTCGGATCACCTGAAGATCAGGGCCCCCAGCCTCAATTACCCAAATGATATCTTCGTTAAAACTAACGAAACTATCACGACTTAACCTAACCAATCGTCAAGGGCGTACAGTTGACCTAACCAGGCATTGAATTTAATTTATTATTATATTTGGTGCTATAAAATAAAAAACAAGAATACATACGGGCCCTGATCTTCAGGTGATCCTCAATTTCTACTTTTTAGTTAGTATCAATTTTGACACAGCCAACAAAAAAACGGGAACATTACTGAATGCCGGGAAAATTATTGAAAGTCTGGTAAATTGAATGCCCAGTTAGGTCAACTGTACGCCCTTGACATTTGGTTAGGTTAAGTTGTGATATTTTCGTTAAAACTAACGAAAATATCAAGACTTAACCTAACCAATCGTCAAGGGTGTACAGTTGACCTAACCGGCCATTCAATTAACCTAACACGCATGGGGGTGCTATAAAAGATGACAGTAAAACAATGGGGGTGCTATAAAGGAAAAGATCCGAAAAGTGTTGCATTTCAACGTTTTTTTATCTCCTCAAATTCATTTTTTTTACATTATATGCTAGAGTTAAACTATTTCTTTTTATTTGTTAATTTTTTTCAAACGAACAGTAAACTTTTCATAACTATCCCATCCATGGTACAAAAGATAAGGACGAATATAACTGAAATATTTCTCTGCACGAATATTTGTGACGGTCACTGTATACACAAGGTGGTAGAAAAGTTTTTAAGGATTTTATATATACACAACTATTTAGTTAACAACATTATACAAATAAGTGTTTAAATGATGAAACAAATTAAACAAAAAGTCTATAAGAATTTTATTCTTACAAATATTTTGTTAAATTGTAATTTAATCTTCAAAGAGTTCTCCATCCACAATGATACATTTATGGATTCTCTCTGTGAAACTCTTCATTGTTCTTCTGAACATACCGAGTGGGATCCTTTACAGATGTTTATCTATTCTGCGGCCAAGGGCATTCACATTTGGATAGATGAAGCCAGGAGTGTAGAGTTTGTCACGCAAATAAACCCAAAGCCAGAAATCGCATGGGCTTAAATCAGGTTGGGTTGGGCGGCGAGGTCCCATCGAGTAGCCAGCCAGATCATCTGATTTAACCCCATGTGATTTCTGGCTTCCGGTTTATTTCCGTGATAAACTCTGCACTCCAGCTGGGTTTTCCTGCGCGCCGGCTGCTGTCACGGGTCTCTATCCAGGGACCGATGGATTCGTAGTCAGCGACGCTAACCACTACACCACCGAGGCGCATAAGAATAAAATTCTTATCGGCTTTTTGTTTGATTTGTTAAATCATTTGAACGCTTATTTGTATAATGTTGTTAACTAAATAGTTGTATGTATAAAATCCTTAAAAACTTTCCTCCCACCCTGTATATATATATGTATATATATATACAGTATATATATTCACAATGCTTATTGTCCTAATTTTGTGAATTTTGAAAGTGTGAATGCATTAGACATTTCACATCAGTTGAACATTTCGTTAGAAATTTCAGCAAGTCAATGGAAATGTCTAAATTGTTCTACTTTTTTGAACAATTGAAAAGACAATCTGAAATATCAAATGAAATGTTTAATGAACTGTCCAACAGTGAAAGTCTAATATATGAAAGTTTAAAGAGATTAGATTTAAGTACAAGTTTAAGTTTATATGAAAAGAATTGCGGATCTTTTCAGTTTTATGAACTGTAAAAATTTTAAATAAAAATACATTTTTCTGATGTAGTTTTATCCGCTAATTTCAAAAATAAGATTCTTTTTTTGGAAGAAACGAAAACAATTATAATAATTTGCGTTCAATGTACTAATCAAAGCGTAGCGTACGATGAACTTCATACGAGTCATCCCACTGTGGTTGATTACAACAACTTTTTAATCTAGGTAAGTTACCTAGATGAGAAACTAAACTAATCTTTACTATACCTAACCTAACAACCTAACCTAACAATGAAACCGAACCTAACAACCAAATCTAACCTAACCAACCTAAACTAACCTAACACAACCAAACCTAACCTAACTTAACAACCAAACCTAACCTAACCTAACACAACCAAACCAACAGGGAAATGATTGACTCGTATCTTTGTGAATTCGTTTGGTGTCGCAGGAACAAAACTGAAGATCTGTTTAAGAAAATGTTGCACCATATTTCTAACTTTTCGGTTGAAAAAGCCTAGTCTAGGCTTTTGTTCCAAAAAAAGAATAGTACTTTAAAGGCAAATTTTTATAATTTCTTTACGTTTCTGCGAAAAAAAAAGTTATTTTTTAAAGTAGCTGATAAAAAACTACACAGAAAAATGTATTTTTATTTAAAAAATTTACAGTTCATAAAACTGAAAAGACCCAGAATTTCTTCACAGCATTAATTTTGAAAGCTTTTAACTTTCAATTTACGTACATACCCGTAGCCATGTTGAGGCAGACGAGGTGGTCGCCTACTCTGGCTAAACGGACATTTTGGATCAATGAGAAAATTGAATTTCAAAGGAAATCTGAGGAAATTGACAGAAATAGGATTTTACCTGTCTCGTACAAATTATATTATTAATTATTATTAATTTAATAATAAATAATTATAATTATAATTAATAAAATGATATATAAAATAATTAATAATTTATTATTATTATTAATTATTAAGTACAAAAATTCGATTTTACCTAGAGTCGTACAAATCCAGCGCTCTTTAGCGCTTTTTCGACAAAAGTCTAGCGCTCCTGAAAGTTTCAGTTGGCAACTCTGTAATGCAGGCACAGACATGTCCAACTGCTTGTCATTGTTTTCTTGCCTGAGTATTTGTTTTATTAGTGAAAAATGAAAAGAACGGCATCAGCAGAAATGCGTGACTTTTTCTTCAGGTAAGCAAGTTTAAAAACAAGCTTCAAATTTAATACCATACAGTATAATGAATCAAATTTAAAACCAAAAATGAGACAAATTTTGTGACGTCATTCCTCCCTAAAAGCATTATCTTTGAGGATTTTAAGAACATTAATTTTATATACTTTCTATATTTTCATATATCAAAATATAATAATAATAATAATAATGTTTGTCATATGTTTGTAATATCTACAGTCAGAAAATTATATCTTAGTAAACCTATAGCAGAGAGAGAGAGAGAGAGAGAGAGAGAGGTATCCAGGGTTTCAACAGTTTAGGCAAACTTTTATTATTAATTTTTATTGATTATTTTATTTGTAACTAATATTTTATTTATAAAGAGAAGGCAGAAAATGAGCGCGTCATATATATATATATATATATATATATATATATATATATATGGGATGAATTTCACACTTAAACACGTGAGATGAATGAAATGATGCAAACACACAAGGAAAAAGAAAAAATATTCCAAGACCTTTCGAGTATGCAGCAATACACCTCGTCAGAGAATTCCCTGACGAGGTGTATTACTGAATACATGAAAGACCTTGGAATCATTTTTTCTTTTTCCTTGTGGGTTTACATCATATATATATGATTGTTGGAAGAATGTTGCGCCAGCTTTATTTGAACACAGCTAAATAAATAATAAATAAATTTCAACCTTTATCTTCTGTTTATTCACCACCGAACTGCTGGGATGTCACACTACGTAGTGTGAAACCTCATCATTATGAAATTGATCAGATTAGAACATTTTCAAGATTCAAAAGTATAACTTTTTGCCTTCTTCTTTGATAATAATAATAATAATAATAATAATAATAATAATAATAATTGCTAAAATAATGATATTTGAATTATTATAGTAAATTAATATAGTATAGTCTACCATAAAATTTTCTTTCTCTTCATTTTCTTTGATTTATGCGTTGTATCGTCATTACCTGAAAACAGAGTTGCCACTTTTCATTTACCTGGATTCCTGGATACCTTTTGTCAGGTGCTATAAAAACTAAAATCACATGTCGACTAACTGGGTAACTAAATGAGTTTTTCTATTAAAAACTAAGATGGTTCAAAGAAGATAATTTCTATTTTATTTCTTTTCGTGTATTAATATAACTTTGAATCACTTTATGTGTAACATGGATTTTTTTATATTTAAATTTATATTTCAATTGAAGGGTAAGATTATAAAAACCATCAATGAATGGAATTCCAAACAATAATCTTATACTTACAGGGGCAATACAAAAAAAACAGCACCCAGTTCTTCTACAGTACGTTCGAAAAGTCTCTCCGTAGTCAACGTGCTACAGCTAGTATATGCGCGCTGAGCCGGTTTCAGCCGTTTGAAACTCGATCGTGTCAGTGCTGTGACAGAGTTGGAATCGTGGCAATAGTGTGTGTCAATAGCTTGGTAAAAAAAATGTGTGTGCATCCTTGTCTGTGAATATGTTAACAACCGAGGAACGAATATTTTTAGCTGAGTATGTGTTTCGAGCAGGCGATAAGTATACAGATGCTGTGAAACAAAAATTTCGTGAGAAGTTTCTAGATTCCGTTGTTCCACATCGTGATACTGTACACGATTTAATCCGTAAATTTCGGATAACCGGATCGGTGGCAGATGCAGTTAGAAGTGGTAGACCTACTGTTTTATCGGAGGACAAACTTTTGGACATTTCTGATAAGATGTTGAAAAGCCCCTCTAAATCAATAAGAAAATTGGGTCAGGAGAATAACGTCGCTGTAGGTACTGCGCACAAAGCTGTAAGACAAGAACTGAAATTATTTCCATACAAAATGTCGGCCGTGCAAGAGTTAAAAGCTACTGATCACGAGAAGAGAGTGTATTATTGTGAGTGGTTTCAAAATTTCATCAGAGATAAAGGAATCGATGTGCTGGATGAAACCTTTTACACAGACGAGGCGTGGTTCCATCTGTCAGGCTACATAAACTCACAAAACAGTCGTTTGTGGAATTCAGAAAATCCTCACGCTATTCACGAAACACCATTGCACGACCAGAGAATCGGCGTTTGGGTTGCAATATCAAGAAAGCGAATTGTCGTTCCCATTTTCTTTGAGAACACGATAAATGCTGAACGATACTGTTCAGAAATTCTGTATCCATTTATTGGACAGCTAAACGAAATGGAAATACTGAATGCATACTTCCAGCAAGATTGTGCCACGGTACACACTGCTCACCTTTCGATGGAGCTACTGCATGATGTGTTTGGGGATCGCATAATTTCAAGGGGGTTTGGCTTCCACGATCTCCAGACCTTACGCCGCCCGACTATTTCTTGTGGGAAGCAGCAAAAAGTGTTGTTTATAAAGACCGGCCGAATATCCACTTAAATTGCTTCAATATCAACCAACATTTTAAAAAAAAGTGTTTGACAATAAGTGTACACGAGTTGCTCTGTGCCTGCAAAATGGTGGAAAACACTTTCAACACATGCTGTAAAATCAAAAGGTTATGTAATAAAATCACTAAATCATGGTTGAATGAAAACATTGTAGTTTTTCAATTTCCTATGCGTTTAACATAGCACTGCGGAGAGACTGTTCGAACGCACTGTAGTACAAATACACCTGGACCCTGCACTGTGGATTCATCACCCAGCCCTTCACCTGATGCTGCTATTAGTACTTCTGGGGAGTCTGGAGCTCCTGCCACCACAACTACTACCAGTTCTTCATCCCAGCTCACGTCTTCTACCATAGATAGTGATGACATTGCTTTAAAAGACAGGGATAAGCTGAATGATCAAGACAGGCGCAGGATTCTGGAAGATAAGTAGAAGCCCCATCAGGATTTGCTTTCCCCAAGAACTCTTAGAATCGACGCTACTCGGTTGCGTGGGAAGAGAAGTTCCCATGGCTGCGATATTCTCCTTCCACTGATGGTGCATTCTTTGCTCCTTGCATGTGCTTTGCGACATCAAAGTCACTCACCAATCCAGAGTTTGTGACAAAGCCATTCAAGGACTGGAAGAATGCCTGCATTACAAAAAGGGGCTCACTCGCTTCACACCATGCATCAGATGTGCACCAAGCTGCCCTGAAGACTGCAGAGGACTTTCTTACTATATGCAAAGCTGAGAAGAAGTCAATAACTGAACATATCTCTCAGACCTATCACGAGAAAGTGAAGAAAAACAGAAAAGCTCTCCTCTCTATATTAGATGTGATTATTTCGCTCTCAAGACGAGGAATCCCCCTGAGGGGTAGCTGGCGCAAAGAAACACGTGAAGAAGACAGTAACTTCAACTTCTTCGTGAAATGGAAGGCAGAGGACAACACTGCTCTGGCATCACACATGGAGCACTGTCCACGGAACGCGGAGTACCTCTCGCCACAGATACAGAATGAACTTCTGGACTGTTTTGCTGATGTCTTGAGAAGTGATATTATAGCACAGGCTATGGAATCTGACTTCATCAGCATTATGGCTGATGAAACTTATGATCAGAGCCAGGTGGAACAACTTTCCATTTCCATCCGCTACCTCCACAGGAACAAGAACAATGGATCTTTAGAGGTTACAGAAGACTTTGTAGGGTTTGTGGAGCTTCCCGAAAACCACTGCAGCAGCAATCACGGATGCAATGATAACCCAGCTAACAAACTGGAAGGTGGATTTGAAGAAGTGGAGAAGAAAGGGGTTCGATGGAGCACCAGCCATGTCCGGGCACCAGTCAGGAGTGACCACCCGTATTCAAGAGGTTATACCCCAACCAAAATACTTTACACAGTGCCGGAACCACTGCCTCAACCTTGTGATTGTCAACACGTGCCAGAATGTGCCCGAAGTCAGAAACTTTATGGATTCCTTCAAAGAGATGACTTACTTCATCAGCTACTCTGCGAAGAGGAAGCACATCCTGAAGACGAGGATTTCTGAGAAGGTTGTCAGTGACATTACCACGGATGCCGATGAAAGTGAAGAAGAACTTTTCCTAAGTTTAAGTCAACGACAGAGTCTTCCCACTCTGTCTGATACAAGGTGACTATCTCGGGTTGATTCCATCAGTACTCTGCTAGTGCAGTATAGTGCAATCTATCAGAGCATGGAAGGGATTGCTGCAAAGTCAACAGGCCAGTCAAAACATGATGCCATAGCTTACATCAAGAGAATGAGTGAATTTTCCTACATCATGAGCGCTGTAATGACACAGTGTATCCTGGCATATATACGCCCATTGTCGGTGGCACTGCAGTCAAAGACATGTGAACTGGTACTTGCACACACGGAATGTCAGTGCCTCATAGCACTGATGAAGAATGAGCGCAATGAAAAGACATTCAAGAAATTCTATGACAGGACCGTTCATCTGTTGAAGGAGACATTTGGGGAAGATCAAGAACCAGACATGCCTCGTTCAAATGTTCGACAGAGACAAAAGCACAAAGCCAATGCACCATCTTCTAACTCAGAGGAATACTATCGATTGAACTACTATTATCCTTTTCTGGATCATGTAATCACTCACCTTGAGATGAGATTCCCTGCAGAACTAAAGAACGCCATGCTTGCCTACTACCTGCTTCCAAGTAAGCTCAGCAAGCTCACAGAACAGGCTGAACAGAGCATACTGGAAGAGTACAAGATGAATTTGCCCATGCCAGACACATTTGGAGCTGAGGTTTAAACTACTAGTAATTGTGCAGTATATTAACATTGTTGATTTTAAAATTGGTTATCAGCTGAAATGCCATACTATTTTAATGTTCTTATTTTAGGTGAAGAGGTGGAAACAGAAACACCATGCAGTTCAGGATAAAAGTCTCGTAGAGGTCATCAATACTACAGATACAAAGTTCTATCCAAACATATATGCCATATTCTCCTTGCTTCTAACCCTTCCAGTGGGTTCCTGTTCTTGTGAGCGCTCCTTCAGTGCACTGCGTCGGCTGAAGACATGGTGCCGAGCTAGCATGAGAGAAGAACGGCTGAATAGCATAGCACTGGCCAACATCCACAGACACCATCCTCTGCTTCAGGAGCTAGACACCTTGCGGGTCCTCAAGGCTTGGGATGCTAGCCTGCACAGAAGAGTGGCACTGGCCTTCAGCCATCAGTCAAGTAGCAAATGATAAGAACTGGTTTCTGGTCATATCAATGTAATGCACTCAAACCACAAATAACATGAATAAAAACATAGAGTAGCAACATTTAAGTGAAGTTATTATTGTCCAATTCACTCTCAGTTACCATACGCTCAAAGTGCATGATTTTGTGCTAGGATTAAAAAAATCTTCTGAAGGAGCATGACCCAGGACCCCCTAGTAGGGCTATTTTCGCCTCGTCTGTTTTTAAGCTCTGGCTACTGCCTTGATTTATATCCATTTCTTCTTGGAATTGACTCTGAATCCCTATCAAGTAACTTCCTGTAATTTATATTATCAAAGCCATTTATCAACTTGAAATACTCAAATTAGTTCTCCTATATGCGCCTAGGTGGTGTAGTGGTTACTGTCGCTGACTACGAATCCATCGGCCCAGGGATCGAGACCCGGTGACAGCAGGCAGCGCGCACCAAAACCCAACTGTTCATCCTTCCACACAATAAAGAAAATGGTTGGTAGATAAATGGGTGGCATGGGTAGCCTCGTGGTTAAGACGCTGGGCTGCTGGCGGGGCGTGGTTCAGATTCCACGTTAAACTGTATATCTAAGGTGGAGTGAAAAGCGTGACCTTTGTCAGAATGAACAATTCGCGCGGAAGCAAACCAAAGGTTACCAAAGGTATAAGTGGACGTTTTTCAAGTGAATACATAATTATACACTAGAGTTCAACTAATTTTTCCTCAAATATTTTACTTCTTAGTTCTGGATTCATTTTGGTTGGTCTAGCCCGATTCCTTTCTAACTTATCAGTGTCTTTTCTCAAGTATAGGCTGTGTAACTTAGAGAGTGAACCTAGAGTAGTCCCACTGTATATCAAGAGGCCTTGGTCTAAGGCTAGGCTCAGGGTCACAGGCTGGATCTTAATCTTGAAAGACTTTAATAACCAAGGCTTAGCCAAATAAATAAAATTAATAAATGTATGAAAGCTACTTAGAACACCTAAGCCTACATGGAATAAGTGAATAACTGCACAAATATAATAAATGTTTTCGCCTCTTTTCGAGATAAGCTATAAATACGAACACTAAATAAACTGCGTCACAATTTCAAAATATTTTTAAACACAATGCGCATTCGTCCCGGAGCAAAGAATAGAAAACTAACTTAGTATACAAAGAAATATTTAATTTCTACGCCTTTATACAGGGTGTTTCACAATCGGTCTGCAATATTATGAGTGTGATTTCAGGTGTGACATCGAGTAAAATACAACATCGGTGCTATTTCCAACCGTTGCTGAGCTACGTACGTTTTAAGGTGCAAGGAAAAAAATAAACGAGAGTATTAATCTGATGTATTTATTGTACATTTTATAAGATACACGTTATAAATGTTCAAAATGTCCGCCTCGGTTTTCAATGCACAGCCTTGTCCTTTCCAAACAAGAGTCCACTGCCTGCCTATTGAATCATTTTGGGGTGTTCTCACATGTAAGCAGCGGCATCCATAATCCGACGCAAGAGTTCCTCTCTCGTTTGTACTTTGATCTTGTAGATCATCTCTTTCATAAGGCCCCTATAAAAAGAAATCTAACGGGGTTAGGTCCGTAGATCTCGGGATCCACGATATTGAACCAGCACGACCAATCCAACGAGTCCCGTACCGCTGATTCAAGTAATCCGTAACCATGGCGCCACATCGTGCTGAAGGAACATCCTGCGCCTTGTCTC
Organism: Bathynomus jamesi; assembly: GCA_023014485.1. NCBI lineage: Eukaryota > Metazoa > Arthropoda > Malacostraca > Isopoda > Cirolanidae > Bathynomus > Bathynomus jamesi. The sequence goes on along the minus strand of JAJOZX010000078.1, from coordinate 2,107,115 downwards.
CAAGGACACGTCCTCCATCAAAAGCAGCAATTCATTCGTCAGGAAGTTCAGATAAATATCAGTAGTTAATCGTTGTTCCAAAACGAACCGTCCAATCAGCTGATCTCCAATTACACCGCATCAAACATTCACCGAGAATCGATGTTGAAAGTTTCCTTCAACGATACCATGGGGATTATCGGCGGACCACAAGTGGGAATTTCGTCTATTGTTAATTCCATCCTGAATGAATTGTGTTTCACCACTGAATAGTATGCGATTAAGAATCTGGCGATGCATAACCATCCACTGGCAAAATTGAATACGTTTATCGTAATCATCCGGTTGAAGAGCTTGCACACATTGCAAATGACAGGGATACAGACTCTCATCATGTATGGTTCACCATACACCCGATGTGGATTCACCAATTCGTCTAGAAATCCTTCGAACACTGGTAGTTGGGCTACGTTGTACTAGGTCCAGTATGCGCTCCTCTACAGTAACGGGCCGTCGTGCTAAATGTTCTGAGTTACGTGGAACAATTGTCTCTGTTTCCCTTAATCTCTAGTGTGTGTCACTAAACACTTGCCTGTTTTGTATTCGGCGGTCCGGAAAACGTCGTCCATATTCCTCAACTGCCACTCTGCTGTTACCATCACAGAATTCATAAATGAAATGGATATCAGCGTATTCAGCGAGTGTGAACTGCTGATTCATTTTGATTGTTCACCTAAGCGCAACAGTGTCTCGTACCACAGATCAGAACCAATTGAAAGAAAAAACAGGATTAGTAGTGGTAACTTCGTTAACCGAAACTACCACCAGTGCTACCATCTATCGAATTACACCCAGTTAGGAATTTGTTGTTTGCACATCTTAAAACGTCCGTGGTTCCGCAACGGTTGGAAATAGCACCTATGTTGTATTAACGTTTTTACTCAATATCACCCCCGAAATCAGTATGACAGACTGGTTGTGAAACACCCTGTATATCTGAAACATTTAAGCACCATTTGCAGATATTTAAAATATCTAGTAGACATTCGAAAATAGCTATTATTCATTTCAGAAAGAAAATTCATTATGAAATGTCGAGGAGATGTTTCACATATATATGAAACCAAGCATCCAGTGCCATTTAGAATGTAGCTCTCGCGAGTATTTGGCTTTGTATGATACGTTTTTGATGGTAACAAAATTCAAAGCTTGTACTATTGTTTTATTGTTGACGATAGTGGGAATTAGGCTTCATAAGTTCACGCCACTTTGTTTAAAAGATAATAGGAATTTTACTGTTTTAGATAGTTCTCAGGGAAAAAAAAAAAAAAATATTATATATATATATATATATATATATATATATATATATATATATATATATATATATATATATACAGGGTGGGCCGTAAGTTTTCCATACATAGGAAAATTAAACGTTTGTTTTTATGTTTCAGATACCCTAAGAATTGCGTTTGACGTAAGATCTTGTTTACTGATGAAGCAAATTTTTACGTCAATGGAGAGTTAATCGGCAAAACATTTATTGGAGTAATGCTGGACCCTAACTGGCTGAGTCCGACGAAGATGCAAGGTGCCGGTAAGTGATGGTGTGGGCCGGGATATGGGGTGACAGATTATTGGACCAATTTTTGTCAGTGGAAATCTTAATGCCGAAAGGTATCTTAACATGTTGCAAGAAGAGATTTTCCCATCCCTGCTAAACGAGGAAGGTAACTTCCCAGTTTACTTCCAGCAAGATGGAGCTCCACCTCATTATGGTCTTCACGTGCGTCGGTATTTGGGATCAGCAGTTTCCGGATGCTTGGATTGGTCGGCGTGGTCCTGTGGAGTGGCCTCCGCGGCGGATCCCCAGATCTCACCCCCCTTGATTTCTATCTTTGGGGGCACTTGAAGGCCATGGTGTATCAGGAAAGATACGAGACATAAATCATCTAAAGGAACGTATCACCAACGCCATTACAAGCATAACGTCAACTGTGCTAATGCGTGTTCATCAACAGTGGGGAACACGTATTGAAATGTGTTTTCAAAACAATGGCAACCATGTAGAGCATATTATATAAATAAAAATGGTTGTCCATAAAAAAATGTTTATTTTTCCTATGTATGGAAACTTACGGCCTTCCCTGTATATATATGTATGTATATGTATATATATATATATATATATAATCTTTGCTTTTGCTTCCGCCCGAATTGTTCATTCTGACGAAGGTCAAGCTTTTCACTCCCACCTTAGACCTACAGTTTAACGTGGAATCGAACCAAGCCCCACCAGCAGCCCAGCGTCTTAACCACTAGGCTATCAATTTTCTTGATTGTGTAGAAGGATGAACAGCTGGGTTTTGCTGGGTTTCACGAACACGGGTTTCACTAACACGTGAAATATATTTATGATGAAAAAAACCACGAAGGAAAGGAAACACAGAATGGTGCTCAAGCGCTTTCGTTTAATGACATCCTCAGGGACACTGAAGTAAATAAAGAGTTCGAGACTATATAGGTCGCAAAAAAACTATATATATATATATATACAGTATATATATATATATAATATATATATATATATTATATATATATATATATATTATATATATATAGTGTGTGTGTATATATATATATATAATATATATATATATATATATATATATACAGTATATATATATATATATAATATTTATATATATATATATATATATATATATATATATATGTCGTGGCCGGTCGATTCGCCGACGGACGTTTTGCCGACGGACATTTTGCCGACGGACGTTTCGCCGAACGGACGATTCGCCGAACGGACGATTCGCCGACGGCTGTTTCGCCGAACGGACGATTCGCCGAACGGACGATTCGCCGAATGGACTGTCATTAATAAAAAAAAACAAATATAATTTAAATACGAAAATTAGTTGTTAACTTTTATAACTTAAGTCTTGCGTTTGTGCCTTTATAGTTTAAACTATTCTGAAACGTTTGTTTGTTTGTTGCCTTTTTTAAATCTTAGTAACTTATGTCATAGGTTTTCGCACTTAAAATTGCAGTCATCCTGGAACTTTTACATTGTTCACTGTTCAGTAACCCACAATGCCTCTTCAATTTATTGATTCAGAGAAAGGCCATAAAAAGTTAGTACACTCTTGACAATTGGTTAGGTTACGTCATGATATTTTCGTTAGTTTACTGTTAAAACATACGAAAATATCAGGACTTAACCTAACCAATCGTCATTTTTTTAAATAATATTAGTAATAGTTTCTCTAGACAAATTGTATCTGTAGACAAATTATTGTAGTTAAATTGTATCTGTAGACTAATTGTTGTGGATAAATTGTTGTAGACAAATTGTTGTAGATGAATTGTATCTTTAGACAAATTGTTGTAGACAAATTCGCCGGACACCGTCAAAGTGAATTCCATGGTCTAAAACGAAAGTTTTAAATTATAAAGGGTGATCCAGAGAAATGGGACCCAAAAGAAACCCCTGTAACTCTTAAAGTATAAGTCCTTTTATAAAATCATACGCATCATTCGAAAGAGGATAGTTACAAGTTTGTACAGGATTGTATAGGTTTTGACAATACAAGACAAGATAAGATACAAAACAAAATAAAAGTGTTAGTTAAAACTAACCCTTCAAGATGACTGCATGGACTGTGGAACAGCTGCGTTTTCATAACTGAGCAATATTATTATGAGCATGGAAGAAGTGTAGTTTCAGCTCAATGATCTTTCAAGACAATTTTCAGATGTCAAAATCACCTTCTAAGAAAGTAATCCGTCGGTGTGTCAGAAATTTTTCCCTAACTGGCAGCATTGGAAAAAGAAAACCAACTGGAAGAGTGCGCACAGCAAGGATAGACGAGATCATTAACAGAACTCATGAAATTGTACAGGATAATCCTACATAAGCATCAGACGTGCTTCTCAGCTGTTAGGAGTTGGATATGGAACAACACCGTATATTCAAGCAAAATTTAATGCTCTTTCCATATAAAATTCAAACAGTGCAACAACTAAACGATGGAGATTTCGCACGAAGACGACAATTCTGTCAATGGATCCAACAGAAGGTAAATGACACCACCAATTTTCTAGCAACTTTGATTATGTCAGACGAAGCCCATTTTCACTTGAATGGAACTGTAAACAAACAAAATTGCCGTTTCTGGGCAACAGAAATCCATTGAATATTTACCGAAGTCCGTTGCATAGTCAGCGTGTACTGTTTGGTGTGGTCTTACTGCATCTCGATCATAGGGCCGTACTTTTTCGAGGATTCTACCGGAAACACGATCACTGTAAATGGTGATCGATCGCTACGAAAAATGTTGACCGATTTCCTTATTCCTAAATTAAGAGATCTTTGTCTGGAAAACCACTGGTTCCAACAAGACGGAGCTACCTGCCATACCACGAGAACTGCATGGCAGTTTTGCGTCAAACGTTTCCAGGCGAGTTAATCTCAAGATTTGGAGACGTTGAATGGCCCGCAAGGTCTCCGGATTTTTCTCCCTTAGATTATTATCTCTGGGGATATTTAAAGAGTAGGGTCTACAGAAATAACCCAACGACCTTGCAAGAATTGAGGCCGCCATCACAAATGAGATACAGGCCATACCACCACACACTCTTGCAAAAGTGATGCAGAACTTACAAGCGAGAACACTGGAATGTTTGGCAACTAATGGAGCACATTTGAAAGGAGTCATTTTAAAAAATAAATATTTCATAATAAACTTGTAACTCTACTCTTTCGAATGATATATAGTTTTTATGGAAGGAATTAAATATTAAGAATATTTGGCTTTTTTTTATGGGTCCCATTTATCTGGATCACCCAGTACAATATACACCGAGAAAGATATATATATATATATATATGAAAATTATTTCACGAAGTGACACGTGAATTGAGCTTGAATTGGTAGACTCCACTTACAATATTTATATTTATTTTTATTTCTTTATTCTTTTGACCTGTTCCATAAAAAAGCCATTTGAATTTATATTGAAGGTCGGCCAAAGTGCTAAAAGTGTCTTTATATATATATATATATATATATATATATATATATGTATATATATATATATATATATGTATGTATGTATATTTATGGGTTTTTTTTTTATTTGCCTGTTTATTTCTTTATGATTATTTAGGCTGTGACATATATATCACTAAGGCACTATTTTGTAATTAATTTTTTCTCAATTTATATTTATATTATTTTTATTTCTTTATTCTTCTGTGACCATATAAATGTTGGCTCCTCCCACAATTTTTTTCTATGCTTACTATATATATGTATATAATGTATATATATATATATATATATATATATATGTATATATATATGAATATGTATGTATGTATGTTTATTTTTGTAACCTATATATTGCCTTGATCTGTCCTTTCACTCCAGTGTTCCTGAGGATGTCATTAGACGAAAGCGCTTGAGCACCCTTTGTGTTTCTTTTTTCCTTCGTGGTTTTATTCATCATATATATATATATATATATATATATAATATATATATATATATATATATATATATAGATATAGAGATAGATAAACATTTATATAGTATTATCGATATAAATTTATTTAAAAAAGGTATCTATGTTTTTACGTCAAGCGTCTATAACTGTCAATTTAACATAATTTAACATTTTAACAAAATAATTCAATAACATTTAATAATAACCTTTAATAACGTGTGTGTGTATTTTACCATAGAAATATTAATGACAGTCCATTCGGCGAATCGTCCGTTCGGCGAAACGTCCGTCTGCAAAATGTCTGTCGCAAAACGTCCGTCGACGAATCGAACGGGTACCATATATATATATATATATATAATATATATATATATATAATAAAAACACTGGCCAACAAAATGAAACTTTTTTTTCTCATCACAAACATGATCACACTTTTCTTAATGCATTTTTCGCGCTGATTCCGAATCTGGTTTTATTTTTTTTCTAGCACGTATAGTTATATAGATACACTGGTTTTGATATTTTTAAAGTTTTTGATATTGCTATAAGAAAATTTATGGATGAAGAGATCACACTTAGGAATGCTAAACAACAAATACATCATATACCTTATTCAATGTACTTATAAATAAAGATATACATTATTTTTATTAAAAGCGCTGTGAGTGTGATTTCCTTTTGTAAATTTGGCCTGGATTGTCACGATAGAGCATCCAACAATGGTCCGCCATCATGCTTTCATTCCAATATCCTTGGTAGCGCTTCTCCATCATCTGAATATCTTGATGGAAGCGCTCTCCTTGCTCGTCACTCACTGCACCAAGGTTTTCAAGAAAGAAATCTAAGTGGGAATGCAGGAAGTGAATTTTTAACGACATTCGACACTCCATTTCTTTGAAGGCATCAAGGAGGTTCTTGACTCCATCCTTATAAGCAGGTGACTTGTTGCTTCCAAGAAAGTTTTCACATATCCATTTGAACGCCAGCCAAGCCTTCAATTCCAGCGGACTTAGGACTTTTTCAAATTCAGTGTCAAAACCTCCCTTATTTGTGGCCCAACAAAAATTCCTTCCTTCAATTTTGCTGCAGTAACCTTCGGAAATTTCCTTGAAAGGTATTGGAACCCTTCAGAATTGACTTTACCCATTGCTTTAACAAAATTCTTCATTAAACCAAGTTTAATGTGAAGAGGTGGCAGATAGATCTTTCGGGGATCCACTAAAGGGACAGACTGGACATTGCTTATCCCTGGGACATATGTATACCTAAGTGGCCAGTCACTTTTGGTGTAATGTTCTATAGTGGCGCGACTGTCCCACAGGCAAAGAAAACAACAAAATTTTGTGAATCCTGACTGCATACCCATAAGCATTCCTATAACTTTTAGATCTCCACAAACATTCCATTGATGACTGTCGTATTTGATTGCCTTAAGTAGTATATCCATATTGTCATATGTCTCTTTTAGATGGACGGAATGGGCAATGGGGATGGATGGCATTATATTACCATTATGCAAAAGAACTGCTTTCAGGCTTCTCTGCGACGAATCAATAAAGAGGCGCCACTCAGATGCCACATACGTCTGAGATATGGCTGTAAATAGTCCATTGATGTCATGACAATAACAGAGAGGACCGTCTACTGAAAAGAATGCTGTTAATTCAAAATTCCGCTTTCGGTAGTAACTAATACGAACATTCTTCTCAAGTAAATTGTTCTCCTTTAGTCTTGAGGCGAGAAGCTCTGATTTCTCTTTAGACAGCGATAAGTCTCTAACAAGATCATTCAACTGTCCTTGGGTTAACTTTTTAGGCTCTAAATGTCTACCTTCAAAAGTGTACTCTGGTTCTGTAGATGGTCCGGAAACGCCAGTTGCACCTTCATCACTTTCCATGTCATCTATGATAGAATCTAGCCTATCACTTGGGGAATTGGAATGGGCAATGTTTCATCATGTTTTACTGGTCTACGTGCTGAATCCAAGTTTGGATATACAATCTGGTGTTTGTTCTTGGCAGAAAACCCCATTAAGTTCACACTACAAAAATAACAGTCTTCATGATGATCTCTCGGCTCCCTCCATATCATGGGTATGGCAAATGGCATTGAAGCTTTCTTTTTGTTAAGCCAATCACGTAATCTATTTGAACAGCCAGAACAGATTTGATGTGGCGCCCATGGTTTATCTTGGTCACCTAGATGGCAACCAAAGTATAGCTTGTATATTTTCTTAATGTCGGTTGTAATACTTCTTCGCTGTGTTTTAGTTGTCAACTGGCCGCATACGAAACAGAACTTGTCGGGGTCATTCTTACATTGTCGAGGCATGTTGACTGACCTGAGCAAACTATAAATTCAAAAAAAATGTACACCAACTTGACACAACAAGTTCTTGGACTGGACTGATCTTTTGACACACAAAGCACGGCGTTGTTGCCTGAATCACAATGCTGCTAGACGTAAAAGCTCACACCTGAAATACATAAGATGTATAATTAAGATAATTGAAATAAATAAGATGAATAAACTAAAAAAACACAATAAAATAAACACAATCAAATGTTGAAATATTAGTATTTTGCCTATTTAAAATGGTTAAATCTGTGTAGTTATATATATGCCTTCATCTTGAAAACTATACGTGCTAGAAAAAATCCGAATGCAGTTTTGGAATCAGCGTGAAAAATGCTATCCAGCCACCACAAATTTTACTCTGATGAAAAATCTTTGTTGACCAGTGTAATTACAGAAATAAAAATTGTGGGAGGAGCATACAAATTTGTAAGGAAAAACTACCAATTTTCGCACTTTGCCCTTCTTGTCTAAATCCGTTCTGAACGAATTCAAAACAACAGGGTCAAATGGATTGTTTACAACCAATTTTATAGATAATATATAGGTCACAAAAAATAAAAAATATAAAAATAAATTGAAAAATAAAAATTGTAAGAGAAGCATACAAATTTATAAAGGGAAAACTACCAAAGTTTTAGCACTCTGCCCTTCTTGTCTAAATCCACTCTAAACGAATTCAAAACAACAGGATCAAGTGGAAAAAGACCTTGGCTCATGTTAAAGTTATTTGTAAGTTGGATAATAGCAGACTGAAGAATATTTCTATTAACAATATTGCTAGAGTGAAGCAAAACTGAAGCATTATTCTAATCAATACAGTGGGATAACTCTGGCAAATGGACAAAAAGGGCACTGGACGACTGTCCCGTTCTAACGAAATATTGATGCTGTTTTACACGCGTGTGCAAATCCTTTCCCGTCTGACCAATGTAAAAGGAATCACATTGTTTACAACCAATTTTATAGGTAATGCCTGAGTTATTGGTTGGGCTATTTTTAACTGATATTTTTCACAATATTGCTATATGAAAACACTACATTACTATTCAAAAGTTTAAGTACATTAGCAATGCCTAAAAACCCTGGGAAAAAAGGAAGTACTAAAATATTCTTTGACAAAGTGCGAATGTTATTATTCATACGATAGAAAGTTCGTTTTGCCTTGTTAAGACAAGATTCCATAAACGCAGGTGGTTAGCACAGATCACTTCCAATACCGTTGATTTTTTCCAATTCAGCATTCATGTATTCCGGACTGGCGATCCTAAGAGCGCGGAGAAACATTGAAGAAAATATAGTCTTCTTAATGGGGGTGTCATGTCCAGAGTAAAAGTGTACGTAGGACAAATTGTTTGTTTTTCCGATAGATACTAAACTTAAAACCTGGGCTTTCCCTATGTACAAGCACATCCAAAAACGGGATTGAGTTGTCTTGTTCCACTTCTAAAGTAAACTTAATGGAGGGGATTTGATCATTTAAGTGAAGGAGGAAGTCATCCAGGTCACGATTCATGGGCCAGATACAGAAAATATCGTAGACGTACCGCAACCATGGGATGCCAACCCCCAGGATTCTCGGTCTTATTGAAAACCCACAAACATGGCAAGCCTATGCGCCCTAGGGCATATCATAATCTGGGTTCAGGGTTGAAATTTTGGAAAAACAAAGTGGCTAATATGTATTCCTATGTAGAAATTAATTCTAAGATGGGTTTATTATTTGCAACTTTTCCGAAAAATCTCATTTTCATGGTCAAAATCGCGATTTTCTGATTTGAAGGCTAACTAACTCAGCCTCAGGGCACCCAAACCAAAGCGCGCAGCTGTTCTGCATATGATTTACTAAAAGCTGCTTTTCTGACCTCATCCTTGCTTTCTTGCGTGTTTCAACACCTCTGGGTGCTGAAAAAATGTTTAGATTTCACGTAAAACTTAAGAATTTTAAGTTTTTCTTCAAAGAATAGGCGCGGCTCACCAGCTCTACTCTGATCGAGTAGCAGGAGACTTGCCACCTCCACGTGTAAGTTTACACGGCTGTTCTTCCTGGATCTCTGAAAAGCGTGGCCTCATAAGATCTTATATTATTATGAGGACTTTCAGCTCTTATGAGCATTAACGATGGCTTCAGCCTCTTCATCGGCCACTAGAACCTGAAAAGCTCTTAAGTATGTCCTGCTTCGATCTGAACACTAGGAGCATTTCTCGATGGTCTATCCTGGCTCTCACCCACCCATCTCTCCTCTTGTGACTGTACACAGCTTGGGAAGCAGTTGAGACTTCCTGTACAGCTCTCTCGCAGGGCTGAGTATGAACAGAGAAAGCGTCTACTTTGAGTGGAGTTTTCCTGAGATCCTCGAGCTCAGTCAAGGTCATCTTGCAGGTGAAAATAGGCTCGTAAATATTCTTTGATTCCCAGTTGATGAGATCCTCAGGTGAAGTGGCTTGCAGATTGACTTTGGGATTTTTATGGGGCCTCACTGTCGTATCACCAAAGTCTCTTCCTTCTCTGATCTTCTCTATCTGGCTCACAGCAAAACCTCTCTGGTGCTCATCCTCACTGCACAGGAATGAAGCCAGGATGTTCTCAGGATGTGCGTGGTAAGCTCCTCTTATCACTGCAGCAGAGATGATGTTCCTGACCTCGGTAGTCTGGTTCCTCAGCAGCCTCAGGCTTGAAAAATCGTGTGCAGGACCAAATTTGAGGTGGTGCTTGACTTTGATGTCGTAGTACATTTTGAAGTAGAAGTTAAGGCAAAACTTCACGAGGACCTCGAGCCTCCTCAACACCTCCCCCTTCAGTCCGTGCTCCCTCATCCACAACAGCAAGATGGCCTGTGCAGTAATAAGCCACCTGGATTGGTTCAGAGGTCCGCACTTGAGACCAGCCAACTGTGGGCTGAGACTTCCAGATTTGGTGGCTTTGATCAGAAGATAGCAGTTGTGCTGGTCTGTGGAGAGAGATTTGACTATCTCTACTGGCAGCTCTATGATATCTTCAGTTCCTTCCACTGGTTTGAAGGTGAAGTTGACCTTAAGTTCATTCACTTTCTCAAAAAGTTTTCCAATAGGCCCACTGAAGCCTGACCGGGGAGTTACAGGGCCTTCCAGCTTGATGATTAAGTGCCTCAGGGGGAGCTCGTTCACATGGAGCTGACAAATCATCCAGTGGCACTTGCGACCCAGTATCTTCTCCAATAGGGCTATGGCGCCTCCAGACCACCCCGTGTTGGTGTTGGTAGAGTCTCCTCCAATCATTACAAGGCTCTCGTCAGCTCCGTGATCCAGAAGCTACTCATGCAGGCCCTGAGCGATCTTATGAGCAGGCTTTTCTCTTTCCTCAGGTTCCTCGGGAGTGAAATGGAAGAGGTACTTTCCTTGAGGCTCCCACGTGATAGTGTAATGCTCCTCAATCACTTTGCCAGGATGAAATCTCCCTGTCACTTCGTCATATTTCAACACCTTTGTTTTCCTATCCTGCTTGCCATCAAAGAATATCCCAGAGATCTTCTCTGACCTCTGCGTGAGAGCTTCAACTGATGAGGCCATTACTTCCTCCTTGGCCCTGCAGACTTTCATGCCATCTATGGCCAAGTAAGCCTTGTCTTTGGAAAGATGACCGGCCTTGATGAGGTCGTTCAGGAAGCCAGTGGCAACTGCAGCTGCCGGAACATTTGCCACCCTGTACCTCAAGGCTGCTGAAGCTGTCCCTTGGATCTTCATGTAGTTTCGTGCAGCAGAAGTTGGAGTTTCGGCAGGTACTTCAACGGGAACGTCCATAGGAGCTTCAGTAGCCTCAGCATTGCCAGAGGCTTCTTTTGCAGCTTCTTCCAAGTTTGGCTCTTCGTCCTCCTTAAAGTCTTTCATGAGAAACTCCTCATTAGTAGCCTCCTCTTTCTTTTTCCTCTTCACAGCAGAAGTTTCTTAAGCCTCCTTCCTCTTCGCTGCTTTGATCTGTCTCCTGCTGTCTTCGAAGTCTAAAGAAGACATCTGGATTCCTGAAGCTTCGGAAGTCTTCACTCTCTAATAGTACAGCCACTGAAGGTCCAGTTTAGGAATCTCCACCTCCAAAGGACAGTTACAGTTCACATGGGCCTTGAGGGAGCATCTTGAGCATCCACTCCCCTCTGAGCCGCACAAGAAGATCTGATGCTTGCAAACGCAGACTTCACAGAGTTTATCCAGGATCAGCCATCCTCTTCTCCTGGGTAGCAGACATAACTCTCCCGTTCACAACGTCTGTCATCTTCCATTTCAACAAGATCTTATATGAGAGCGATTTTTCCGTGATTGTCACAGGCGGGAAGAACTTTATATTCGACTTCCTCCACTGAGTCATCACGAGTGAAGCCAGCTCGTCAGTCATCTCTCGGATAGGGTATTTAGACCTTTGGATGTCATGAATGAGGAACTTTTCCTCCTGCAGACGAATCTCTCTCTGAAGAACGCTCTCCAAGTCGGCACCTCGCTGGGAATGAATTCCTTCCCCTGGCCCACAACATCCGAGAGCTTTGAACCTGACATTTTCCTGGTTTTGGGGGCAGATTCGGCCATCACGTCTAGTCGTTGCTTATTCTCGCTCTTGTCTAATCTGTAACAAATTCATATCAGTATTTTTAGTGTTCTTTCGCCATAAATATAGACAAGGAATATAATTTTTGGTTATAATCAGGGTTGCCAACCGGCATTTTTAATTACCAAATGAACCTAAATTTGGTAATGAATATTTATTTTGGTAATAGAAACCTGAATTAGTGGGTGGTAGTTAGTACTCTCTCTCTCTCTCTCTCTCTCTCTCTCTCTCTCTCTCTCTCTCTCTCTCTCTCTCTCTCTCTCTCTCTCTATATATTATATATATATATATATATATATATATATATATAAAACAGTACAAAAAACAATCGTAATGAAAAATTCATTTCATGTATCCAATTGGACACACGTGTTATCATAGACAGAAATTCACCCTATGAAAACTTTGTGTTCATTTCGAAACGAACTTTGAATAAAGTCTTTTCTTCACAGTTATTAAAAATATTACTTAAACAAAGTAAACAGGGAGCTTCCTTAATACTTCTAGAATGAAATTATAGTAAAAACAAATATAATAATGGTGATTAAACTTTGGAAAATTACAAAAAAACACACCGAAAAAAATGGCGTCCACTCACTTCTACTTCAAATTATAACTGGTGTAATTGCTCAGAGCCATCTATTGAGAGAATGTTGAACTTCGCCTTCTGCGTCCAAATGGTTACAAAGATTCAAATGGATTAGATTTTTTTTCTTATGTATGTATGTATTAAACCTGTGTAAGAGTAAAGCAAAGTTAATGTGTCTAAATGGCAACAAATTACGACAAAGGGTTAAAAATATGAGGTTGTGTTCAATTGAATATTTGGTATTTCAACATAAAACAGAAAACTGCAGTTTTGAACATGATAACGCGATTTTTGGGAAAAGTTGCAGAAAAGAAACCCCCTCTTAGAATTAAATTTTACATAAAAATACATATTAGCCAGAGTGAAATTCGGACTCGGAAAAGTATGATATGCCCTAAATTGCGCCCTATTATTAGCTCGGTGGGTTCTATTACCTATGAACTCTCCAAATGGCTTGTCAAAGTCTTGTCCCCCATTCTCGGGACTATCTCTCATTCACATGTAAAAAAAATCCATGGATCTTACTGAAAAATTGAATAATATACGCACTGAAACCAACGATAGATCGATCAGTTTTGACTTTTGTTCATTGTTTACAAAAGTGCCGATTGACGATATGCTTGACTTTCTCTCCCGAGAATTACATAAGTACGACCTGCCACTACCTGCACACATCGTTTTGGAACTCATTAAACTTTGCATCAAAGACTGTAAATTCACTTTCAATAGCGAGTATTATCAACAGGTTTATGGGATGGCCATGGGCAACCCCTTGTCGCCCCTCCTCTCCAATATTTATATGGAGTTTTTCGAAATTACTTACATTCCGAGAATCCCTGGGGTTGGCATCCCATGGTCAGTGCCGGATTTTAAGGGTGGGCAACATGGGCGATCGCCCAGGGCCCCTACAAAGTGGGCCCCCACAAAGTACCTTCTATTTTTTGTCTTATCGACATGAAAAATATGTGAAGAAATCATGAAATGTTTTGGTTTCTTTCAGTATCCACATAAAATTTATTGCTTAGTCTAAATTAATTTTGCGTAAAAATATCAACAAATTTATGGTTTTGTATATGGTTTGTATGGTTGTACAGTATATCAGTATTTATGCAGAACATATAGATATTTTAATTAAGCACACACCTAGTCTGTGAAAAAGTAAATCATTCTGTAAGTCATTTAACTTATCTGAAAAATATCTGATTTTATCGTCACTTCAACATTGATTTAACTATCATAGCTTAGACGTCAGACAGAGAATAGCCAACACATCAATAAATATCACATTCGTTTGTCGCTTCACTGCAATGATTTTTTTTTGTTAGACAGTACTATTTAACTTACAATATTTCCAGTGTCATTGGACGCTCCCTTAAACCTGCAAGGGAATATCTAGATGTGATAGTACTGTAGATTTATTCTTGCTTCATTGAATAGTAAGGATAAAATATACTATTGTTTGTTTTTTGTAATTTTGCAAGTTTTTACCATCATTTGAAAAGTACAGACTAGTACATTATGGCTGACCGTCATAAAACTCCACGATGCTATAAAAGTGGGGCACATAAGCGCAAGGCGACAAGCGATATAAAAATGAAGGAGCAAGATACCTTAGCAAAAATACCCAAAATTTGCGATCTGTTCAAGAGTGCATCTGCATCTATGGAAGATGTTTCTGAAAAACGATATGATGAAGCTGTACTAGGCAAAGGCAAAGAACGTAGAGATAAAGACAATGAAGCAGAACAAGATGATGGTGAGGGAAGAAAAGAGCAAGAATATGCAGAAGATAGAGATCAAGCAGATCATGCTGCAGATGGAGGAAAAGTTCAAACAGATGGAGGAAAAGATCAAGCAGGTGGAGGAAAAAATAAAAAAGCTGAAGCTGAAAATGACATTGGTGCATGGCCAGAACATTTATCAAACGATTTTATAGAATGTTGGATAAGGAAGGATATAACAAGCCTGCAGAATTGTGATGCAAAGTTATTCGAACTAAAATCCTGGAAACAAAGGGATGGAAGTAGTTACCGCAAATGTCAACCAAGTATGTTTAAAAGGCATTTGCAAAATGGAGAGACAGTGAATCGTTCATGGTTGTGCTTTTCACCAACAAAGGGCAAAGTGTACTGCTTCGTTTGTAAACTCATGGGCAGGGGTAAATCACAACTCTCTGATGAAGGATACTGTGATTGGAAGCATGCCAACACACGACCCTCTGAACTGGAAACATAAAAAAATCATCTTGAAGCTGTATTGGCATTGACAAGCCGAGCACGGAATAGTGGAAGAATTGATAGGAATTTGGAGAAACAGTTGAAACAAGTGGAACAATATTGATGTAAAATATTACACAGACTTATCAGTGTGTTAAAATTTATCTGTGAAAGAGGCCTGGCTTTACGTGGTGACAATGAAATTATTGGATCGGCCAACAATGGCAATTATCTGGGTCTTCTGGAGCTAGTGTCTCAGTATGATAACTTCCTATATGAACACATTCAAGAGCATGGAAATTGTGGAAGCGGTCATACCAACTACTTATCTTCAACAATGTGAAGAACTTGTTGATCTCATGGGAAAACAAGTTTTGAATGAAATTGTTAGTCACATCAAGTCTTCGAAATACTATTCCATTTCTTTTGATTCTACAACAGATGAGAGCCATATTGATCAGCTGACGCTTATATTTAGATACATAGAGAATACTGTACCAGTCGAACGATTTGTGACATTTATGCCAAACCAGGGACACAGAGAACAGGCGATGTTTGATGGCTTGATTAAATTCCTTGATCTTCACGAGATAGACATTCAAAACTGCCGTGGCCAATCTTATGACAACGTATCAGCAATGAGTGGAAGATACAATGCCATTCAAGCCAAAGTAACTGGTGTAAACAATCTGGCAGCATGGATACCTTGCGCAGGACATTCACTAAATCTGGTGGGAAAGGCTGCAGCTGTGCCATTTTTCCCTTCCTTGAAGAAGTCTATGTGTTCTTCTCAGCCTCTACGCATCGTTATGAAATACTTAATGATATTCTGAAATCAGCTGATGGTCCAATCACTGTACCAAAGAGAGTGACTACAACACGTTGGTCATGCAAAGCAGATGCAACCAAAGCCCTTCATCAAGGGTATCCACACTTCAAAAAAGCATTACAGAAACTTGCAGAAGATGAGGATGAGATCCCAAAAGTTCGTTATGAAGCAAAATGTATGTTCGAGCGTATGTGTATGTTAGAAACTGGTATATATACACAGTTTTCTGGCATGAAATTCTACACAGGGCGAACGCAACAAGTCATGTTCTGGAAGATCCAAAACTTGAATGAATACTGCAGTTGCAGCTGTTTTACAGAAGATCTACAGAAGCTAAGGCTAACAAAGCCCCTAAGATCCACTCTAAGGTTAGCCCGAGAGAAAGGAAAGAGTAAGGGGTTAAGAGAAGAGAAGAGAAGAGAATAAGGGGTTAAGTAAGGAGGAACACCTATCACTCGTGGGTTAACATTCATTCAGAAAAAGAGAAAAAGACTCACCATCATCATCCGCCGGCCACTGCCGACAAGTCAGAAAAATAGTAGGAGAGAATAGGAGAGGGGTGAAAGATGAAAAGAAGTAAGATAAGAACGCTTACAAACCACGCAAACACAGTCTTAACTCACAGTCATACCATGTAAACTACAAACATGCAAGAAAAGAGAGTTACAGACATGCAAAGTAAGGAGAGGATAAGAAAAAAAAAAAAAGTAGGTAAAGTTAAACAAAAAGTGGATTAGTTTACTCTACAAGCTAAATCTACGTTCATGTTAGTCTAATTTTTTATTTTTTTAAATTTTATTGCTGGCATCACACGCTGGCATGTCACAAGCTGGCATTAATCGTCAACAGACTCATCCTCGACCACCACCCCTAGAGCTCCTGTGACTGTTTTTTATTTTAAACAACGTTAATATTTTTAAAATGTCTGTCAAGACGGTTCTTAAACACATTAACGCTGATAGAATGAACGACTGACGCGGGAAGATTATTCCATTTATCAATTACTTTAAACGTAAAGAAGTTTTTAGCGATATTAGTAATGAAACGTCTGCCACGCAACTTAAATCTGTTATTACGAGTATTACTATGATCGAAAGTGAACAATTTGTCAAAATTTACATTATCGATGTTATTAACGATTTTGAAAACTTCAATAAGCTCCCCCCTTAATCTCCTAGTTTCGAGTGAATACAGGTCTAACTCTTTAATCCTATCTTCATAAGGCTTGTTGCGCAATGACGGAATTAGTTTCGTGGCACGACGTTGAACCCTTTCTAACCTATCAATATCCTCACGCAAGTACGGACACCAAAACTGAACTGCATATTCTAAATGAGGCCTGACTAGGGACTTGTAAAGGGGCAATATAATATCCTTCGATTCAAATTCGAAATTACGCGCTATGAAGCCTAACATCCTATTAGCTTTTGCGCAAGACTCCAGGCACTGGTTCCTAACCTTTAAATCCTTAGATACGCGTACGCCTAAATCTACTTCCTCGTCAACGCTCGCTAACTCCCTATCATCCATCGTGTACGTGTAATTATTGTTGCGAGAACCTATATGCAAAACTTTACATTTGTCTACTTTAAATTGCATCTGCCACTTATCTGTCCACTCCATAATCCTATTTACATCGTCTTGGAGCCTATTACTATCGTCCTCGTTAACAACCTTACCGCCTATTTTAGTATCGTCCGCGAATTTTGACACGTTACAAGTCAATCCTACATCTATGTTGTTAATGTAAATTACGAATAGCAATGGGCCTAACACTGAACCCTGTCGGACAACGCTACCTATATCTAACCACCCCGATTCACTACCATTAACAACGACCCTTTGTCTCCTAGCACGAAGCTATTCTTCTAACCAGTTAGCTACCTGACCACGTATACCGTGCGCTTTGACCTTCGCAATTAGTCTCCTATGCGGAACTGTATCGAACGCCTTTTTAAAATCTAAATAAATAACGTCAGCTGCGGTATGCCTATCGTATTCGCGCACTATTTCGTTATAAAATTCTAACAAATTAGTTAAACAAGACCTATGGCGTCGAAACCCATGCTGACTACTATTAATCAAATCTCTACTTTCTAAGTGATCGATGATACGATCCCTAACTACGGATTCCAAAAGCTTACCGACAATTGACGTTAAGCTAATGGGCCTATATTTGCTAGCTACTGCGCGGTCGCCTTTTTTAAAAATAGGCGTGACGTTAGCTAATTTGAAGTCTTCAGGAATAATCCCCGTTTCGAGTGACTGATTAAAAATCTTCGTTAAGGGGCCTACGATAACGTCTTTCAAATCTTTCAAATGTCTGGGATAAAAAGCGTCAGGGTCTGGAGCCTTGCTAACTTTTAGCCTATCGATATAATGCGCAATCTCAGCCTCGTAAACAGGTATTTCATCCAAAATAGTCTCGCTACTAAATGAAACGATATCGTCCACGTCGAGGACATTATTTACGTCTTCTACTGTAAAAACTGTCGCAAAAAAGTTATTGAAAATACCCGCCATCGCCTGAGCGTCAGAAGCCAAAGCGCCATTAACTTCCACTAGAGAGCCTATGTTATCTTTTACCGGCTTACGATTATTAACGTATTCAAAAAACTTTTATGGATTATGATTACTATCCGCAGCTATAAGTATCTCTAAATTACGCTTGGCATTCGTAACTGATCTTTTAACCTGACGTCTAAGCTCGATATATCTATTAAAGTTAGCTGCCGTGCCATTGCGCTTATTAAGTCTATACGCTCTATTACGCTCGTTTATGAACTCGCCTATTTCCCTAGTCCACCACTTCGGCCTACCATGATTTCTAGCGCGCTTGGGACTACGAGAAATAAACCCTTTCAATATTCCTAAAACTTTCTTTAAACGCCACCCAACGCAAATTTGTGTCATTACCCATAAATAAGTTATCCCAGTCCACTACTCTCATCCTATCCGCAAAACTATCAAAATTAGCCCTACGAAAATCATGGACTTCTATTACGTTACTATCCTGAGTGTTTTTTATCGCTAACTTAAACCTAAGAATTTTATGATCACTACATCCTAAACTCTCGCCTACTTCTAAACCTTCGACTATATTCTCGCCGTTCGTCATCACCAAATCTAAAATATTATCACCGCGCGTTGGTTCGGTAACTATCTGTCGTAAAAAGTTATCGTCCATAAACTCAACCAATCTCAAACCCTCCTCATTAACAGTAAAATTCTCGTAATTAACATTAGGGCAGTTAAAATCTCCGACAATTATACTATTCCGATTGTCAATAAAATTACCAAGAAGTAAGTAAAATCTAGTATCTGTATCAAGGGGTTGAAAGGGAGGTCTATAAACAACAACAAAATTAAAACTAATAAAAACTGTTAAATCACTTAAGAAATTTGTTGATGACAAACGTGAATATTTTGATACATATGAAGCTCAAGGTGCTAAGAAATCAGGCACAACAACCTATGCACAGACGCAGAAACGTCAACGACAAAGAAATGTTCACCTTGATCCTTTGGACTATGGTCGAGAACCAGAAGCAAACCTTACAGCTTCAGAGAAGTTTCGTGTAGAGAATTTTCTACCAGTGATTGATCAGTTTTCGAGCTCACTTGATCAACATCTGTCAGCGTATGAAGAACTCTGTTCAAATTTTGGATTTTGGGGTCATCTGGAAACGTTAACGACGGAAGAAATTGAACAAGCAGCAAACATTCTAGTTGACAAGTACAACGAAGACTTCCTGTAGATGGTTCCCTAGGTATTGAACTAATTCAGTTCGCCGAGTTTTCAAAGGTCTTTGAAGAAGAAGAAAATGACTGCATTGGACGGCACCATTTTCTGTACAAACTAATCATTGAAAAATCTGTTAAAGACACATTTCCCAATGCTGAAACAGCCCTTCGTATGTATCTTGTTTTAATGGTCACTAACTGTAGTGGAGAAAGATCATTTCAGTAAAATGAAAATTATCAAGAACAGGCTACGAACAGCAATGACACATGAACGGCTTAGTAAGCTAGCCATAATGAGCATTGAGTATTAGGGCGGAGTGAAAAACTCATTTTTCGAATTTTCAAATTGGCTAGTGTGGAAAATGTGTGGAGTAGTGAGGAAATAAGCTGGTATAAATTTAAAATCATAACATTAATATCGTCAGGTGCCACAATGACCTTCAATATTGAAAAAAATTGAAAAAAGCAGATTTTAACCAATAATTACAGAAGAGTCCACGATGCACAATAGACAAGAATTTATTCACACTTGTATAAAAATAGCTCAGTCAACCTTTAAAAAAAGTTTCTATTCTCTAAAAACAGTTTTCTATAGTCAGCTCACTCAGCTGTCACGTGAGTACCTCGGTTCAGTGTAGCTGTCGCTCTCGTAGCAGGTGGGTGTTCTGTTGTTGGCGTTACTCAGATAGTCTAAACTATATTTCTTATATATTTTGCATTTCTGTATTGTGTTGCCCTAAGTTTGCCATGTACTATTAACTGAAATTAACGTATAATTGATATTAGCTCTTTCTTTTTCAGATTTGTGTACTTTCAAAATGTCTCGAGTTTGTGCAAAATCAACCAGGGCCTCAACTGAGTGCCCCATGTTTGGTATGGGGGAAGATTTGTGGCACAGGAATCTTCCTACATACGAAGGAGTTTTTAAATATTACTTGTTTGTAAGAAACGATTTGAAACAGAATACTAATAAAGATCCTTCAATATCTCAAATATTAGAACAAGTTGTTGATAAATTGAAAACCATTTGGGAAAGTGCTTCCGTCCCAATTCTGTCAGACAGGCGAATTGAAACAATGTTCAGAAGCTACCACGAAAAGTATCGTGTCATTATGAAGCCATACCAAAGCAGAAAAAATTCTGAAGCTTACAAAGCAAAGATTGATATGTTCAAAAAAGAAGCACACACGAAACTTTTTGACATTGCAGCGTGCAAGTGCAAAGTACTAACACAATGTTCTTGTCCCAAAGAAAAAACGGTTCCAAAGGAAGAAGTGACGTTCCTCTTAGATCAAAGGAGTGAAAGAAAACTGTTTATTGATAGAGTAGATATTACACTCAAAGAAAAAAGCATCTACGTTGCTAAGAAAGCAAAAAGAAGCTGTGAGGCTCACCAAAGAATTTCACAGGAGAAATTGCAGGATACAAATGTTGAATTATCATCATCGACATCAAATAGTGAAAGTGAATCTGGCGAAATATCAGACGATACATTTCCAGAGCCAGTTAGCTCGAAGAGAAAGCTCGAACAACCTGAAGAACAATTATTCAAGAAAAGGAAAACTACAAATCTACCTTCAGTGGCTACTGCTTGTGACAGGACTGCAGTTTCAGATCGAGCTGCAGCATTCATTGTTAGTGCAGTATTGCAAGATATTGGAGAAGTTTCTATTGACAATACATCTGAAGTAGTGGATAGGAGTAAAATCAGAAGAGAAAGACAAAAGAAGAGATCAGAAATTATGAAAGATCAAAATCAGGTCCCAATCAGAGGAATCTATTTTGATGGTCGAAAAGATTCTACACTCTTCCAAAAAAAAAGAGTCCAAAGTATATCAGAAGAACATATCACTTTAGTGAGAGAACCTGGTTCAGATTATTTGGGCCATTATTCTGTGAATTCTGGATCAGCTGAAGAAATATGTAAAGGAATGTTTGAGTATATTGGAAATAATGACATGAACCTGGAAAACCTTGTTGCTATTGGATGCGATGGTGCAGCAGTCAACACTGGAGAAAAGGGAGGCGTTATAAGGCTCATAGAATTGAAGCTGAAGAAGCCAGTTCAACATTTAGTGTGCCAGCTCCATGCCAATGAATTGCCATTACGCCATTTAGTTGCAAAGCTGGATGGAAAAACATCTGGCCCCCGCGGATTCACCGGTCCTATTGGCAGGGAATTAGAGAACTGTGAGAGTCTTCCTATTGTCGAGTTTGAAAGGATTGATGCTGAGGAACCAACTGTAGACTGTGAAGATCTTAGCACCGACCAAAAATATCTAATTGATATTCATCAGGCCATAACAAAGGGATATTGCTCTCCAGATCTTGCTCATCGTAGTCCAGGCAAAATGGCACATTCACGATGGCTGACTACAGCAAATCGTTTGCTTCGTCTATACGTTTCAACTGTAAGTCCATCTGAGAACCTCATGAACATTGCTTCTTTTATAATGAAGGTCTACATCCCAATGTGGTTTTCTATTAAGCAAAGTACGTCTTTTGTCAATGGCTCAAAACATGTTTTTCAAAACTATTGAACTAACAAGAACACTGAATGACGAAGTAAAGGATATTGTAAACCCTGTCATACAAAGAAATGCATTTTTTGCAAATCCAGAAAATATTCTAGCATCAATGATTCATGATGACCGCAGCGCCATAAGAGAATTAGCGTGGAGGCGAATAAAGAAAGCAAGGCAAACAAACAAGGAAAAAGTTGTGAGGCGTTTCACAGTACCTGTTATTCAATTTGAAGCTACTGATTATACTGATTTAATTAATTGGCAAAAATGCATTGTCACTGAACCACCTGTGACAAGACACCTGACAGAAAATGAGATTGAAGAATTAATAGAAAACAAGAGTACCCCTCCATTCGAGAAATTCCCTTGTCATACACAAGTAGTAGAAAGAATGGTGAAATTAGTGACTGAAGCATCATCAAAAGTATTTGGATTGAACGCGCGAGATGGCTTCATGAGATCAACACTTCAGTCACGTAAAAAAATGCCATCATTCGAAAGTAAAGCTGAATATAAAGTTTAAATAAAACGTTAATAGAAAAAAACATGCGCAAGGATGGGTGGTTGGGAGGGCATGGGTGGAGCTCGACACGCAGCCACCTCCTCGTGGTGAGTTCTGGATTATTTAGATCATTAATCAAAAGAACATTGATCTAAATAAACTAAGAGCTGCGTAATTCAGTAACTATTTTGGTAATTGGAAACTTAATATATAATAATAACAAGTAAGTTTCAGTTATTGTACTAATGCAGAATATAAGAAAATCATTATATTTCACTTTTTTCGACGGCTTTGTGGCACCTGAAGATATAATTTCGCAGGACTAATATTTATGCACAGTCATTATCTATAGCACCCACATATTTTCCGCACTAGCCATATTTGAATTTCGAAAAAAAGTTTAAAAACCTCATTTTCGATCCGCCCTATTGAGTATGACATACTGCGCGAGTTGGACTTCAGTAATATTGTCAAGGATTTCGCTAAACAAAAGTCACAAAAAGTTCCTGGTTTATTGTAATTCTTTCTACCCCACACACTTTCTATTCAACTATTCTGAGTCTGAGAAACAGTATGTCAAAAACGCATATATTAGTAGTAAACTAGTAAAATACGGTAAAATTTAATGTTTTTTATAATGCTTTAATATAATACACACTGTTTTATAATAAAAATATTTGTGTGAGTTTGAATTAATGTATAATTTGTGTAATTAATAACCTACTGATTTATTAGGGAGTTTGTGGCTAGATATGAGTAGGACAGTAAGTAGAAATGGTTTGAAGTGGACATTTTTAATTACTAACGATTATTGATATAGCATCATCACAGCTGTTTCGCATATTATGTATTGATGAATACATTTTTTCTGAAGAGGGCCCCCACATAATAGAGGCTGCCCAGGGCCCCCACATAATAGAGGCTGCCCAGGGCCCCCACATTGCTAAATCCGGCCCTGCCCATGGTTGCGGTACGTCGACGATATTTTGTGTATCTGGCCCATGAATCGTGACCTGGATGACTTCCTCCTTCAATTAAATTATCAAGTCCCCCCATTAAGTTTACTTTAGAAGTGGAACAAGACAACTCAATCCCGTTTTTGGATGTGCGTGTACATAGGGAAAGCCCAGGTTTTAAGTTTAGTATCTATCGGAAAAAAAAAAAACAATTTGTCCTCCGTACACTTTTACTCTGGACATGACACCCCCATTAAGAAGGCCATATTTTCTTCAATGTTTCTCCGCGCTCTTAGGATCGCCAGTCCGGAATACATGGATGCTGAATTGGAAAAAATCAACGGTATTCGAAGTGATCTGTGCTAACCACCTGCGTTTATGGAATCTTGTCTTAACAAGGCAAAACGAACCTTCTTTCGTGTGAATAATAACACTCGCACTTTGTCGAAGAATATTTTAGTACTTCCATTTTTCCCAGGGTTTTTAGACATTGCTAATGTACTTAAACTTTTGAATAGTAATGTACTATTTTCATATAACAATATTGTGAAAAATATCATAGTTAAAAATAGCCCAACCAATAACTCAAGCATTACCTATAAAATTGGTTGTAAACGATGTGATTCCTTTTACATTGGTCAGACGGGAAAGGATTTGCACATGCGTGTAAAACAGCATCAATATTCCGTTAGAACGGGACAGTCGTCCAGTGCCCTTTTTGTCCATTTGCCAGAATTATCCCACTGTATTGATTGGAATAATGCTTCAGTTTTGTTTCACTCTAGCAACATTGTTAATAGAAATATTCTTGAGTCTGCTATTATCCAACTTACAAATAACTTTAACATGAGCCAAGGTCTTTTTCCACTTGATCCTGTTGTTTAGAATTCGTTCAGAACGGATTTAGACAAGAAGGGCAAAGTGCGAAAACTGGTAGTTTTTCCTTACAAATTTGTATGCTCCTCCCACAACTTTTATTTCTATATTTATTATTATATATATATATATATATATAATTTATATATATATATATATATATATATATATATATATATATATATATATATATATATATATATATATATTTATTTTATTTTTTTTTTGTGATCTATATATAGTCTCGAACTCTTTATTTACTTCAGTGTTCCTGAGGATGTCATTAGACGAAAGCGCTTGAGCACCATTCTGTGTTTCCTTTTCTTCGTGGTTTTTTTCATCATAAATATTTTTCACGTGTTAGTGTTACTTTCGTGAAATAATTTTCATATATATATATATATATATATATATTAGGGAGAGCAGATTTTACAGATTATAGTTTGGCAATCGTTTTGATTGATGATGAGGCGTGCCAGATCATCTCTTGTGAGGCACTGACGGCCGACTTAAAAAATGAAAGAATTTCCCTAATAATAAATATAAAGACTGAACAGTCACAGATTTTTACTATATATATATATATATATATATATATATATATATATATATAATTTATATATATATGTATGAAGTGGTTAGCGTCGCTGATTACGAATCCATCGGCCCCGGGATCGAGACCTGGTGACGGCAGGCGGCGCGCAGCAAAACCCAGCTGTTCATCCTTCTACACAATAAAGAAAATTGATAGCCTAGTGGTTAAGACGCTGGGCTGCTGGTAGGGCGTGGTTCGGATTCCACGTTAATCTGTGGGTTTAAAGTGGGAGTGAAAAGCTTGACCTTCGTCAGATATATATATATATATATATATATATATAACGAAAAATCTGTATATATATATATATATATATATATATATGCACTTCGTTCTTTACTCTATTGTAAAGGAAAATAATTAGTGTTGGTGATCAAAAATATTGACAAATTTTATTTTGTTGCATTGTCTTTTGGAATGTAATTAATTATAGTAGCACGAAATAAACTTCCTCATATTTCCTTAAAATTTCCTTTGTTAGCAATAATCAAAGTACAGTATTATTATTATTCATTTCATTAATATATATGTTTTTCTTGTAGTTTGTTTTCATTAGGTAACACCGTTTTCCTTTTGGCGAAGTGAAGTCTGAGGTCGGCGATTCGACTCCCGATGTCGCTAGTTAATAATAGCACATGCAGGAATTATAGAGAGGGGAATATAAGCAAATTTGCTGCAACAGTAGTCAAACGCTTGAATTTTGGTACAGATGTTCTGTAGGATGATCGAAATTTTTTTTATCCTAAAAGACAAAGGTTATAAGGTCAAGGTCAATTAAGGTTCCAAGGTCAAATGCTAAAAATGACTCTAGATCGGCTCCCCAAAGGTCAGGAAAGCTGGTTCTGGTGTCAAAATGATCTTTGTAATAAAATAAAGGTACTTTGCAGGGTACGTTCAACCCCTCAGGTCACTAGTCACACACACGAGGTCATATTGTCAATCAGGTGACCACTGGGTTTGTTTTCTCTAAAAATAGCATAAACTATGCCATGTGACCTATCATATCAAACGTCTCGATAAGACAAAAGTAATTATGATACTTCTGATTACCTGAACTATGACCTTGACTCATGATCAAGGTTAGGACCAAGGTTCGTTATAGCTTTTTCGTAAAAATAAAAATCGTGTGATATATCAAACTGGAGAGCTCAGTGAAACGAATTGGTTTGCATTGTTTTTATTGGCATCGGGAGTGCTCTTGACTGCAGAGCTTGGATAAGGTGTTCGTGAAGGTCATCGTCATGAGCTCACCTGTTCTTTCTCACTTCTCGTAGGAAAAAGTGCACAGACTGAGGTGGTGCAAGAGGTGGCTGGGGTATCCAACGGTGGCTCCAGGAGGGAGTGTCCAAGGCCTTCTTCCCTCCGTACTCTTCTGGCGATGGCATTTCCAGAAGAGGAGTGCCCTTCTGGCCCAAATGGACGCCAATAGAGGGTTCTATTTGAATGGAGTAACAAATTATCCGCTGTTGGTGGGAGGCATTCTACTTTCTGGGTTTTGTTGTAGAACAACGCTTCCCGAAAGAGATAAAGGCTGGCCATCTGTCCGCACAAAACAACCGCCACATCAGTGTTTATGGAACGAATCTAAAAAAATATATTAGAATAAAATGAATGAATATACAGTTAGGCCTTTTACTATAATATGATAGTAATTAAGATGAATCTAGACAATGACACGCGATTTGGAATTCTCATAAAAAGTTAGTGATGAAAATAGGGGACGGATTACCTCACCTTGAGTACTGCAAAACCTTCTGCTGCGGCATGGGGATGTATGGCAGTACGAGAGCCAGCCTCCTCGTGGTCACAAGTTGACATGTTGACATGGCGGATCCTTGTCCCAAGTGAAGTACTTGAGGAGAAAATAGATTACAGGACAGAGAATAGAAATATCTGATGCATGTACTACCTCTCTAAAAATAATGCATAATGCTAACCTATTGTTTTTGAAAGTATTAGACCCAACTATTCCATTGTATACATGTATATTGTATAATTATATTACACTTTTTATGTAACGTAGACATTCTGGACTCCTGTTGGAAGTTCCTCTATGACAATGACCTTCGAGATGATGAATAAGATCACCTCCCCTTTGTTCGCAGAATCATGGAGAAAATCTCCTCACTTGTTTCCTGGTGGCACTTGGGCATTTCCATCCACTTTGATCCTCGTGCTAGACCCTCTTTTCTACGTAGTGTGCTCCTACAGATTCTCGGTCCAATCTTCGTCCCAAACAAGAGCGATCCTTGCGCAATGGGCCAAGAAGATGTGCTTCAGAAAGACCAGCGTATTTGTTGACCGTCGTGCATGTCGCTTCTGAAGTAAGCAGCCTCAGAATCACAGATCCTTCGTAGATCACGCAGTCTAAAGATCGGGAATAATTTGTCTGCTTCTCAGCACCGAGAACAGCCTTCCCAAGATATTGGCTTCGTTCTCAAAAACATGGATCCATTCAACGTCAGAGATAGGGGCAATCGTAGATGTCATGGGAGAAAAATTCCTTCAGGTCTCCTTTCCGGTACATCTTCCCGAAGAGAGAGGAGGACTGCATTATTGCATTAGACCCCAAAATTTCGCATGAGCTCTTTTCTTCACTGAGCTTCCTTTCGATAAGTAAAGATCTTTACGCTGTTCTTTGGAACCAGATCTGTGATTTGCATCGAACAGTCACTGAACATTTCTTGTTGGAATCAAGAGTTCTGCTCCTTGCCATGCGCGACGATTTCCCTCAGAAACTTGACAGAAGACTCGGGTATGATGTCGTTTTCCAACGTAATAAGCACAGGGAAGTCGCAACTGAAGGGGTTCCTGAGCTACGAAATCGCTGACCCCAGAGCCTGTACCGAAAAGATCTGTGAGGTTTTCCCTTCTCCATGATACTTCAGGGTCTCTTCGTCTCGTGTATCCCCAAGGACTTGGTGAAGGTTTCAGTCAGTGTCGGTCCACACTCGAACCACCTCTCTATGGCCTTTGGAATGCAGTGAGCCCGATGATTTTACCACCCCTTGAATATCCTTGTTGTTTTGTTTGTGGTATTGGTCGATTGGGAGGTTCGAAGATCTTGCCATGATTTCATGGATCATCCACTTCTTGTGCTTGAGAAGCTTGCCTCTGCTTCCGAGAGCGTCCGCATGTCCCAGACGTGTGCACTTGCCCACCGGGCGTAGTGCGTGTGACCCAAGCTGAAGAAGAACGGCATGAACCGATCCAGGGCCTCAATATACAGTTCGAAGTCTCCCTCGCGATGTGCTTGAACAAAGAGGAAAAGTACCTCCATCTGCATCACGAGACCCTAGAAGTAGAATGTTGACGATTTCTCTTTCATTGCTGATAGCCAAACTCCCTCATCAACCAGGAACTCGGGATTCTCTTCCAGAGCTTCCTTTCTGAGATTACAGAAAGCAGCAATTGTGACCTGACGGTAGTAACGGGCCTTTGTCAGTCGACTGCCTGAATCATTGCCTGAGCAACTCCAGGGCCCCAACTACACCAGCCTGTGTCAATGCCGTGATCCAGCCAAATCCTCGAAGAACGTCCCCGATTGCCGACAACATTGTCATTTGTGTGCATGCCACCAAGCATAAGTATCAGGTTCTCTTCTCCAAGGGCAGGATACGTACACTGTAAATACTTCGATAGAACGAACAGGGGTTGGTCCATAGCAGACACTGGGATTTGCCCAGGAGTGACGTGTTGTATAGCTTCCATTTGTTTCTCCGGCCCGTGTTTGATCAATGAAGCAGAGTTTGACTTCTCGTAAAACAGTGGAAGAACATACTTACTCGCTGGAAGATTTCCTTCACGGCCATCTGCGTTGTTGTTGTTCTTCTTTAGCTGATCAGCCCACCCTGATCGAGCAAGCAGGCGGCACGCAGGTAACCGATCGCCCTATCCGGAGTGGACCAGAGGTTCAGCGCACTAGTGATGTTGTGTTGTGTTCTATGTTGTGCTAGAGTGGTACAGTCTGTCATAATGTGTTCACTTGTTTGTGGTGTGTCCTGGCACAGGTGGCAGGTGTCGTCTGTGGAGTTGTCTAGTCTGTGTTTATATGTCTGTAAGTTGGGGTGATGTCCACATCGGAATCGTGCTAAGTTAACCCGACCCGATCTGCTCAGGATGATCTCTGACCTGTTAATGGGTGGCGGCTTCGCACCTAGGACCGCATTCGGACCGAGTCGTGTCAGTGCTTCGTGGGTTAGGTGTGTGTGTATGTGTTTTCTGTACTGTGTGATGTCTGTGGGGCGTGGTATGTATGGAATGGAGTATTTTGTTATAATGTCTCTCTGGTGTTACCTTAATGGTGCGAGGTGTCGGTGCATGAGTGTACATGTGGTGGCAAAGGTGTTGTGGGTTAGTTGTCGCTGCTGCCATGAATTGTGTTCCCCTCATGTCTAAATGTTCCCTAACCTTCAGTATTTTTGTTTCAGTGTGCAGGTGTTCTATTGGTGTTGTTTGAGTGCATCCTCTAATGATACGAAGTGCGTTGTTTTTTATTGTCTGTAAGGTGTTTATGTGTGTGTTTGAGATAATGGGTGCCCAGCATGAGCGAGCATAGTCCATAACTGAGCGAATATATTGTTTGTATATGAGTGATGTTGTTTCCTGCTGGTGTCCAAAGTTTGTGCCTGTTAGTACCCTAAGCGTGTTAAGTCTTGACGTACATTTGTTTTAAATGTACTGAATGTGGTTTGCAAAAGATAATGATGTGTTGTATGTGACCCCAAGTATTTTGGTCCTGTGAGTGTGTGGAATGTTGTTGTTTAGTGTAAGCTGTGAGTTACCTGGTGTTCTTTTGTGTTGCTTGTAAGCAAGGTGATGGTTGATTTTGTGGGCGCTACTTTGAGTCTATTGTGTGTGAGCCAGTCTTGTATACTGTTTATGTATGTTTGTAGGTTAATTGTAGCGGTGTCGATGTTGTTGTGGGTGGATTTTAGTGATGTCATCTGCATATGATGATAAGGTAAGCTTGTTATCTCTGGGTGTTGGAATGTCATGCATGTATAAGTTGAACAGTGTTGGTGAGAGAACAGAGCCTTGAGGGACCCCGTTCGGAAAAAGCTTGTTTTTGGATGACTTGCCATTAAATGTGACATGTGAGTATCTTCCTGAGAGATAGTTGCTCAGCCACCTTTTGGTGTTATTGTGCATGTTTGTGTTGAGTATTTTGTTTATGAGAGGGAAGTGTGGGACAGCATCAAATGCTTTACTAATATCTGTTGTTGCTAATAGTGTACGTTGAGCTGGTCGTCTGGAGTTGATGCCATCCATGATGTGCTGCCTGAGGTTAGTGGTAATGTCGTGGTTGAGTGGTGAGGTCTGAATCCATGTTGAGTAGACGATAGTGGTATGTGTGGGTTGGTGATTTGTAAGATTAGTCTTTCTGTTACTTTGGAAGGTGTACATAGTAAAGTAATGGGTCTATAAGAAACTGGTTCTGTTGGATTTTTGTTTGGTTTGAGTAGTGTGATAATTTTACCTTGTTTCCATATGTCAGGAATCGTACAGTGTTGGTATGAATATGTGCTGATATTTGTGAGAGCTAGTATTCCCTGTGGGCCCAAGTGTTTAAGGTGTATGTTAGATATGTTGTCTGGTCCAGTAGCCTTCGAATTCTTAATGTTTTTGATGATCTTGGTGGTCTGGTCTGTATTGAATGGTGTAATGGTCGTGTCGAGTCTGTAGGTTTTGTTGTGTCTGGCTGTTTGTCTATCTGCGTGTTTCTGTTTGTTGTCTCTGTTTAAGTGACTTATCTTTGCGTAGTGATTAACTAGAATGTTAGCTTGTTGTGTATATGTTGGGATATTATTTTAGCTGCGTTCCTCAACTCTGCTGCGTGATATCCTGGGGATGACACATCTTTGCAGGATTCTTGAATTAGGGAATGTGTAACGTGACCCAGTCACTTGTTCTTCTTTGAAGGCCTTTTCGAAGATGGATGGATTCTTCGGGACGGTGACTGGAAACATGGGTGGTATCGCAATCCTTGTGGCATCAAAATCCAGCTGAGGTGCAAACGTATACGACTTTGGCAGTCAGCTTTCGACATGAACATCTTCTCTTAATCGCTGCTCACGAGGAATCTCTGGTTCTTGTGTTGACTTGACTTGGAAGAGGTTCATGGCCATCCCATGGAAAGCCTCTTTCGAAGTAGTTGGGGATGGGTTGATTGATATTACCGATCGCACCAATCGTGAAGACACTGTTCTGGAAATTCATCGGGTAAACCAACCCTTCCTCTGTGAATCGTTGGGATAAGGAAGGGGACACCTTTTGTTCATGTTAAATTACTCTTTTGTAGTTGTCGGATGTTCCGAGCCTGTTTAAGAGAGTAACAAATACCTTGCTTCTGAATCGAGAGTGACAGTAACGACCAAAGAAGAAACTTAGCGGCAGTGTGCAGGATTTGCTTGTATTAGACTTAGTCTTTTTCGAAACGGTGTTAAGGGATATCAGCTGTCCAATTGTCAGCGCCGGCTGGCTCTATTCGGATTTCATAGAAGATCCTTCAAGAGTCATTCGGAGGAAAAATTCTAGTGCTGGAGGGATTGATTTTTTCCTGGCACTCATCCTCAAACTTCCTATTGAAAGACCAGGATGAGCCTTACTCGATCTCGCTCCGAAGAATACCCGCAGCTTTTGCTAGGATCCAAGAATCGCTTTCTGCAGTACCTACATTGGCCGACTTCATGATTTTTTTTTTCATTGTATCGGAGAACACGAAGATCACATTCTTCCCATCAGTCTCCTCTTTCAGCCCAGGAAAACGATCAATGATCGATTCTTTCAGTCGAGTGTGGTGGACATAAGCTTCCTCACAACTTCGTTGTTTCATTGCCTCAGACAATCGTCCCCTCAATTCTTTGAGCTTGAAAGGCATTTTATCCTCACCAACTTCCTAACTCATTTCCCCGTAGAACTCCTCAAGAACCTGAAACCAGGCCTTTTACTTAGATATTTGAACTTGCGCGCAGCCTTCCGTTGCTTGCTCCGTACTCGGCTGTTGAGGGACGGCATCAGATGCCATGAGATCACCTCCAGGAGGCAGCCTGGTCATGATATCGAAGTCTGGGAGGACCTGAATGCCCATCATAATGTTGGGATCTAAGGATGTGGTTGACACGCGATCGAGCCTTCCGCCTGATGTCCCACAAATTATATTTTTTTATGTCGGATTGGTCACTCTAGGTCCTGTAGGCGCAGTGACGACGGGCGTGACAACTTGGGATGTTGACGGTTTGATAACATCTTGGGATGTTGATGCTTGGCAAAATTTAGATTGAGACCTCTGGAGGGACCGGGCAGAGGTTTTATCATAGCACTTTTTGTGTCATTTAACCTCGTTGGTCATGCAATACAGCGGAGTTAGCTCTTTAGCATCACAGAGAATGCCTTCCGGCAGGCCTCCACACTTTCCAATTCTTTGATTCTTGAGATCACAGTCTCATAGGCTTTCTCGGCTCCCCCTGAAACATGATTCAGTGGACACAAAAGATTGTCTCGAGAGGGCCCTTACAAAGAAAATAAACCCGCTGTCCATTACAATTCAATTTAAAATCTGGAAAGAAGGAGAAACGAGCATAAGTAAATGACATGTCAATAGATTAGCAAAATGACGTGAAATAATCACTTGGTTATTGGTCAAGGTCACAGTTCAGTTCATCTTAAGTATCATAATTACCTTTGTCTTACTGAGGCGTTTGATGTGATAGATCACACGGCATAGTTTATGCTATTTTTAGAGAAAACAAAATCAGTGGTCACCTGATTGACAATATGACCTCTCGTGTGTGACCTGGTGACCTGAGGGGTTTCACGTCTCCTACAAGGCACCTTTATTTTATTACAAAGGTCATCTTAACGCCAGAATCAGCTTTCTAGACCTTTGAGGAGCCGATCTAGAGGCAT
Organism: Bathynomus jamesi; assembly: GCA_023014485.1. Lineage (NCBI taxonomy): Eukaryota > Metazoa > Arthropoda > Malacostraca > Isopoda > Cirolanidae > Bathynomus > Bathynomus jamesi. Next base: position 2,073,939 of record JAJOZX010000078.1, on the reverse strand, counting down.
TTTTAGCATCTGACCTTGAATCCTTTGCCCTTTAGGGTAAAACATTTTCGACCACCCCATAAAACATCTGAACCAAAATTAAGGCTTTTAACGACTGTTGCGGGAAAGTTGTCATTTTTTACAGATATTCCCCTAACTGTTAGTGCAATGGGTCGCGTTTATCTGGTTTGGGCGCTGTGCCAGTTTGTGGCCCTCCTGACTGATTACATTGGTCGACAAAATCGAACTTTTTCCTTTTTCTCTCAGCAAAGATGTATACGCACTTTTCTAGACCAGTTTCGTACGCTGATTCCAAATCTGTTTTCGGCTTTCCTCGATCACATCTAGTTATCGAAATATGACTGGTGTTAATTTCAGCACAATTATCGTAAAAGTACAACTTTATTCATAAAAAGAAATGTACACCAACCTAAAACGTTGCCAGTACAATTTTTTTTTGTAAACCTTGTTCGGATCGTCGCGGTACAACATCCAGCAGTAGTCTGCCAGCATACTTTCGTTCCAGAAACCTTGGTAGCGATTTTCCATTGACTGGATGTTTTAATGGAAGCGTTCCCCCTGTTCATCACTAACAGTGTCAAGGTTTTCGGGAAAGAAATCTAGATGCGAATGTAAAAAATGTATTTTCAAGGACATGCGACAGCCCATTTCTTGATATGCATCGAACAGTTTCTGAACTCCATCTTTGTATGCGGGAGACTTGTGGTTACCCAAGAAGTTTCCTCAAATCCATCTGAATGCCTGCCATGCTTTTAGTTCTAAGGCATTGAGGCTTTCTTCAAAGCCTTCATCCTGCAGAACCTCCCTGATTTGGCGTCCCACAAAGATTCCCTCCTTCAATTTCGCGGCACTGATGTTTGCAAATTTCTCAATAAGGTATCGAAACCCTCTCGAATTCGCCTTACCCATCGCTTTCACAAAATTCTTCATTAAGCCGAGCTTAATGTGGAGAGGTGGCAGGAAAATCTTCTTTGGATCAACTAAAGGAACACACTGGATACTGCCCGTTCTTGGCTCTTATGGGCTTCTTTGATGCCAGTCACGTCTGATGTAATGATCTGCGGTAGCACGGCTGTCCCATAGACATAGGAAACAACAGTATTTCGTGAACCTTCCTTGCATGCCCATTAACATACCAATGACCTAAAAATCACCACAGATATTCCATTGATGAGTGCTGTATTGGATTGCTTCGAGTAGTATATTCATGTTATCGTATGTCTCCTTTAGATGAACGGAGTGGGCGATCGGGATGGACGGCTTTAAGTTCCCGTTATGCAGGAGAACCGCTTTCAAGCTTCGCTGTGAGGAATCAATGAAGAGGCACCACTCAGATGGTGTGTGTGCCTGTGAAAAGTTCTCGAAAAGTCCGTTGATATCGTAGCAATAGCAGAACGGACCGTCTACTGAAAAGAATGTCGCCAAATCATGGTTTCATTTTCGATAGTGACACACTCGGACGTTCTTCTCAAGTAAGTGTTTCTGCTTGAGTCTTGAGGAGAGAAGTTCTGATTTCTCTTTGGAGATGGCTAGGTCTCTAATGAGGTCATTCAACTCGTTTTGGGTAAGCCTCTCCAGCTCCGATTGCTCTTCGTCAGGTGTGTAGTCAAGATCAGCCGAAGATCTCGCATCTCTGCCAATCACACCTTCGTCAGATTCCCTTTCGTCTTCTAAAGAATCGAGTCCATGCTGTGGAAGTACCAGAATCGGCATCATGTCATCGTGAGGGGTCGGTCTGATCGTGGAGTCTAGGTTCGGATAAATGATGTTATGCTTGTTCTTCACGGAGAATCAATTTATGTTAACATTGCAAAAGTAACAATCGCCATGATGGTCTCTCGGCTCCCTCCATATCATGGGTATAGCGAACTGCATCGACTTTTTCCTTTGATTCAACGAGTCACGTAATCCATTCGAACAAGTGGTACGGATAACATGTGGCACCCACGCCTTATCTTGGTCGCCTAGTGGACAGCCGAAGCATAACCGGTAAGTTTTCCGAAGTTCCATCGTGATTGTACGCCGTTGTGATTTAGTCACGAACGAGCCGCACTCGTAAAAGAAATTGTCGGGGTGATTTTTACACTATCGAGGCATGATGATCGATGAGTGGGTTGCTGTAATCACATAAAAAAATAAAATGTGTAAGTGGGCGACACGAACCAAAACAAAACACAACATAAAACTAGACATGTGACTGTTACGCCAAAGAATAAAAGGGTGGTCATGTGCAACATTTGCAAATTTGTGGCCAGCAACTGCTCTAACCTAAAATACCACAAACAACCTGCGGAAAGCCTAAGTTGAAACGACACAATGCCATACATGATGGTACAGAAACGGTAAAGCAAGAACCTATACCTAAGCTGCAACGACAAGATACTCCGCTACATGTATAAAAGCCGCATATTATATATTGTATATATAGTATTATATATTATATTATATAGAGTTATATGCATATTATATATATTATTAGGTTATATAAAGGACGCATATTATATATTGTGTATATATAGTATTTTATATTATATTATATACAGTCATATGCATATTATACAGGGTGCACATAAAGTCAGGATCTATTTTTGTGAAGCACTTGGAAACTATATGGAATTCAATCATAAAATGATAAAGTGGTAACATTTATTAAATAATTAAGAGTAGGATTCGACGTGACGCCCATCAGTATCCCTGCACAGCTCAAATCGTTCCGCAGCATTTCTAAACACATTCTGGAGCATTTGCGAGGTTATGTTATCTGCAGCAGTTCGTATACGTGTACGTAAGTTTTCAAGACTCGTAATCTTCGTCTGATAGACGTGCGATTTGATAAAGCCCCATGCAAAGAAATCTAAAGGGGTTAAATCTGGTGATCTCGCTGGCCAAGGTCTGTTGCTTCCGCGTCCGATCCAGCGATTTGGAAAACGTCCATTTAGATAATCCTGAACAATTTTGGCATAGTGACAAGGAGCACCATTATGTTGATAGACGACGGTACTAACAATCCTATCCCCAATCAGCTGAGGTTCAAGGAATTGCTGCAACATGTCCAGATAAATAAGCCCCGTAACTGTAGCTTCAGCAAAGAAAAAAGGACCATAAACCTTAGATTTTGTTAAACCCATCCAGACATTAACTTTAGGTGAGTCTCTTTCCCAATTTTGGACGAAATCATTCGGTCTTTCAACTGTCCAAATTCGACAGTTATGGCGATTTACTTTTCCACACGTATGGAAAGTGGTTTCATTACTAAAGAGAATGTTGTCCATTAAATTATCACTCCAGATTTGTTCTACGAGATCAGCACACACAGCACTTCGTCGAGGGAAATCTTCCTCATGTAAATCATGTAAAGAAAAACAGAAAAAAATAATTATTTCACAAAAATAGATCCTGACTTTATGTACACCCTGTATATAGTATTATATTATATCTACGTATATTATATTTATTATATATATTATGATCGGTCTCATCTCGAAAACTAAACGTGCTAGAGAAAAACCGAAAACGGATTTGGAATCAGCGTCCCAACAGCTATCTAGCCCACCCATAATTATATCTGATCAAAAATACTTGTTGGCCATTGTTATGATTACCCCCATATGCAGCAAGAATAATGCTTGGTCACATACACATACAAATCTAGTGGTATAATTTATAATGCCAATCTGTTTTCTTCAACAAATTTTCAAAGAAATAAATTACTCGAACCAAATTAACTATAATTAGTCGTTTTCGAAGTAATTAATGGATCTGTCTTTATAATCGAAGGCCATCAATTATAACGCATTAAAGGCAAAAGAAGCATTAAAAAAGGTAAGCATGAACATATTCTTAATTAGTCCTGTATCCCAAACTCGTATATTTAAAACTTAATTAAAGAAGCTGCACCTTCTAAGTTATTAATAATGATTTAAATAACAGTGGTCAACAAAGATTTTTCATCAGAGTAAACTTTGTGGTGGCTGGATAGCATTTTTCACGCTGATTCCAAAACTGCATTCAGATTTTTTCTATCACGTATAGTTTTCAAGATGAAGGCATATATATAACTACACAGATTTAACCATTTTAAATAGGCAAAATACTAATATTTCAACATTTGATTGTGTTTATTTTATTGTGTTTTTTTAGTTTATTCATCTTATTGATTTCAGTTATCTTAATTATACATCTTATGTATTTCAGGTGTGAGCTTTTACGTCTAGCAGCATTGTGATTCAGGCAACAACGCCGTGCTTTGTGTGTCAAAAGATCAGTCCAGTCCAAGAACTTGTTGTGTCAAGTTGGTGTACATTTTTTTTGAATTTATAGTTTGCTCAGGTCAGTCAACATGCCTCGACAATGTAAGAATGACCCCTGAAAGCAGTTCTTTTGCATAATGGTAATATAATGCCATCCATCCCCATTGCCCATTCCATCCATCTAAGAGAGACATATGACAATATGGATATACTACTTAAGGCAATCAAATACGACAGTCATCAATGGAATGTTTGTGGAGATCTAAAAGTTATAGTAATGCTTATGGGTATGCAGTCAGGATTCACAAAATTTTGTTGTTTCCTTTGCCTGTGGGACAGTCGCGCCACTATAGAACATTACACCAAAAGTGACTGGCCACTTAGGTATACATATGTCCCAGGGATAAGCAATGTCCAGTCTGTCCCTTTAGTGGATCTCCAAAAGATCTATCAGCCACCTCTTCACATTAAACTTAGTTTAATGAAGAATTTTGTTAAAGCAATGGGTAAAGTCAATTCTGAAGGGTTCCAATACCTTTCAAGGAAATTTCCGAAGGTTACTGCAGCAAAATTGAAGGAAGGAATTTTTGTTTGGCTACAAATAAGGGAGGTTTTGAATGACACTGAATTTGAAAAAGTCCTAAGTCCGCTGGAATTGAAGGCTTGGCTGGCGTTCAAATGGATATGTGAAAACTTTCTTCGAAGCAACAAGTCACCTGAGTATAAGGATGGAGTCAAGAACCTCCTTGATGCCTTCAAAGAAATGGAGTGTCGAATGTCATTAAAAATTCACTTCCTGCATTCCCACTTAGATTTCTTTCCTGAAAACTTTGGTGCAGTGAGTGATGAGCAAGAAGAGCGCTTCCATCAAGATATTCAGATGATGGAGAAGCGCTACCAAGGATATTGGAATGAAAGCATGATGGCGGACAATTGTTGGATGCTCTATCGTGACAATCCAGGCCAAATTTACAAAAGGAAATCACACTCACAGCGCTTTTAATAAAATAATGTATATATTCTTTATTTATAAGCACATTGAATAAAGTATATGATGTATTTGTTGTTTAACATTTCTAAGTGTGACCTATACATCCATAAATTTTCTTACAGCAATATCAAAAACTTAAAAATATCAAAACCAGTGTATCTATATAACTATACGTGCTAGAAACAAAATAAAACCAGATTCAGAATCAGCGCGTAAAATGCATTAAGAAAAGTGTGATCATGTTTGTGATGAGAAAAAAAGTTTCATTTTATTGGCCAGTGTAATCAATTATTGTCCTCGCTCCATGACGCTGTAATTATAAGAACATCAGAATTATGATATATAGGCTTTATAGCAAATCATATATTCCCATCTTGTCTGTATGTTTTTTTTTAATTATTTATCAACTGTGTTTTGATAATATATAATTTATGTAAAGATTTAATTTTACCTCAGTGTGAGTCTTCAGTTTAAAATTAACTAAAATTTCATCATGACATTAAACCATTCACTCTTTATTATTATTATTATATTATTATTATTATTATTATTATTATTATTATTATCTATTATTATTATTATTCAATTAAGGCGTTTAATTCGTGATTCTATTCAGGCTGAAAAATTTTCATTGAAAATAAATTTAAATTTTGCCTTGTAACGTAAGGACTTACGTACGTTATATGAATTATAACAAACTCTATATTTTCGGAAAAAAAGTTCGCCAAGAAGCATAACATTTCCAATAAAACAAAAATTAGTGATCAATAAATAATGATTGAATTTTGTTTTTGAAATTTTATTGCTGTCACCAAAAAGAATAAAAACAGAATATTACCAATTAGTAATTTTTCACGCATTTTATAAATTTTAGATTTAGAGGTGAATTTTTTCCAAAACTGTATATATCTTGCTCAATAATTACACTGGACAACAAAATAGAACGTTTTTCCTCCTTCGAATGAATTTATGTGATTCCAATGTACTTTTTTACGCTGGACACAATTTGAAAATAGAACTTTTCTATTACCCACCAATTTCGAAGGAAATGCAAATGAAAATTAACAGATTTTTTAACTATTTTGGTATATTTAATCGTACAAAAAAGAAGAGTACCTTACCTAAAGTATTTTTTTCAGCTGATTTTCGCTTATAGCTAGTACTAGGGGCTTCTCTTATAAGTGTCCAACAGTAGTCGGCCAACATCGTGGGGCTATATCTGCCTTGGTACCACTTTTCCATGGTTGATATATCCTGATGAAATCTTTCACCATGCTCATCGCTGGGAGCGTCCAGGTTTTATGGGAAGAAGTCCAGGTGGAAGTGCAGGAAATACATTTTCAAACACATGTTACACCCCATGGCTTGGTAAACACTAAGCATTTGCTCTATCAGGGAAACATAATTTTTTTATTTGACCCTGCCTAGGAAATTCGTAGCCGCTTCTTTAAAAGCTTTCAATGCTGTTCTTTCAACTTCATTCAAAGATTCATCAAATGCGGTGTCTTTCAGCACTTCTCTGATCTGTGGGCCCACAAAAATGCCTTCTTTGATTTTCGCTTCGCTGATTCTAGGGAACTTCTGTTTTAGATATAGAAATCCAGGTCCGACTTTATTCAGGGCTTTTACAAAATTTTTCATCAAACCAAGTTTGATATGGAAGTGGTAAGAAAACTTTTGCTGGATCTACTTGGAGTTGATGGGCAACATATTTCTGTGGTGGAACCAAATTTTGTCGAAGTGGCCACTCTTTCTGTGGATAATGACTCTCCTTAGCTCGGCTGTCCCACTCGCAGAGGAAACAAGAAAACTTTGTGTATCTTAACTGTAAGGCCGAGGAGAAGTGCAATCACTTTCAGATCACCACAGATATGCCACGAGTGTTTATCATAGTCATTATGTTTTAAAAGTAACTGCATATTGTCATATGATTCTTTCATATGAACTTTATATGCAATCAGAACCGAAAGATAGACATTCTGTTGTGCAGTAGTACAGCTTTCAAACTCAACTTTGATGAATCGACAAAAATTCTCCATTCCTTAGAATTGTGCTCTCGACCAAGTGCCTCCATTCATTACAATACACTAAATCACTTTCCATAGAGAAAAACGATGTGAAGTGTGTCTGACGCTTATGAAATTATGATATTTTTAGTTTTTTTAATACAGAACCTAAGAGTTCAGCCTGATTTTTAGATAGATTCAGCTCTCTGACAAGATCATTTAATTCTGACTGAGAAATTAAATGAAGTTCATCAGATGAAGGTGGTTGAAATTGTGTATCTATGTCATCTTGTCTGTCCAAAGGTTCATCACGAGATTCATCATCAGGTTCATCATCATTTAAAGTCCATGTCTTTGGTGGTTTTGGTACTGGCAAATCGTCACAATGTGAAAGCGGTCGCATGGGTGACAGTAAATTAGGATATTGAATCGCATGTTTAGATTTTGAGGAATGTCCACTTAGCTTCGTTAAACAGAAGCAGCAATAGGTCGAGTGGTCTCTTTGTTCTCTCCATACCATTGGGACCGCAAAAGGCATTAAAGAATGACCATCTAGGACGTTTTGGCGCCTACATTTTGGCGCTGGACGTTTTGGCGCCGCCGTTTGGGCGCCACCGTTTGGGCGCGGAGCCGGTTTGGCGCCGCCGTTAATTAGTATTAAGTATTAAGTAGTAATACTTGGTTATTAACCTGAAGTGCTGTCTGTCTTTTCAGATAAGTTGGGTTGTTGCCCTTAATAGCATAAATGTCTGAAAATATATCAAGTAAGAAAGGGAAACAGAAGTTTTCACATAATGGATATTTGTATGTGTTTGATAAATGTAGCAAACGCGACCCTTCGTTACTTTTTTGGCGGTGCGAGCAAAAGAGTCAGTGTATTATAAGGTGTATATATAATATCGGTACTTTTCCGTTATCTGCCCCATTGACGATTGGTTAGGTTCAGTCATGATATTTTCGTTAAAACTAACAAAAATATCACAACTTAACCTAACCAATCGTCACTCCCCGGTTAGGTCAACTGTACGCCCTTGACGATTGGTTAGGTTAAGTCGTGATATTTTCGTTAGTTTTAACAAAAATATCACGACTTAACCTAACCAATCGTTGAACGGCGCCCAAACGGTGGCGCCCAAACGGCGGCGCCAAAACGTCGGCGCCAGAACGTCGGCGCCAAAACGTCCCATTCCGAAAGAATGAATACTTTTTAACTACCCTCTCAGAGATCTTGCACAAGAAACACAACATACATGAGGAGCCCAGATTTTGTCTTGATCTCCGACTTTGCAACCGAAATAGAGTTCATACGCCTTCTTATTAAAGGAGTGAAACCCTGCTTTAGAGATTTTGTTATAAATTCACCATACACAAAACAAAAACTGTCAAGGCTGTTTGCACACTTACGAGACATTCTCACTTTTATATCACAAAACTGTTTTTTCACCAAACATATACCAAAACAAAATTAATAACTAAATGCACTTAATCAGTCAAGTGATGGGTAGCAATGCACGAGACTGACTGAGAGATTAGCACGATTGTGCAATTCTAACACATGACAAACAAGAATGTGCATGTCCTGACAGGTATGTGCTTGTCTAATACGATAAGAAGCAGCTGCTGCAGACTCAACTAACTCGTACTATTTATCTACCAATCACCAATCAGTTTGTCACCATAGTCAAATTTGCTCCGGCCACAAATGCCCAAGACAAGGTGACGCCCCTCATTACATCAGTTATATTTTTATAAAAATCCAAAGTGTGAGAGAATAATTTATTCGATGAAATGGCGTAATGTTACACTTGATGAGTTATGTATGTTTGGCTTTGTTTCTTTATTGTATCATTTGTTGTTATAGTGAAATCAACCATTATTGGCAGTGGTTTTCTCGAAAAGCTAGGCGTTTGCTCGCTTGAGCATTTTGAGGAATAGTATGCATCGCGTGAATAAAAGTAATAAACATTTTATATATATATATGGGACGAATTTCACAATTAAACACGTGAAATGAATGAATGATGCAAACCCACGAGGTGTACTTCTGAATACACGAAAGGCCCTGGAACCATTTTTCTTTTTCCTTGTGGGTTTCCATCATATACCTTTCAACCTTTCAAAGGTTCCGTGCGATGATTCCTCATTTCACGAAGGTCAAGCTTGTCGCCCCTCCTCTCGAGTTGGCTTGGTGAAGTAGTGAATTGGTTTCTTGTACTCTCCACCTCACATAGCCAGGTACGCCCGCCTCATCGGGGATTGTTCTGAGCCAGGCGTCTAATCTTCTTTTGAAGATGTTCACTGCAACACCATTCGTGTTCCTTAGGTCTTTGGGCAGCTGATTAAACAGTTTTGTTCCTCTCACAACAAAACTATTTTCTTTCAGGGTTAAGGATGTTCCCTCTCTCGCCTTTAATTTGGGAACACGACACAGTCTTCCTTTTCTACTTTCCACCGTTGTTTGGGGAGTTACAGCGTTCAAGTAAGATTAGGGACTACTTTCTCCATTATTTTCCAAGTGTAAATGATGGTGTATCTCTCTCTTCTCCTTTCCAGTGAATATAAGTTTAGTTCGCGTAACCTTTCCCAGTAATTTAGTTCTTTGCACCCTTTGATCTTGGCTGTGAAGCTTCTCTGAATCCCTTCTAGCTGTTTAATGTCTTCTTTTTTATATGGGGATGTTAGGACCGAGCAGTATTCCAATTTGGGTATGATCAGTGTTTTCAGTAGAGGAATCATTACATTCCTATCCCTTCGTTTAAAGGTTCTCAGTATCTGCCCCGTTATTCTCTTTGCTCTGTTTACTGCTATCTTATGTTGCGTTTCAAATTTCGCATCATCAGTCATTGCAACCCCTAAATCTTTTGCTCTAGAATTTCTCTGAATTTCCTGTCCATTTGGGGTATAATATTCCATGGATTTTAGGTCTTCTCTTTTACCGTACTGTAATAGCTGAAATTTCTCAGTGTTAAACTTCATATTGTTGTTTTCCGTCCACTTGTAGATTCTGTCATTGTCGGTTTGTAGAGAGCCTATATCTTCTGGGTTTCTTATTTTTCTACTGATCTTTGTGTCAGCGGCAAAGGATGTTACTGTGCTGTTTCTGGTAACGTCCTCATCTATGTCAGTTAGCATGATTATGAAGGGTAGTGGAGCTAATACTGTTCCTTGTGGTGCTGAGCTGAGGACCTCTGATTCTGATGAAGATACTCCTTCTACTGTAACGACTTGCCGCCACTCACTAAGTCGAAGTTCGTTATACTTTCCCCTTATAGTGTATAGTACATCATAGTTTTCATTACTTTCAATTGCATCAATAATGTGTTGTAGTGTTCCATTAGTTGTGATAGGCATGATCTGCCTGACCGAAACCCATGTTGGTTATCATTTAATTTTTTCTGAGTTTCCAAAAAGTCATAGATTTTCTGTCCAACTACTCTTTCAAATATTTTAGTGAGATGAGATATAAACGATACTGGCCTATAGTTTTTGGCCTCGGATCGATCTCCTTTATATATTGGGACTATGTTCGTGCTCTTCAGGATGCCCGGTATTTCTCCCGTGTCTAGTGATCGTCTCCATTTCCAATATAGGGGCTCAGCGATTGCATTCTTGCAGTTTTTGATCAGTGTGGCATTCCATTTATCCGGTCCTGCCGCTGAGTGTGTTTTTAGTTTATAGCTTGTGTGATATCATCTGTCGTAAAGTCGAAGTTCGTTACACTTTCCCCTTGTAGTTCTTCAAAGAACGCGTTTCTATCGCATATCAGTCTGTCAGTTTTTGGGATACTGAAAGATGATTCGTACTGAGCTCTTAATAATATATATATATATATATATATATATATTAGGGTGGTTCACAAGCATAGGGAAAATTTAACATCTGAGATTTCACTTTTGGATCATTCTTGCTTTTGTTCCTACACTTAATGTGAATAACTGTGTGAAGTATGGTTGGTCTACGGTGTCGTTAAGAGGTCGCTCAATCATGCATGACGTGTCTCAGTAATGACTGATTACTATAGTATGACTAAATTTGGCTTCTTCTTTTGTAGGAATGTGTAGAAATGCCGCCGAAGCAATCAAAAACACGGTCTAGCAGTGAGGTGTGGTTAAAGGCGGAGGAGAAGTTAACTAGGGCAGGACTCCCTACCAAGCTTCAAGTCCTCCGGAAATTCATGTTCCACCATCTGGAGGAGAGGAAGACAGAATATAACAGTGCGGTGATGACCATTGAGACTTTGATCCCGTTTTGGACAAAAGCAAACGTTCCAATGACGGATACCAGATACGCTGAGAAGAAGCTCCTGAAACTGTACGAGCAATACAAGGGGCTGAAGAAGAACCGCACAAAGAATTTCCCATCCTACAGAATGAAAGAGGACATATTTCGCGGAGACCTTGACGATGTGTTCGATCTTTCACGTCATGACGCCCTCGAGACCATGATGAATGAGGAGGACAAGAACTTCCTTGTCGCTCAGCTCGATAATCCCACTTCCTCCAGCTTTGGCCCGATTGACAAGAAAATGGCTGACCAACAAACGAGGAAGAGGATTCGATGTGAGGCGGAGATGAACCGGGAGAAGGCCAAGCGCGAGGCGGATGCGAGATGGTCCCAGGGAGAACTGGAGGTTTCTAGTTCAAGCACATCTGAATCATCAGATTCAGATACTGTAGTTTTTAAGGAGTCAGCACGAAAACGTTCCACTCCTAAGCGATTGAAGTCTGTGATCACGCCTGACATTTCCTTAGCCTTGGATCGCCACAACATCAGTGACAGGAAAGGAATGGCAGTGGTCGCAGCAACTATTCAATCGCTGGGGCACAACTTGGACGAAGTGTCAATCTCACGCAGCACCATTCGTCGCGTGAGACGATGTACACGTGAAGCGGTGTGCCGCGAAGATCAGGCCACTTTCAAGACCCATGAGCCCCTTCTCTTGCACTGGGATAGTAAGCTGCTTACAGATATCTCCCATGGGTTAGAGGTGGTGGACCGTGTGGCTGTGCTTGTAACCGGTAACGGGGAAGAGAAACTCCATGGAGTTCCAATGGTAGCTGCTGCAACTGGAGCATCTCAGGCTCAGGCGTGCCTGAAGCTTGTGGACGACTGGTCTTTGAGGGGCAACGTTCGAGGTCTTGTTTTTGATACAACTGCGTCCAACGGGACTTCATGCTGGAGCTTGTACTCTCATTGAAAAGGAGTTGGGTATTGATCTGGTGTGGATCGCTTGACTACACCACGTCGTAGAAGTCGTCCTTGCTGCGCCTTCGGTGCTTGTTTCGGAACATCCATTGGACCTGAAATTGGCCTATTCAAGCGCGTCAAGCAGCACTGGGTTTTCAGTGATCACAGCAAGTTCGAGACTGCACCCGACAGCCTGTTCATTGAAACAGCAGAGCAGAGGAAGGAAATGGTCTCCTACTACAAGGAGGCTGTCAAGAAGAAGAGCCAGCGGGACGACTATGATGAACTGATGCTTCTCTGCCTCCTTTTCTTGGGAGGGAAGCTTGACGGTCCTGTGAGAATTCGAAGCCCTGGAGCCATGCACCATGCGCGATGGATGGCCAAGGCCATTTACACGCTCAAGGTGTTCCTATTCAGAGATCAATTCACCTTGCTTCAGACCGAGAAACGGAACATCGAGGAACTAAGCCTGTTTATCACGCTCCTTTACGGCCGCTACTGGAACGAGGCCAGTGTTGCATACATGGCTCCATTGAATGACCTCACTTTCTTGCGCCAGCTGAAAGCTCACCCAGGAAAGACGAACGACGCGGCATTTGTGGTTCATTTGTGGTTCATTTCTGAGCACTTAATCCCCTTGGCATTCTTTGATCCTCGAGTTCACGCGTCCACGAAGGAGAGGATTGCTCACAACATCGTAGCTGTTCCCAAAAAAAGAAAAGGACTCAAGCGCGTGGACGGAAAAACGTTCTCCTCGAGCAATCCCTTGGCATTCTATGCCACCAAACGTTCAGCAATCTTCTTCAACCTCGTCATGCAGCACGGAAGTGAACAGGCACAATCATTCCTGTCCAAGACACCAAATGATTGGAACACAGATCCAGCTTACCAAGGAATGAAGGAACTTGTAGAGAAGATGGCAGTGGTTAACGATTGCGCAGAAAGAGGAGTTGCGCTCATTAAGGCTTTCAACAGCACAATCACGAAGGATGAAGCGCAAACGCAGTACCTTCTCCGCGCAGTCGCTCAGCACCGCAAGGAATTCAAAGAGCCGACTAAAACTGGTCTCAAGAAGACCTAAAGATCTTCAACTGTGTGCATTATTTATTCCGCTGTTATAATTTCATAAATATTAATATATTAATATATATATATATATATATATATATATATATATATATATATATATATATATATATATATATATATATACATATACTGGGTGATCAAGATAAATGGGACCCATAAAAAAAAGCCAAATATTCTTAATATTTAATTCCTTTCATAAAAACTATATATCATTCGAAAGAGTAGAGCAAGTTTATTATGAAATATTTATTTTTTTAAAATGACTCCTTTCAAATGTGCTCCATTAGTTGCCAAGCATTCCAGTGTTCTCGCTTGTAAGTTCTGCATCACTTTTGCAAGAGTGTGCGGTGGTATGGCCTGTATCTCATTTGTGATGGCGGCCTTCAATTCTTCCAAGGTCGTTGGGTTATTTCTGTAGACCCTACTCTTTAAATATCCCCAGAGATACTAATCTAAGGGAGAAAAATCCGGAGACCTTGCGGGCCATTCAACGTCTCCAAATCTTGAGATTAACTCGCCTGGAAACGTTTGACGCAAAACTGCCATGCAGTTCCTCGTGGTATGGCAGGTAGCTCCGTCTTGTTGGAACCAGTGGTTTTCTAGACAACGATCTTTTAATTTAGGAATAAGGAAATCGGTCAACATTTTTTCGTAGCGATCACCATTTACAGTGACCGTGTTTCCGGTGGAATCCTCGAAAAAGTACGGCCCTATGATCTGAGATGCAGTAAGACCACACCAAACAGTTACACGCTGACTATGCAACGGGACTTCGGTAATATTCAATGGATTTTCTGTTGTCCAGAAACGACAATTTTGTTTGTTTACAGTTCCATTCAAGTGAAAATGGGCTTCGTCTGACATAATCAAAGTTGCTAGAAAATTGGTGGTGTCATTTACCTTCTGTTGGATCAATTGACAGAATTGTCGTCTTCGTGCGAAATCTCCATCGTTTAGTTGTTGCACTGTTTGAATTTTATATGGAAAGAGCATTAAATTTTGCTTGAATATACGGTGTGTTGTTCCATATCCAACTCCTAACAGCTGAGAAGCACGTCTGATGCTTATGTTACGATTATCCTGTACAATTTCATGAGTTCTGTTAATGATCTCGTCTATCCTTACTGTGCGCACTCTTCCAGTTGGTTTTCTTTTTCCAATGCTGCCAGTTAGGGAAAAATTTCTGACACACCGACGGATTACTTTCTTAGAAGGTGATTTTGACATCTGAAAATTTGTCTTGAAAGATCTTTGAGCTGAAACTACACTTCTTCCATGCTCATAATATTGCTCAGTTATGAAACGCAGCTGTTCCACAGTCCATGCAGTCATCTTGAAGGGTGTTTTAACTAACACTTTTATTTTGTTTTGTATCTTATCTTGTCTTGTATTGTCAAAACCTATACAATCCTGTACAAACTTGTAACTATCCTCTTTCGAATGATGCGTATGATTTTATAAAAGGACTTATACTTTAAGAGTTACAGGGGTTTCTTTTGGGTCCCATTTCTCTGGATCACCCTTTATATATATATATATATATATATATATATATATATATATATATATATATATATATATATATATATATATATATATATATATATATATATATATATATATAAAAATATATAGTCATAAACTCTCAAGTCATTATTATCCTTGTTCAATAAATGTTCCAGTCATAAATTGTCAAGTCATTATTCAAATTGTTTCATTTTGAGCGAGTGCATAAAAAGGTCCTAGAGCAAAGATAATTGGCACGTTTATTCTTGTGGTGGAACAGAATAAGGGCAGATGTGACCGAATTTAAAATTCCAAAAAAACGCTGTTGTGGACCACCCTAATATATATATATATATATTAGGGTGTTTAAAAAAATGAAATTTTAAAAATTTATTCTCTCATCATTTAAAATTATTCCATTTCATACAAAACTAAAAATTATAAACTTTCATTACAATAAACAATTTTTTTTGCTACTTTGTAATTTTCATCCTCTTCCCATAAAGCTGGATCGTTCTTCAGAAAGGTTAGATCAAGGTTCAGTTTGCTGAAGAACTTCTTTGTTGCTGTTGTAACGTAATGATGTAAGGGTTTCCATGTTCCATCACTAGATGCCTTAAGACGCCTACCTTTTTCACGATTTTCCAATGCAATTACCATTTCCTTTTTTTCGCGAATGTCCACCTCATCGTCAAAGAAGGTGAAAGCAACCAACTCTTCTCCTAAGTACCACAAGTGTCTTTTGAAAACATTGAGAACTGCTTCCGCAAGCTCACGATCATGGAATTCATTGAGCCTTGCCATATATGCTAGATCTAGACGAGGAGAGGAGATTCCCAATGGAACAGTGAACCAGGCTACCAGATACACACGGACAACAAAAATCACAAACCTCGTGATTCCTCTTATTTCTCTGGCAGTTATATTCATTTGATGTCGGAAAAGAAATAATTTGATGGCATAAATGAGCTTTGACATCCATCTTGCTCTGTGTGTGGCTCCAGGCCTTTTGAATTTAATACCTCTTGGCGGAGTTTCACCTAGAACTATAATCCACAGCTCCAGCAGTTCCCGGTAATCTTCTCTTGGTTGCTCATCTTTAAGTATTGTTGTAGCAAAAGAAATCAACTGAGTGACATTTGCATCTTCCAGCTCCCCTTGAAGGGGTGTGAAAGATGAGAGATTAAGGAATTTCCAGCTTTCCTTAAATCTCTTAAACAACAGGATTTCTGGTCCTGTAGATAATCCCATCAAGAAAGTGTAGGCCTTTTCGACTTGAAGTTCGAATATATGGTGACGACATGCAAGATTCAACAACTCCCTTCCAAGTTTATTTTCGATAAGGATGCATGCACCACCACGTCCACCCGTATTTGACGGTGTTGTATCAAAGCTCATGGCATTCATCGAGTCTTGAAGATTGAAATTTCGTAATGTAGAAACCACCGCATCAGCTTCAGCAACACCAGTTCCAGATGAAATTTTTGGAATGGCAAGTATTTCTTCGACACCATCACCAGATACAATAATTGGCAGTCTATCTACCTTTTCTTTACCAGTCAAATCAAGCATAATTTTTCCATCCCAGTGAACAACAAGCACCTTATTGACCAAGGATTCTTTAATTTTCTTTTCATGCTGTATTGCAGCTTCTAGGCGGTGCTTCTTTCTGGCTCTGTATACCGTTGAATGGCTAACGGAAATCTCAGGACGCTGAATCACTTGACTCCTTATTAGTGACGTTAGGAGATGAACAGCCTCCCTATCACTCAGGAAAGTTCTGTCTAGAGTGGCGCAGAGGTCTGGAGTATTGATGGACTTTTGTTTTTTTGCAATTGAAGTTCCCCCAGTTGTACCTCCAACAGTTGGCAAGTAATCAGAATCATGAGAAGAGGAGGAACTCTCTGTATCTGATTTAGTAGAATCACTTGTTTTAGTCGAATCCACAGTTTTTGATGTGCTTGCTATTTCTTTCTTGCATCTTTGTTTTCTCTTTTCTTCATTTGCTACTCTTTCAAAACGTCGCCTTTCCTTCTCCATTGTTACCGTGTCTATTCCAGCCATAGTTCCCCGTCGTCCAGGCTCTCTTTGAGCTTGCAAGAACTGAAGGTCCTCGGGGTTCTGGATCAGTTTTGCTGCATCAGCGTGAGCTATATCAAATAGATTTGGGAAAGTGCTGATAAAATCTTCTCTTTTCTTGTTTTCTGTAGTAGAACTTCTAGTTTTATTCTTTTGTAGCTGCTTCCATGTGGCATACAAACATTCAATTTTTGTAATAACATGTTGTTTGGGTCTAGTTGGGATACTGGCTTTGTTCCAGAATAGCAATATTTCATCAAAAGTTTTGTTGGCTGCTTCTTTAATTGTGTCATTCTCTTCCCGATGGAAGTAATAAAATCGCTTCAGGACATCTCCAATACATGGTAACTTAGATCCCCTGATACTGTGAGCGAGACTGCTCCCTATAAGAAAAATTTCTTGTCTTTTTTGCCTAGCTGCCATGAATCTGAAACAAAAGAATTATATGAAAGTTATCAACATACTGTTACTGTTTCTATTTAGTTTATTTTTATTAACTTAAGAAATGTACAGTGTTGGTGGGTCAACTAGTGACAAGTTAAAGAGCAAAACACAATTTCAACAAACTAATTTCCAACAATACTACAAAATAATTTTATGTGCTCAATTAAATAAATAAAAAAAATAATTTTCGAGAACATTCCTTAAGCTTTACGTACCTAATATTACATTTATAAATAATGAATTTGAATATAAAATAACTAAATAACGGCATATAATGCTGAAAATAAATAGTTATTAATTTCTCAAGTTTGTCAGATTTTAAAATAATCGTCTTGTTATGAATGTAGTTGTTATTTATAGATTTTACCCAAGCAAGCCAAACTTTACAAGGCATGAGGCACCTTAAGATGTTCATTAAACTTCACAAAATTCCATAACATCAGTTTACACAACTAATCGAATATTTTGAGAGGGTGAGACTTTCAAAAAAAAATAAAAATTCAACCCTTATAAGGATGAAACACCCATATATATATATATATATATATATATATATACACAGTGGTGTAGTGCTGTGGGAACGCGTGGGAACGGCGTTCCCTTACTTTTTTTGATAGACGGAACGGCGTTCCCTCACTATTTAAAATAAATCCGAACTTACAAATCTCTAACGTCATGAAATTTTAATTCCCACCCCTAGAAGAAATATGAGAAAGAATCATTAACTGCTTCATTTCTTTTAGCTTCGACTGAGGCAATGCTAGCCTATAAAGATCTGGTGAAACAGTCACCACGGCGTACCAGTTGTTAACTTTTTTTTAGTTAATCATTCCAGTTGTTAGCTATTTTTATTGATCGTACTGGATGTCGTATATCTAATGACACTGGAAATACTGCATCTTCAACCTTGGAATATATCCTAATATCCAGTGCATATGACCTCAAAATATCCCTGAAATTGGTCAGATTTCAAAAGATTTCCCGGGGGGCTTACAGTGCCCCCGGACCCCCAGCTGTATGGGCTCGCCGCGCTCGCCATTGTCCCCCCCGCATCTGAGTAACACTTTCAAAATGCGTTCCCTCACTTCTTTATTTAGCACTACACCACTATATATATATATATATATATATATATATATATATATATATATATATTGTTAGTCATTTAATTTATATAAAATCTTTATATTAGGCATATTATTATTTATATTTACATGTTTATATATAATATGCATATATTAATTTAAGTATAGTGCATATATATATATATATATATATATATATATATAATATATATTATATATATATATATATATATATATATATATATGTATATATATGCACTATACTTAAATTAATATATGCATATTATATATAAACATGTAAATAAAATAATAATATGCCTAATATAAAGATTTTATATAAATTAAATGACTAACAATAAATCTCGTATTGTGATGCAAACTGAAGCATGCTATCTCGATCTCAAAAGGTATTGAATTGCAAATCCCTCAAAAACTGTGGGTGATAGAAAACATCTGTTTTCATTTTCGCAATCAGCGTAAAAAGGAACATAAGAATCATCCACATTTATCAAAAGGAGAAAAACTTTGTTGAACAGTGTTTGTGCTGATATTTACGCGTTACACATAAGTGATGGGCTGGTCTTGGCAAAAGTCGTAATACCGCTTCCTGTCAATCAGCGAAGTTAGCGACATTGGGTTTCGGTAGCAGTTGGATGGGGGACTATCCTCTGTGTCCGAATTATATTCGAATCCAACGTAATATTGTATGTTCCCTCCGTCATATGACCTTCGATCAGTGGTACTCATTGGGCGGCTCGCGAGCCAAATATATATAGCGCATTTGGCTCGCGAGCCGCGCAATGAGTACCACTGCCTTAGATGTTAGATGTTGCGAAGGAGGTTGAACAACCCCCATCAAACATCAACAATACGCGAGTGATCGTAAAACTGAGCACGAAATGAAAGTCAAGATATCATCTTCAATGATTGCAACTTAATAGAAAAACGTTATAGAGAAGAAAATCAAAGTAATTGTGAAGCAATCTTAAATGCAGAAAGAGACACGAATCGAAGTAAAACAAAGAGATCCTGATCCATGCACTCAGTCCAAATTAAATTTCTGGTAGAAACGGGGTATTACGCAATCTGCACTCGAAAGTTGCCCAGAAATTACAAACCCACTCGATGAAGTTATAGGGGGCCATCAAACCTGACCATTCTGCCCTTGAGTTCTGACCAAATATAGCTCATCGGGAAACGATAATATAATATCAGTCAGGAGGGCCAGAAACTGGCACGGTGGGCAGGACAATTAATGCCTATTGCCAACTCCTCTACTATTATTATCAGAATCAGTGAGATTCGAACTCCCAAACTCTGTGTCCTCACTTCCATTATAGGAAAACGGTGTTATCCATTGAGCTACGAGCGCTGACAAAGATAAAATTAGGTAAGTTTTGGTATCAGTACATACCCCAAAATGAAACGTTAAGATCACTTTCTTTTCCATGTATTCAAAGTTAAAAATTAAAAGTCTTTATTCAAAAGAGAATACAAGTGACAGAGTTTTACAATATTTAGCTATTTGATATGACATTAACACATTCACAGTACTTTTATCTGAATATGCCGATGGAAGCATGGGGGCCTTTTTGGTAAAATTAATGGCATTTAGTTAATTTATTACACAAAAAAAGTGAAAGTGGCAAGTAATAGTAAAAGGGATAAAAATAATAATAACACTGGTCAACAAAGTTTTTGCTTCAGACTCAAAAGTAAATGTATTCTATTAATTTGAGAGTGCTAATTTCAAATATAAACTTCTTTTTTTTGCATATTGGGTGGGGGGTTTCTGTACAAAAGGTGAATTTGTTTGGTTGACCATATTTCCTGTAGATTTTACATTAATGATTACTTTTGAAAATGTTTGTGTTTAACTATGTTTTCATCTACTTTTCTCTCTTTTCAGATATGATGACAATGTGTGCTTCTAGAGGTTAAAGCAATAAACCTGATTCATTCTGCTACATTTGGGGTTTATTCGCTTCGTTTTCACAACGCAGGAACATTACACCACTCATTAAAACAGCCTACTATCACTACTTTGGTTGTCAACTTGGATACTAAGAGAAAATCTGGGCACCACATGTTTGCTGCACTTCCTGTTCAAATCAGCTAAGAGACTGGCTGAATGGTAAGCGAAAAACATGCCATTTGCAGTGCCGTGATTTGGCGTGAGCCAAAAAATCATGTGAATGACTGCTACTTCTGCCAAACCAAAATAACTGGATTTACTTCCAAAACCAAACATAAGACTGTTTATCCTGTGGTTGACTCGGCTATCAAACCAGTACCTCACAGTGATGAACTGCCAGTTCCAGCACCACCAAAAGACAAAAAAGTGCTTAATTTCTCTTCTGATAAAGAATCTTCAGAACAAAGTGCTGGTGATGCAGAGTTTTGTCCTCCTGGTAATGAAAATGAGCCCCATTTCGTCACACAAGATGACCTGAATGACTTAGTAAGTGATTTTTATCTCTCTAAATCGCAGTCTGAACTTTTGGCATCAAGACTGAAACAATGGAATTTGGTTGATGGAGATGTTCTGATAGCATCCTTTCGAAAATGAAGTTCCGATGTTTCATACTATTTCAAAACTGTGAATAACTTATGCTTCTGCTCTGATATAGAAGGTTTATTTTCATTCTTTGATATACAGCATGATCCCAGACAGTGGCGTCTTTTTATTGAGTCATCTAAGCGCAGTTTAAAAGCGGTTCTTTTGCACAATGGTAACAACTACCCAAGTGTACCAATTGGACATTCTGTTCACCTGAAAGAGTCATATGAAAACATGGTGATTCTTCTTAATGCTGTTAGTTATGAAAACTACCAGTGGAATATCTATGGTGATTTGAAAGTGATTGGACTCATTCTTGACACGCAAAGTGGGTACACGCAATATTGCTGCTTTCTTTGCTTGTGGGACAGCAGGGCTACACAACATTACATCAAGACTGACTGGACTCCTCACAAAACTTTTGTTTCTGGACAGCACAGTGTGACGGATCAACCATTGGTTGATCCCAAAAGATCTATCTACCACCACTTTCGTTTCGTCTTCGCAGTTAAGGAAGAATGGCTTGTACAAAGCAAACTGCCCGTAAATCGACGGGAGGAAAGGCCCCTCGCAAACAGCTTGCCACTAAGGCGGCTCGCAAGTCTACTCCCACTACTGGTGGAGTTAAGAAGCCCCATAGATACCGTCCTGGCACTGTAGCCCTTCGTGAGATCAGGCGCTACCAAAAGAGTACTGAACTGCTGATCAGGAAACTGCCGTTCCAACGTCTTGTCCGAGAAATCGCTCAAGACTTCAAGACTGACCTCCGATTTCAGTCATCGGCCGTGATGGCCGTTCAAGAAGCTTCCGAGACTTACCTCGTTGGTCTCTTTGAAGATACAAACTTGTGCGCCATTCACGCCAAAAGAGTTACCATCATGCCAAAAGACATTCAGTTGGCAAGAAGAATTCGAGGGGAAAGAGCTTAATTAATAAGTTTATCAGTTATTCAAAGCTTTTTCCTTGTACTCATGAAAAGTTTGTGAAGGCCCTGAACAAAGACTGCTATGGATTTCAGTATTTGTGTGACAAATTTCCCAGCATTACTGATGCTAAATTGAAAGACGGCATTTTCATTGAGCTTTAGATAAGAACTCTTTTAAATGATGATGAATTTCTGGAACACCTTGAACAAAATGAATTAAGTGCTTGGAATTCCTTCAGTAGTGTGTGCCAGAATTTTCTTGGCAGTCATAAGGATGGTAACTATAGCATACTCATTCAAGAACTTCTAGATGTTTATAAAGACCTAGGAGCTCGTATGTCTCTAAAGATTCACATTTTGCACATTCATCTTGAGTTTTCCCTGAAAATCTTGGTGATGTGTCTGATGAGAACGGAGAAAGATTCCGCCAGGATTATCAAAGATGGAAGAAAACTTTAAGGGACGATGGGATCCTCACATGATGGCTGACATGATGAACGTACATAAAAATTATTTATCTCTATTTCAATTATACTTCTACGATTAGTTCCAAGTTCGCCCCCCCTTGGCAAATTTATGGGTACGCCCCTAGTTTCTAGTGTATAGCGAGGTTTGTGTATAAAATCCCTGGGCAGTTTGGTGTCATAACGATGGTGTGTGTGTATAATGTGGGGCGATTGCTCTTTGGATGGGCGATGTATGTTGATTTTTATTGATAACTTTGAACATATTCACAGCAACAATGAATTTGCCGTGACCCGACAATTCAGCGCAGGACAATTCAGCGCCGACAATTCAGCGCAAGACAATTCAGCGCAAAGACAATTCAGCGCAAGACAATTCAGCGCGAAAATACCAACAAAGAAGAAGAAAGAACAAATCCAGAGGGAAGAGAGGCTTGCAACTGTTAGGTTAGGTTAGGTTAGGTTAGGTTAGGTTTCTAGTTTTTTAAATAAAATCTTAATTTTAACAATTTTAACAAATTTTGTTTTTTTAAATAAAATTTTAATAATTATACTCCTTTGAATTTTATCTCCGATTTGTCACTCCTTCGTTATGTCACTCCTTCGTTACGGTATTTATGTCACTCCTTTGTGATGTCACTCCTTTGAAATGTCACTCCTTCGATACAGACCCAATTTAGCATATATATAAATATACAAATTTTTCTCTTTTTTATTTATTGCGATTTATTTTTATTATTTTTAACTAAACTTTTAACTGTACTGACTTGCGCTGAATTGTCGGAGCTGAATTGTCTTGCGCTGAATTGTCTTTCCGCTGAATTGTCGGCGCTGAATTGTCCTGCGCTGAATTGTCGGTGCTCCGAATTTGCATATGTCATTTAGTTTAAAAACGTTTAATTCTTTAAATATTGGTGGTGTGACTTTGTCTGTTGTCATTATATACCCACACATCCACATTTAGAATTTTTAACACATTTTAAATGAATTAATGAATTCTTTTACTTTACTTTTTCCTTTAATGGATTCTATTTTTATCATAGTTTTAAAAAATTTTATTACATATATTTTATTATTTACCATACTTGCAATACACAACCCCCCCCCACACACACAAACACACACACACATACGCACCTTTTCACGACATGCGTTCACCAAATAAGAATAAAGGTTAATATAAATCATGTAAAAAAATAAAAAATAATAATAATAATAATAATAATGAAGACGCCTTAAAAACTAACACTAAATGAAAGGTTGTCAGAAAAGTATATTAAATTGAAAATATTTCGCCACGGAGCAGACCTATTTAAATTAATAGGTCATAATTCCTTATAAAAATGCATATACGACTATATATATATATATATATATATGAATAGAAACGACATAAGTATTAAGGAACGTTTCTGCACACGAGGAGAATTTCGATTTGTGATTGAGTGAGGTCCGTAGCATAATGGTAGAGCGTCCGACCGGCAATTGGAAGGCCCTGGGTTCGTTTCCCAGGCGGTTCGCCTCATTTTTCATTATTTCGTTATCTCTCCTCCTCGTGTGCAGAAACGTTCCTTAATACTTATGTCGTTTCTATTCATTTATATACTGCGCGGTCATTGCAGTTATTTGCGCATATTCACGATTTGCGAGGGTGCTCTCTGAGGGCATTGGTTTCTGCCCTATTTGGGAGAATTTCGATTTGTGATTGAGTGAGGTCCGTAGCATAATGGTAGAGCGTCCGACCGGCAATTGGAAGGCCCTGGGTTCGCTTCCCAGGCGGTTCGCCTCATTTTTCATTATTTCGTTATCTCTCCTCCTCGTGTGCAGAAACGTTCCTTAATACTTATGTCGTTTCTATTCATTTATATACTGCGCGGTCATTGCAGTTATTTGCATATATATATATATATATATAGGCCCATATATGCAGAGTGTTTCAGAAGTCGCGCACAATAGGCTTAATAATTAAATTAAATAAAGGTACAGTATATTAGCTTATTCTGCGCGACTTCTGAGACACCTTATATATACAGGGTGTTTCAAAAGTCCCTCATTATTTTTAAAATTTTATTAAAATAGCAATTACAAGAGGAACCAAATGACAATTTGGTTGCTGAGTCTACGATTCATGAGAAATTTGGTGGCATCAAACTTGGCTTCATAAGTCTACTGAAAGTCACTGGTACACCTCAACGTGGGCACCGTCTTTTTCGAAACAAGCGAGCCACCGTTTTACGCATTCTTGGCCGACATTGGACAACATTTCGGGAGTAACAGAAGCACACGCATTCCTGATCCGTTCTTCTAGTGTGGGGAGGACTCGCGGCTTGGTGGCGTACACTTTGCTCTTAATGTAGACCCACAAAAAGAAGTCGCATGGGGTAAGATCAGGCGAGCGAGCAGCCCATTCGATGGGACCACGGCGACCAATCCACCGATCCGGGAACTGCTTATTCAGAAATGAGCGAACCTCACGCGAGTAATGAGCAGGGGCACCGTCTTGCTGGAAAATGACTTCTTGCATGTCAGCTACAGCTGACAGTTGGGGGATGCAGAACTCCTGAAGCATACGAAGGTAATTGTCTCCGTTGACGTTCACGGAATTTCCATCTTGATCCCGGAAGAAGAACGGACCAATCCGCCCAGCTGAGGAGATGGCACACCAGACGACCAATTTCGGCGTGTCTCTTTCATGTTCACGGATCTCCGCAGTATTGTGAGTTCCCCAGATGCGGGTGTTGTGCCGATTGACGCGACCAGAAAGGTGGAAGAGAGCTTCGTCGCTGAACCACATGTGCTCCAGGATCGATGGGTCTCTTTCGTAGTGATGCAGCAGTGTCTCACACATCTCCACCCGGCAATCGTAGTCTTGAGGTTCCAGCTTCTGAACCACCTGGATCTTGTACGGATACAGCTTGAGACCACGCCGCAAAATCCGTTGGATAGATGTCGCGCTGATGTTCAGTTCCGCAGCAGCTCGCCGAATGGACTTTCCTTGACTCTGAGTAAACGCCTCACGGACAGTTTCGACATTCTCCTCACTCCGCCCACTTCGAGGTCTTCCTGATCGTGGTTTGTCCTTTACGGATCCGGTCTCCATAAACTTCCGGTGGGTGGCGACGATGGTGTTCCTATCCGGTGCATAATGCTGTCCGTAGACTGCCCGGAATCGTCGCTGCACTTCGACCACAGATTGAAAAACCTCCTGCCATGCAGCGATTTTACACCTCTGCTCTAGAGTCAGCATGGTAGCAGAAGAAAACGGAGCAAAACTTCAAATGTAGACTCAAAAAAATTCTCAACTACTGAGTAAGAGCTTACCACAAGATGAACGTCGTTGGTCGATTAGCTGCAAAGAAAATTGAAAATCAAATTAGTGAAGGACGTTTGAAACACCCGGTATATATATATATATATATATATATATATATATCGCTCACGACTCCTACTCACAAGATGGAATCGGATTACATGAAGAGAATAGAATTACATAATGTGCACGTTCGACCTTACGTAACTCAATCTTCTACAAGTAAAAGTATTTCAGATTTCAAATTTTAACTCAGATTGACTAACCTAGATAGTTATTTTCATTGAAAACCTAAAAATGAATAACCTAACCAGCATAATCTTGTGCAACCTAACCGGGTATAATGTAACCTGTAATCTAACTAACCTGAACCTAACCTGACCTAATTTAGACTAGCCTAATGTGACTTTAACTGACATGCATAAGGTCCATATTTTCGACATCATGCGAGTTCAGAAATTTTGGTATCGACATTATCCATGTCGGCAATGTGTAAATCTACATCATTTGGTTACTGTTTCAAATACTGGTGGGAATTTTTGT
>JAJOZX010000078.1:2007500-2045000 GCA_023014485.1 Bathynomus jamesi | reverse complement strand
CCCAATTTATTACACTAGACCAGGGGTTCCCAAATTGGTGTTCCGCGGAACACTTGTATACTGTGAGAAGTGTTCCGCGGAACACAATTTGGGAACCCCTGCACTAGACAATTATATTATAAAGTCTTACGGATTTCTTTGTCGCTTCACGCCCTTTTCTGGACTTCTGTTCTATTAAAATAACCTTTCTCTTTGGTTTAGTTGTTCAACTTCCCTTTTGTGTTAAGCATTTTATTCTATATAATTCGTTAAATGAAGCATTTTATCTCCTATTCCGCGTGTAATTTTTTTTCTCTCGTTTCGTTAAACGTTTCATCTCTCGTTCCGTCACAAATTTCTTCTTCTATTTCGTTAACCATTTCTTAGCCAGTTTCGTCAATCATTTCCTTTCCCGTTCCATCAACCATTTCTTTTTTCTTTCCATTAACCATTCCTTTTCGCGTTCCGTCAACCATTTCTTTTCCCGTTCCATCAACCATTTTCTTTTCTTTCCGTTAACCATTTCTTATCCAGTTTCGTCAACCATTTCCTTCCTCGTTCCATCAACTATTTCCTCTCCCATTTTGTCAGATATTTCCTCTCCTGTTCTTCACCCGCATTCCTTCATCCTTGCCGATGCCGCCGTTATCCTTCTCTTTTCAACGCGTTGACACTGAGGGCCACTTGCCTGCCATTACGACCCATTTTTTTAGCTTTGGCTCTCCATACATCATGTGACACCGACCACTGTATCACCTGTCACCCCAGAGAGTGTCGCCCTCAATGGCGGGTTTTTGAGGTGTTTACTCAACGTCATTTCAAAAATAAAGTAGTGAAAATATTTTATATAAAAGAACGCATTTCAATAACTAACTTACGTTGACGGGATATATATATATGTATACTGTGTGTGTGTGTGTGTGTGTGTGTGTGTGTGTGTGTGTGTGTGTGTGTGGTGAGAAGGATGCCTTGTATTTTTGATGCGGAAACCGACATTTTGTTTCCTAACATTTTGAATATTAGATTATGAACAACAATTACTAAGAATGTAAACATTAATTTTGCATAAAAATTACTGTAATTACTGCATCAACTAATTAAACTGATAATAACCTTCTACTTAATACCATTGCTTTACTCTTGATTTCTTTGGTATTTCCCCTTAGTTATTTATCATGGAATGGCGCACCATTTTTTTAAACTGTGTTCACTGAAACCAAAATTGCGACTCGTCACGGCAGAATGACATTTGTCAAAAAAAAACCAACTTTTTTTGTAGCCGAAATGTTTTGTCAGATGTAAGAGGAGAAAAATTATATCCGTTTGTACTATGAAAAGTGATTACAATAAAACTTGACACTGAAAAGTTTATTTGAATTGTCATTATTAACATCTGATTTTTAGTGTATACTGTAAAATACATATGGTGCTCTTGTATTGAGGTTGGTTAGGGATTAGATTCAGAAAGTAAAGATACCTGTTCGATTCTCCCTGCAGATACCTCCGGCTGAATTAGGCCGACTACCTGTTCTGCCTGGTTTTGCTGACGTTCACACACTTTTGGGTTTTCGGATATTGCCCATTTTACTCATTTATTTTTTTATGGATTTTATGCATCTGTTAATGTAGTGCAATTAGGCGACTTCATCTTCTTTGAAGATGATCAGTAATCAGAGTGCGTGACATAAATAAGATCGATTTTCATAATGTCAACGTTTGACTTTATGCAAGTATATGGATTTCAGATTTCAAGCTACACATTTCATATTTTCAATGAAAATGACTAACCTAACCGATCGTAACCTAACTGGTCATAATATAACCTAATCTAACCCAACTTAACCTAACCTAATTTAAACTAAGTTTTAGTATCAACATTATGCATGTCGACATTGTGCAGTAGGGTGTATCATGCTCATTGAAGCGCGAATTTCAAGATTGGCAGTATGTATTAGGGTGGGGTGATAACATTTTTCAACTATTGCTTCACCGGTAATAAGATGGATTGAAGGGTGATAAAAAAAGAATATTAGAATTAAAAACTTTCAATTCATCCTAAGTACCCAATTTTTCCCCGCCAAAAAAATGGCCGCCAGCCAGTCATTATACGCTTCATAACTCGAAAAGTATTCTTTTTACAAAAACGTTTGCTGAAGCAAAAATTGTTTATTTCACATTTTCTACCTCATATAAATGTTTCAGATGTTTGATGAATTTTTTTATTTTCAGGTTTTTGTTGGATTTGGAATTGGTAATTTCTGATAATTAGTAACAAATATGGCTTCTGCTTCAAACATTAGAGCTACAAGGAGTCAATCAAAACCACATTTTATATTTGGAACCGCACAAGAGCTTCCTCTTACAACATTGCCAACAAATAAACAGGTGGGCCAATACCATGTTCTTTTAAAAGAAGCCACTTCAGTGACTTCACATAACTCTGATATTTTCAACAAAATTACTGAAGATACACTCTGTATTTGGAGAAACGCTTCAATTCCTACAATAGCTGACAAATCAGTTTATATCAAATTAAAGCGGTTCATCGACAAAGCAAACGATCTTAGTAGATCAAAAAGTAGTGTCAAAATGAGAGAAAATTTTAATGACACCTTGGAAGAATTATTCGATATCAGTGCCAGTAAATGCCCTTTTATCTCCCATCAAAACTTCGGCTGTCCTGAGAGCTGCAAAGATGTTCACATAAGATGCACCTGTCGAAGAGAACTGAAGGTACCAAAAGAAGAGCTTCTGTTTTTACAGGATCAGCGATCGACGCGTACAATGAAAAGTCATGACAAAAAGAATTAAAAAAATGCAGTCTAGGAAATTGCGGACAGAAGAAGGAATGGTTAAAAGAAGAAGAGAAATGAAGGACTCATATTTTAACTGAAATAGAGTGTTTTTCAGATGTAGAGAGTACTTCCACACAATATGAATTAGACCAATATCAGAGTGAATCAGACTATGTCAGTTGCTATACAAGGTCAAATGAGACTTCCATTGCCTACTGTAGCGATGGAAGCCGATAGATTTGGAATTTCAGATCGAGTAGCAGCTGCTTTGGCTTCAGCTGCTTTAGTTGATTATGGAGCAATCACTAAAGAAGATAGTACGCTTTTGATTGACAAGAACAAAATCCGACGGGAAAGAGAGAAAATGAGAAACAGTTTGGTGATGAAGAGTAAAGCTAATCCTGCTGTCATATCTGCTATATTTTTTGACGGAAGAAAGGACAAGACTTTGGTGAAGGTGAAGAAAGGAAACAAATGGTACGGAGACCCCATTAGAGAGGAACACTATGGTTTGGTGTCTGAGCCAGGAAATGAATATTTAACCCATGTAGTTCCTTCTTCTGGTAAAGCTCAAGATATAGCTGATAGTTTGTTCTCCTTCTTTCAAGAGTCAGCTATTAATGAGAGCATTCATCTCATAGGATGTGACAGTACAAATAACAACACAGGTGCCAAGGGTGGGATCATCCACCTCATAGAAGAAAAACTAAAGAAACCTTTACAATGGAGCATTTGTATGCTGCATACAAATCAACTTCCCCTTCGACACTTATTTGAACATTTTGATGGTAAAACAAAAGGTCCAACATGTTTCACTGGAAAAATCGGAGTAGCACTGAAAGAATGTGAAAAATTGCCTGCAGTCAATTTCAAACTAATTAGAGAAGGCATTGATTTAACACACATATCAGAAGAGGTTATCGATGATCTTAGCCAAGTTCAACAGTATTTGTACAAAATTATTGTGGCTATAAGAAGTGGGAATGTCCCAAAAGATTTGGAAAATACAAAACCCGGACCACTGAACCATTCTCGATGGCTGACATTAGCAAATCGTGTCTGCCGCCTATACACTGCAGAGAAAACTCCTTCATTGGCTCTTTATTCAATAATTTTCTTCATTGTTATAAATTATGGACC
This sequence comes from Bathynomus jamesi, assembly GCA_023014485.1. NCBI lineage: Eukaryota > Metazoa > Arthropoda > Malacostraca > Isopoda > Cirolanidae > Bathynomus > Bathynomus jamesi. The sequence goes on along the minus strand of JAJOZX010000078.1, from coordinate 2,041,086 downwards.
AAGCTGGTTCGATATCAAGAGTAGACCATATATATGGAATGGACCACATCATAATTATATTTGGAGTAATTAAAAGCCATCTTCTTCTAAAGGATGTTCAGAATGTAGTGAAGCCTTACATTGCTATAAACGCATATTTTGCTCATTGCGAAAATGTTCTGATAGCAATGTTATCAGATACATCAGAACAAAAACGAAACAGAGCAGTTGATTTCATCATGAACATTAGAACAAAGACGGAAAATGTGTCCAAAATCAGAGAATTTAAGGTTCCTGAGATAAATTTCAACGCAAACGCATGGGATGATATTATTTATTGGTCAAAAGAAATGCTGACTGAACCTTCCCTCACTATGGCGCTCACAAATATTGAACTCAATGCACTTAGGGTTAAAAAAACTGTGCCTACCCAATTGTCCACTTCATTCACAAAGTGTCGAGAGGGCAATAAAACTTGTCACCGATGCGGCCTCATCTCTATATTCCCAAGAATCCCGTGATGGATTTATAAGAGCAAGAATTAGGTCTCGTTCATTGCTGCCATATATGGAAACCAAGGAAGAAATGACTTCACTTTTTGACAATTAGCTTTTAATTAGAGACTGAAATAATTCACCAAAATTTCATAAAAGCAAACACTTAACGATTTTTGAAAAGGGATCTTTTTGGAAGTGTATTGATTACACTGCCCAACAAAAAAAAGGTTTTTGCTGGTGATTTAATTCTAAGACCTGCTTCTGGATAATATTGATGTGCTGATTTCAAAACTCACCTTAGATTTTGTCAATCACATCAGGTTTTCGTGCAATGTGCAATGCAATATGCCTATTTTCGGTGATCCATGAAGGGCACTTATCAAAATTGATGATTTTTGAGACCTGTTAACAGCTGTTTTGCTGTTAAAATTTTATCTGTGGAATACGCAAATCTGTGCATTAAATCTAAAGATCATGTACAACATATTAAAATCTTGGGTATCTGTGATTTCCCCAAGTGTGAGCGTGACGTCATGATCATGGATTCATTTTTTGCTTATTTAAACACTTTTAATCACTTTGTGTGTCAATATTACCATTGTATATTAAAGTTCACTCCCTGCACAATTGTTTACTTTTCCATGCTGATTCTGAGTATGTAAAAACTTATTTTTTGAAAGGAAAAAAAATTGGGCATAACCCTGCCAAAATGCGATATCACCGTATATGATTCCTCGAAAACCTGACGTGATAGGCAAAAATTAAGGTGATTTTTGAAATCAGCACACCAAAGTTACCTAAAAACAGGTGTTAGAATTAAATCAGCAAAATTGGTGTTGGGCAGTGTTATGATTTCTCCCTACGATCTTTAGCATTTGCCCATTCCAAATAAACTCTATGAAGATTAATACATCCGTCATCATTCAGGTAACTTTTAATTCGCATGAGCATGTCCAAATGATTTTCTTTCAAGCGGTTTCTTAATTTGTTCTTTATAGATTTCATTAAACTGAAATTTTTGAAATTACTTCATTTACTGTCGTGACTCATGATACGCTTGAGCCTGTGCGCATTTTATTTTGCTGTGTGCGCGGGTTTCACAACGCGTGTGCGCGCGCACACGCGCACACCTTAGCGGGAACATTCCTGGACATCGAAACTCTTGTGGAAATAAACTCTGTCTATTAGAGTGGGTTTTTATTATCATAATTTGACCTTCACGTAGAAAAGTGAAGTTTTTTGCATTTATTAAATCTGTTATTATTTACTGACTTTTATTATCATATCAAAAAATATGAAAAACAAACCGAAGGTGTCTACTTTTGTCAACCTTTTGTAGATGATAGACATGGTTGGATTAAAAATTAATTCTGAAAGCCCATTTATACAATAATTAAGAAAAGTACAAGGGTACTAACTTGGTTCGTCGTTAACACATAAAAGAAAACATACAAATATAAATATGAAGCACATTTCAATCTTTAAAACTAAATCCTTCTCCCAAACTCATAAAACTGAGGAAAAAGTTTATCCCTTAAATCGCTGAGTCGAGAGGAATGAGACCTAACCAGAAGCCACTGAATTCCCAAGTTGCTAAAATCTGCGAGCCACTAATTTCAGCGAATTAGTTGAGTTCACCGCTTTGACGTCACCATTCTACTGCACTCGATAATTTCATATTGTATATAAAACGTTCTTGTGTTCCTTAACTCACTTCATCAAAGGAGAGAATAAAGTTATTTGATTTATAATAAATTTTTTAGTTTAAATGAGAAAGTTTAAATCATGTACATAAAGGAAGTAAGTTTTATATTAACGTTACACTGAATACTTCGTTACTAATATCAGCGTGCTAAAATCATTCTTCTACTTTTTAAGCCTTAATATATATATATATTATAATATATATATATATATATATATATATATATATATATATATATATATATATTATATAATATATATATATATATATACAGGGTGTCCGAGATTATCTGTACAATTTTTGGCTGTTATTAAAAGTCAACCATGAAGTGTAGAAATTCCAGTGTTGTCCCATTTTACAGAGAATCTCATTAAGTTTTTTCTGATACCACGTTTTGACAAGTTTTTTAGAAATGTACGCGGGTGACAGACATTGATGATTTAAAAGCAAGAATCACAGCTGCTATTGAGCGAATTGATGTGGATATGCTGCAGCGTACATGGCAACATTTGGAGTATCGATTGGATGTTTTGCGAGTCACTAATGATGCACATATCGAATGTTTGTAACAACGTTACTTTAATAAAAGAAACTTTTGAAAATACAGATTCTAAATAATCTTGTTTAAGAATTTTACGTGTTATCAAGAATTTTATTAAAAGATGAAATTGTACAGATAATGTTCGGACACACTGGAATTTCTAAAAAACTTGTCAAAACTTGGTATCAGAAAAAACTTAATGAGATTCTCTGTAAAATGGGACAACACACTGGAATTTCTACACCTCATGGTTGACGTTTAATAACAGCCAAAAATTGTACAGATAATTCTCGGACACCCTGTACATATATATATATATATAGTAGGGTGACAATAAAAATCGAAAGTTGGAGTTTTTTATTGGCCATTTGTTCAATGCTGCTACTACATGAGAAAACAATGTACTGTAAATATTAGGTCATTCAGATAATATTTAAGGGTGTCTCAAGTGAGGTAAATAATTCTCCTTATAACAAAAATTAATTATTCATTACCTAGTAAAAATAAATTAATATTTTTTTAATTAATGTAAATAACGTTAGTTTTAGTTCATAAGGTTTAAGTGCAGGCGTACTCCAATCGTAATAAGTAAATAATATATTTACTAAATATATTCCAGGGTGTCTTTCATTCAATTGTAGACCACCCATTAATTCTTGCTTTTCCTCAAGCCATACCCCTTTTTCAATGTACCAGGCTGAGACTTCCTATGATCCTCAACAACCTGCAAGAGATGTTGGCGCTCTTCTTCATTCTTCGTAATCTTTGTATTGAAGGCCTGGATCAAGGCAATTCCCCTCTCTGCCATGTCATTGACGACTTTTAGTCCTTCAACTATAGTCAAACCAGTCTTGAAATCTTCGTCGTCCGGCCAGGTCTCTGGTTCCTTGGACAAGAAACCATCATTAATTTTTAGAAGTTCAAAGAGAAGCTTTGATCCTTTCGAGGCAAAGTCCGAGAGCTGCTTTGTTGAAATAGAAGAAACAGCAGGTATTGGGGCTCGCTTTGGAGGATCTCAGCAGCTTCTTTTTCGAGGATTGATCGAGCGATATTCTTTTTCGTCGTTGCATTGATACCTTTATCAAAGAGTGCGAGACCAATCAAGTACTCGCTGAGGTACCATAAGTGACGACCGAGGACACTAAGGCAGGATGCTGAGATCTTTTCATCGTGGTACTTTGCTAGGTCTTGAAGAAGCTTCAAATCGTTCGCGGGAGCAGATGAAGGACTGCTGGCCGTGAACCACGCGCTGACATATAACTCCAGGGCAAAAAATACAAATCGTTTTAAGCCAGACATTTCACGAGTTGTAAGTCTGAACTGATGGGAAAGCAGCAGGATTTTTAATGAATAAATTACTTTTGCCATCCAACGTGCTCGGTGAAGTGCTCCAGGTCGCCGAAACCTAAAGTTAGGTAAATTACCTCCAAGGATTGTAATCGACAACTCCAAGAATTCACGGTAATCATCCCTCGGCTGATGTTTTGTCAGATATAGATTCCAGCAAGCGATCAGTTCTCTCGATTCTCATTCAGACTCGATGGAAGGTCTGACAGGGTCTTGTACTTATCTTGGCAAATTGTATTCCACGTCTCTTTGAAGCGGGAGAATAGGAGGATATCTGGACCAGATGATGGTCCCATGCATTCTATGTACGCCTTCTCAACGACAAGTTCTAGGATGTGATGGCGACATGCAAGGTATAAGAGTCGGCGGCCGAGTTTCTGCTCCAAAATTACGCATGCCCCAGACAAGTAACCAGTATTTGAAGCTGTAGTGTCGAAGCTCATAGCTGATACCTTTTCTGACACATTCCATTCTTTGAGCGCAGCATGTACCACCGAGGCGATGACCTCACCCGTTCCTGATGTCAGCTTAGGTACACCCAAGAGCTTCTCGGTATCAACTCCGGTTACGAAAATGGCTAGTCGGTCACACCGACCACCTTCATCATCTGGTAGAATTTTTCCGTCCCAGTGAACAGTGAGCACTTCGTTGGGTGTGAACCTTTGTTTAATCTTTTCTGCCGTCGCCGAACGGAGCCTTTCTCGTGATTTTCTAATGGTTTCATAGTTGAGCGCGAGTTTTTGTGAGTTATGGCCGAGGCTTCTAGCCGTAGCGTCGATAATCCGGTGTGCTGAACGATGACTGATTCCTGTGCGATCCAATGTACTTGCCAATTCGGGAGTGATGACTTGGATAGTGCCACGAGCATAACACTTGCGTTTTTCAGGAGAGGCGGGCGGTGAACAATTTCTAGAACAATTTCCAATAATAATATAATCAATGTATCAAAATAAAAAATATTACCTTAGATATCTTAAAAGAATCGGGAGAGAACTTCTAAGCGTTGTTTTCAGTCAGGCAGTCGTATGCAAAATGAACTTGAAGCACCAAAAGCTGATCATCCAAAGATTGATACACATCATATTATTTAACGATTTATTTATGAAAATTTTAATTTAATGAAATAAATTAATCGATTTGCATAATCTATAGTATGAAATAAAGGAAACAATTCTATTAAATTATATAATACACTTGCATTCTCGAAACATTTTTGTTTTTGAAGCGTTGTCGAAACTCGTTCATTCTTGAAATTTCTTCCGCGCGACAGTTTCATTCATGTGACTCGAGGCACCCCTAAATGCTTTCCGAATTCCATGAGATTTCATCTACGGTGTTTCCTCATAGGGTGGCAGCATTGGACAAATGGCCGGCAAATGTTTTTGAATTTCAAATTTTATCCCTATAAGAAGTTGTCACCCTAATATATAGCCTATACAGTGTGTATGATAAGTAACTCTCTATTTTAAAATTCGTATAACTTCCCTATTTCTTACTCAATTTTAATGAAACAAACTGTAAATTATTTAGTACTTATTAAGGTTTTCTGTATTTTTTGGTTGATATAAGTGAGGTATTGATTGATGTTTTCGTTTTCATTCCATGGTGAAGAATGGCAACAAAGTTAGCAATTCAGCAGAGAGCGAAAATTGCAGCCCGTTATGAGGTTCGGGATTCATCAACCTCACGAACTCCTGAAAATAATGAAACTGTGAATTTAATGTTTACGAGAATACCCCAAAAATCTTTTCGTGCAGGAGCCCGAGAAAGTGGTTTAACCCATTACACTGTTCAGACAGTTCTTCAGAAAGACTTTCATTCAGACCTTCGAAGCCCCATTACGTTCAGCAGTTGTTCGAAGAAGATTGTGACAGACGTATGGAATATGTCGAAATCATGCTGGCTTGGCCTGATGAGTGGCCACAATTGTTCGATAACATCCTGGTGGATTCGTAAATCGGCACAATTGTCATTACTGGGCACGAGATAATCCTGATAAATGCATGGAAAAAGCCCAGGGTCGGGCAAAGCTAACGGTTTGGTGTGGTATAACATCCACAACCATTGTTCGGCCTTTTATCATTCGGGACACAATGACTGCTGAAAGATACTTGCAAATGTTGAAAACTCGCGTATGGCCAATGATTTCGCAATGGAATAAGAATGATAATCTTGATTTCATGCAGGACGGAGCACCGCCTCATTTTTCTTACGATGTGCGGGCATGGCTGCATGACAAATTTCCAGGACGATCGAGTGGAAGACATGGTGCGCATGAATGGTCTGCTCGCAGCCCAGACCTAACACCTTTGGGACTTCTTTCTGTGGGGTTGGGCTAAGGAAGAAGTTTATCGCCACAAACCTAAAGATCTTGATAAACTGGGGAAAAGAATTAACCATGTTCTCAACAATGTTCGTGAACACATGTTACAAGCAGCAGTGGACAACATACCTATTCTTCTAAGGAGATGTTGTGATAATACAGGAGCACATGTGGAAGTGTAAAGTGCATGTGACTGTTTGTGAATGAAAACCTCAATAAATACTGAATAATTTACAGTTTGTTTCATTAAAATTTAGTAAGAAATAGGGAAGTTATACGAATTTTAAAAGAGGAAGTTACTTATCATACACCCTGTGTGTGTGTGTGTATATATATATATATATATAGATAGATAGATAGATAGATAGATAGAGAGATAGATAGATAGATAGATAGATAGATAGATAGATAGATGAATTAACTAATGAAACTTTTGTTGCTTTCAAATAAATATTCAAGATCGACCACCGACTGACCTTTCAACGGCATTTCTCTTCATTTGAAAAGACTTTTAAGTGGTTTTTAACTCTCATCCTGCCTTCATAATCTGTCACGCAAGACTGGTCAGAGGTTTGATTTGGCATTTATTAAGTCGTTTTTTGAGTATTGTTAAATGACTGTCTTGCAGTTTCCGCAGCCAACTTCGGTAAGATATTAATATTTATAACTTGTGCCAGTGCCTGTAACGCTTATCAGTTTCGTGCTCCTTCTCCTTATCAAAATTAAGTGTTAAAAGTCTGTTAACCATTATTTTACTGCTCCAACAAATTGTAAACCTGCTAAGATAAGCAGTTACAATCTCATCAGATAATCTACATTACTTAACTAATAATATTACATGAAAAATATCTTCAAATTCTTCTAGCAGCATCCGGCACTATCTTCTTAGTTCTACACAGCCACAAGCTGTACCCGTGACCTTGAAATAACAGACATACTAACGAACATACGGGTGACCCGAGAAACATACGAAAGAACGACTGAATTTTAACTACGTGTAAATAAAAACTTAATGCAAAGCAAGAACGTTATCTGAAAATCGAGTCAAATATTCTCATTAAGACTTCCAAAAACTATCAACAAATATATACAGTAAATTTAAACAACAAAAACAACAACAGGCATCCTCCATTCTCTCATCTCCAGGCGTCTCCATGAGGGAACAGGAGAGAGGTATGCTTTCTCCCTCCACCTTAAGCGCTGCTTTCCTCGCCTGCGGAAAGATGTCTCTCCATCAAAGGATCGAAGAATTCAATGTGAATAAAAGGCGGGAATGCCAGGCGTTTACCGTTGATAATAAACAATTAGCTTGATATATGGAATCGTACCTATTTTTTATCCTAAACTGCTTGAAAGAAAAGGATGAACGAATATACAAATTAGAAGAAAACAAAGAACTAAAACAGTGTATGAACACACTTAATGAGAGAGTATCGACGATAGAAGATCGATTACAAAATCAAACAATAAAAATCAGAGGTTAAACAGGAACCTCAAAGAGGAACCTCACAAAAACCAATACTTTATCAGTGGACCTGTATGCACTCAAGGTTCCCCAAGTGAAAACTCCACTGAAATTGTCAGAAACGCCATCAAAGAAAAACTCCGTATAAACATTCCTGAAAATGTGATTACGGAGGCACATCGAGTCAGGAAAAATAATGACAGACAGAAAACACATAAAATTCAAACTGAGTGACAGGCTGTGGAAGTCGAAAATAAGAAGTGCAATTATAAATATCAAACCCATTATGTACAGAGTAGGAGAAAAGTCTTTAAGGATTTTATACATACAGATAAGGTGTTAATAATAAATAAATTCCAATGATATCACTGCAGTGTATGCCATACTTTTCAAATCAACCATACAAGGTCAGGAATGACCCCAGGCTAGAACAGGAAGGCACTGGGCCCTAACCCCAGTCAGCGCCATGTCAGTAAGGATGGAATACAGCAATGAAGAAAAAGTGTATTTTGTATCATGGGCTACTTCATATAATACTTGTGAAGAACGTTTCAAGAAAAATATAATAAACCACGACCAAATGCAACCACTCTTCGATACTGGAAGCTCAAACCTTTGGAAACAGGGAGTCTGGTAAAAGATCGTCCAAGAACCCGAAGGCTAGTAACGGCGACAGGAGACAATAACAAAGAAAATGTCCAAGCCAGTTTTCAAGTCGATGTAACAACTTCAACGAGAAAAGTCGCAGAAGAATTGGATATTTCCAAATTTTTATTAGCAAAGATATTGAAATCACAGGAGTACCATGATTAAAAACCCATTTACTCTCAGTTGGTATACGACGATGATCAAAGCTAAAATTTTCAGAGGAATGTATGTATGTTCGGTTTAACGAGTAACGAAAACAAACACAACGTTCACTACTGGGCGAAAAAAAATCCAAAAATACGATTGGGTAAACCTGTTAAAAAGGCAACACTAACAGTTTGGGCGCGCATTCGTTATTCAGGACTCGTTTCCTTTGACATATCGAAAGATACGATGGATGAAAAACGCTATACGCTATTACCAGGTATTGAGAGTCAAAGTTTTGTCATAGTTTACTAATGGCATTGGCAGGAATTGGCTTTATGAACATGATGGAGCGCCGCCACATTACTCTGCAGCTGCCCGTGTTATTCTGGATACGAACCTTTGACCAGCCAGACCATCTGATTTAACCCCATGTGATTTCTGGCTTTGGGTTTATTTGTGTGACAAACTCTACACTACTGGTTTCATCTATCCAAATGTGAATGCCCTTGGCCGCAGAAGAGCTGAACAACTGAAAAGGATCCCACTCGATATGTTCAGAAAAACAATGAAGAGCTTCACAGAGAGAATCCACATGTATCATAGCGGATGGAGAACGCTTTGAAGATTAAATTATAATTTAACAAAATATTTGTATGAATAAAATTCTTATAGACTTTTTGTTTGATTTGTTTCATCACCTGAACACTTTTCTGTATAATGTTGTTAACTAAATAGTTGTATGTATAAAATCCTTAAAGACTTTTCTCTCACCCTGTATATTAATGAATTATTCTATGATTACAAAATGAGAAATTTTTGATAAACTATTAAAACTTACAAAAATAAAATTTATCCCAGTTATATACGGGACGGTATAATATATGTTCGTAAATCCCAAGAACAAAGTGTGTCGATTCATATTCAACATGACTTCGACAACTTTCAGCGCCATCTAGTGTATAAATAGCTTTCAGCATAATCCGTGTGTTAAGTAAACTTATCACGACATAACCTATCATTATGTATCATTACTCTTATATATATATAATGATAATAACTTTAAAAATATATAAATTTATGCTGTTTTGTTATTTTAAAATTTTATAATCCTTATATCCAATCACATGCCTATCACAACTTAGAGAACACTATAACAATATCCTAGACACACATGAAGGCAATGAAAACAACAATGTCATATACACGGATTTTTTTAAAGCGTTCGACAAATGTGATCATGGTATAATAGCACATAAAATTAAATATATGGGAATAACAGGCAAAGTGAGAAAATGGATTTAAAATTTCGGCACAGAACGTCTACAGGTCTTAAAAATTCAAGGTATATCATTATAATCGGAAGTACGCAGCTCATTACCACAAGGAACAGTATTGGCCCCACTCCTATTCATTATCATACTAGCATACATAGACAATGAAGTAACCAACAACAGTACAGTAATATCCTTTGTAGATGATACAAAGAGCAGCAGAAAAATCAGCGATGCAAAAGAGGTGGAGGTCTGACAGAAGGACACGAACAGAATATACAAATGGTCAGAAGACAACAACATGACATTTAACACGGAGAAATTTCAGCTCTAAAATATGTTAGAAATGAGGAACTTAAACAGACAGCATATTATGCCCCAGATAGACAGGAAATTCAGAGAAGCACGAAAATGATAAATTTGGGTTTTATAATGGCTGATGATACGAAATTCGAGACAAAATCAGATAGCGACAGTAGTATGGGCGAAAATTGGACGAGTGCAAGAATGTTGCATTGTTGCAAATGTTGATCAATGTTGTAAATGGGTTGTGCAACAAATGGGGAGGGGTTAGGCAATGGATGGGGGTTATGCAATGAAGGGGAGGGGGTTATGCAACAAATCAATGCTGAAAAGGGGGAGGGATGGGGCTTCGGGGGGAGAAGGGAGGATGACCTCCCCCCAAAGGGGTAACCTTAACCTAAGAGAGGGAGAAAACGGAGAAGGAGGAAGGGTGTTCGCCTGGCTCCAGCCAAGCGCATATTAAGACTTCATCTGAGCGCCCGCTCTCTTATAAGGTGTAAATCCGCCAGTTGGCTTAGAAGGCGTAAATGGCTTGTTCAGGTGTACAGGTTGAGTTGCAGATTGCGCTATTTATTTAACTAAAGCATATATTATGGACAGACAGTTGGCTTAGAAATCCGTCAGTTGGCTTAGAAGGCGTAAATGGCTTGTTCCGGTGTACAGGTTGAGTTGCCTGATAGCGCTATTTATTTAATTAATGCATATATTCTTTACAGTTGGCTTAGAAATCCGTCAGTCGGTTTAGAAGGCGTAACCATCCATTTGGTATAATTAAATAATAATATCGTTTACAACCAAAAGAATTAAATAAAACACCATTACATCATTCTGTTTATTTCGAGTTTAAACGAATTATTGGAACCATTTTCATGAAATATATAGAAAATAAATATACAATCAAACGATGGAATATATATGATCAAAAAAATAAAATAAAAATAATAATAGTATAAGAAATATGAACGAGGAATATATATATAATCAGCAAAATAAAATAAAAATAATAATAGTATAAGAAATATGAAAGAGGAATATATATATAATCAGCAAAATAAAATAAAAAATAATATAACCATCAATATAACAATACAGGAGAAATATATATATACACAATTATATTAAATAATTAAATATATTGAAAATAAATACATACACTTTATCTTCTACTGCACTTAACTAAAATAAAAAATAAAATAAAAAATATGAAATACAAAACGATGGAGTATAATCATCAATATAGAAGAAAAGAAGAAACATATATATATATATACAGGGTGGGCGGTAAGTTTCCATACATAGGAAAAATTAAACGTTTGTTTTTATGTTTCAGATACCCTAAGAATATGCGTTTGACGTAAGATTTTGTTTACTGATGAAGCAAATTTTTACGTCAATGGAGAGGTTAATCGGCAAAACATACGTTATTGGAGTAATGCTAACCCTAACTGGCTGAGTCCGACGAAGATGCAAGGTGCCGGTAAAGTGATGGTGTGGGCCGGGATATGGGGTGACAGAATTATTGGACCAATTTTTGTCAGTGGAAATCTTAATGCCGAAAGGTATCTTAACATGTTGCAAGAAGAGATTTTCCCATCCCTGCTAAACGAGGAAGGTAACTTCCCAGTTTACTTCCAGCAAGATGGAGCTCCACCTCATTATGGTCTTCACGTGCGTCGGTATTTGGATCAGCAGTTTCCGGATGCTTGGATTGGTCGGCGTGGTCCTGTGGAGTGGCCTCCCAGATCCCCAGATCTCACCCCCCTTGATTTCTATCTTTAGGGGCACTTGAAGGCCATGGTGTATCAGGAAAAGATACGAGACATAAATCATCTAAAGGAACGTATCACCAACGCCATTACAAGCATAACGTCAGCTGTGCTAATGCGTGTTCATCAACAGTGGGGAACACGTATTGAAATGTGTTTTCAAAACAATGGCAACCATGTAGAGCATATTATATAAATAAAAATGGTTGTCCATAAAAAAATGTTTATTTTTCCTATGTATGGAAACTTACGGCCCACCCTGTAGATATATATATATATATATATATATATATATATATATATATATACAATTATGTTAACTAAGTAAATATATTGAAAATAAATATACATTAAAATGCGTTCACTTTGTTCTACTGCGCAAAACACTAAACTCACACGTAATCGAGTCTATAGTCACATCATTATTGCTTTGCACTACGCAGTAAACACGGCTTAATATTATTTCACCGCTCAAGTTATAGGGAGACCTATACTCTCTGTAAATGGCCTTCATATCGTTCAATACTATTTTTGTGCCCACTTTACAATCGGTTGGCAAGTTATCTTTAAATACGACTAGAATACAATCAAAAGCACGCACAAAGAGCTCATCGTTAGCCACAACATCATTATTAAATACAAGTTTATAAACACTCCTTTCCAATCGACAGTTTATTTTTACCGACCCGTGCTTTTCAATCGTGAACTCTTCTTCATACTGCATGGCGACATTTGAAATAATCTTCTAAGTCGTTACGACAGCTTCTCATTATATAAAGAAATAGTTCTTCAGGGTGAACGATGTAGGTGAGCTCAGCCCTGTACCGCTCAAGTGCTTTGTACCAAAGTTCATGATATTTCAAAGAGTCTAAACTTTTTAAATAAGCATCCAGCTCTAGACCATTCTCGCCTTGTTCAGTCCTACACTCGGTATACTCATCGAGCAGAGCGGTGTATGCGTATTCAAGAACCGTATCAAAATAAAGCATATCCGTAATACGCGCGTCTAATATAGGCTTCAGCTTGCGGAATCCGACGATTTCAAACATTCTGTCGAGGATGAAACGGTTTCGCGTAGGGACAAGAACGTTATTATCAGATGCATTCTTCCACATCAGTCGTATATCAATGCATGGCTGATCGTTATTTATACACAACGTACAAACAACGGCATATGAGGGGGTGTCACTAATCTGCTCTCTTCTTGTACCTACACCTGCAGGAATTTTATAACGATCCTCACTCCACTTCTCAACTACCACGAAGATTCTATTCATCTCCTCAACATTTAAATAAACAACATTCCGTTTGTTTGTTTGTCTACAAGTCGTTTCCAGTACATAGCTAATGGCACCGGTTTTACGCCTGAACACGAGCAACGACTTCGTCACGGACACACCGTACACGACATTGAGAATGCTGCTCAAAGGAAGTTCCATCGTATTCGAGGAGTGCACGTCCAGTCGGTTCAAGCTCTGAGATGACTATGAGCCACATGCAAAGGATCGGCTCAACGGGAGGAGTGAGTCACACCATAAGCTGATGAAATGTGTCCGGCGTTGTTTCAACGTGATTTCTTGTATCCCATTATATTGGGTAGGTGTTTTGAGAAATTTTCCGATACATGAAGCAATGTCGGTTGTAATGTTTTATCACTCACCAGCCGTTCATTTCCACAAACTAAACATCTTCACAATCCGGTGCACTATTTGAGAGAAACATATGCCCATATTCATCCTTTTTGTTTGACAATCGATACTTGTCCCTAAAGTCTGTTAAAAACTCACACAGGCCATTAGCCACAAACCTCGTCATGATATTTATTAATATAGTGGTAAAAATACTTAAGATTCTCCATGATAACAAGATTTACATTCTCAGTCACAGGGTACGAGTAGTCGGTATGATGTAACATGACATAATATCGCTTGTCACACCACTCATCAACAAGACTCACTATCCATATTCGTTGCTTCTCTTCTGCACGTGTTGTTTCTTCTACTTCACGGTATATGTAAGCTTTTATAAAGTTTAGTCCTACGTTCAATACATCACTTGTACCACGAAATCCTACAATGCTCTTGCCAGAATAGCCGTAGAGTATTTATACCGCTTGCTCCTACGCACGATTCAATGTAGCCTTAAAAGTATCAAAGGTGAGTGGAATAGGGAGTTTTTCAGTATCCACCACATCCTGGCACTTTGCCGAATACCACTTGATAAACGTCGAACACGCAATATTAAAGGTAACCATTACTATTTTTCGCCTACGCGGGAGAATACACGTCTAAGATCCAGGGCTTGCAGCGATCAACTGAACACGCAGGGAAGAGATATGCCCAGCTCGTAAGAGTCACGTGACCAATCATACAGGTGGGCGGAGCATAGAACTTTCTCCTGTACACACGCTGGGTGGAGCTTAGATTTTCTCTTGTGTACACACACACACACACACACACACACACACAAAGGAGAAAGGGAAACGCTAATTGAAACACGATTTATTTAATAAACGAAATATTCAACATTCTTGCACTCGTCCACTTTGCACCCACACTACTACCGATTAACAAAGCAAAAAGAGTCGCGGAACAGATACAAAGAACGTTTAAAAGAAGGGAGAAGAAAGTAATGATTCTCCTACTGAAAACACTGATCATACCAAAATTTGAATACTGCTCAGTATTCACGTTCCCATATAAAAAGGAAGAAATTAATAAACTAGAAGGAATTCAAAAAATTTCACAACCAAGATTGATGGCTGGAAAGAACTCTACTGCTGGCAAAGACGATGTAAACTAAATCTGTATTACCTGGAGAAAAGAAGAGACATGTACACCATAATTCACATATGGAAAATAATCGAAAAACTGGTACCAAACCTCAAACTAAACCCAATTACCATCCAAACAACACTGAAAAATAAGAAAGGCAGAATGTGTAGTGTTCCCAAACTAAAAGCCCGACAAGGGACACCTTCAACACTGAACGAAAATAACTAGCTTCCAAAGGACCTTAGGAACGTCGCAGGGGTCAAAGTTGAAATCTTCAAAAGAAGACTAGATGTTTGACTCAGGACGGTACCAGATGAGCCAGGTTTACCTGGCTATGTGCGATGGAGAGTGCGCAAGAGAGCAACTCACTCATCCACCAAGCCAGACCTAGAGAAGGGGCCACAAACTTGATTTTTGTGTGAAGAGAGACCAACGCATGGAACTGCTACGAGGTTACAAGGTTATATTTTATAATTTTGCTATTTTCAGTCCTTCAAATTCTGTAATCGTTAATTTTAAAATTTTATAAAGATTTAATTTTTAATTCAACTTTTAATTGTAAGTTTCTTTTCAACTATTTTTTAACTTTCAACTCAACAGTCTCACTGTGGATGCATATGTCAGGTTGTAACATAAATTCTGCTCGATTAGAAAACGGACGATAGATAATAGAATAACCTCAAGATGATGTGAAATAGTTTTAGAAATGTTGCAAAATACACGCGGCGACCGGTTCGCACAGGTTTTATCACGATACAGAGTGATACAGAATGACTTAGGCACTGTAGGATTAGGCTAATGAATATTTTCTCTGGTGTTTTTCATACAGTTACAACGCCACCCCTACGATATTACAGTAATTGAAAAAACATGGAGCCCACGAAAGAGCATATTCGACATGTGATGCTGTATGAGTTCTATAAAGGATCTAACGCTAGTGACTCCGCAAGAAACATTCAAAGAGTTTAGGGAAGTGATGTTGTGAGCGAATGGATGTGTAGGAGATGGTTTGAGAAGTTCAGAAATGGAGACTTCAGCCTGAAAGATTATCAACGAACAGGACGACCAAATGAGTTAGATGAAGAGTTGCTGAAAGCAACAGTGGAGGAAAACCCAACGGTAACTGTTAAGAGAACTTGGCCTGCAACTCAGCGTTAGCCATATGACCATTCATCGTCATTAGAAGCGGTTAGGAAAAGTAGTGAAGGTTGGAAAATGGGTTCCGCATGATTTGTCACAAGCGAAACTTCAACATCGAATCGATATTTGCACATCACTGCATTCTCGGCAACTGCAGGCACCGTTTTTTAATCGGATCGCCACTGGGGATGAAAAATAGGTCCTCTATAACAATTTTAAGCGTCGACATCAGTGGCTTAGCCGTGAAACAAAGCCTGAACCTCAGCCAAGGAATGAACCCCATCCAAAGAAAATTTTGATATGCGTTTAGTGGGATATGCAAGGAATTATTCATTTTAAGCTTCTGCCAGATAACCAAACAATCACAGCTGAAGTCTACTGCCAACAACTCCAACGATTGAAGATAGCATTACAAGAAAAACGTCCTGCATTAATTAATCGCAGAGGTGTTATATTCCACCAGGATAACGCGCGCCCTCACACTACTCGAATCACCACTGCCCAATTGGAGGCATTTGGTTGGGAAAAAATGCCTCATCCACCTTATTCTCCTGACATCGCACCTTCAGACTACCATTTATTCAGAAGCCTGCAACACCATCTATATGGACAAAAGTTGCAATACAGGGAAGCTATCGAAAACGAAGTGATCGCTTTTTTTAACTCGAAACCAAGGGATTTCTTCGAACGTGGCATTAAAAACTTTTCTACATGTGAGAGGAGGTTATAGAAAAAGAAGGGAATTATAGTGATGATTAATTTGTCATTATGTCATTCAATTTTTGTTGTGAATAAACTAAAAATTGCAGCAAATATGTCCTTATAAGTCATTTAATTTTTGTTCTGAATGAACTAAAAAATCGAGCAGAATATGTTACAACCTTATACGTATAATAACACGTTCTTCTCTATTTTCTTACTTTCCTACAACCGCTTTTTATTTTATTTTATATATGTACAGTTGGGTGGTCCAAAAGAGTATGGTAAAATTTCAAACTTCAAAATGTCAATCTCCTCAAGGCTGCTCTTGTTACACTATGCAAGAGTAACACTCACACAAAATTTTTAGCAAATTGGAGCAGATTTAGAGGTCGTTACAAATTGAAAATTTTTCATACAATAATTATATTGGTTTGGGTAATTCCTTGTGTATGTGTGTATGTATGTATGTGTGCCTATGTGCCAGTATGTGTGTGTAATATATGTATATATATATATATATATATATATATCGGCTATTGATTGATGGCGTGGAAAATGCAGTTTAATAATAAACAGGAACACCAGAGAAAAAAATAAACATCCTTCAAGGTTTAATCGGTACCAACGTTTCGGAATGCACTAATTCCATCTTCAGGGCTAAAACAATAAAATGCCAAATCACATACAAAATACAAATTGCTTAATAACAATTTAAAATAACTAAGTTAAAAACTATAAAAAGTAGCTAAGAAAATGTAAAACATTAAAACTAAAAGGTAAATAGATGAAATTCAAAAGTTACAATTATAAAAAGTAGCTAGGAAAAATATAAAAGCATTAAAACTAAAAGGTAAATAAATAAAATAAACAAGTACCTTAACCAAAACATAGCAGATCTACCGATGATTCATCAGAATTTAGGTCTGGTTTTAATTTATAAATAAACAAAGATTCCATAATTTTGAGCTTACGGTCAGAGCTTCTGGCAGCAAGTACGGCGAAATTAGACTGTGAAATTGGGTGGTTATTGTTGTGTGAATGGTTACGTATGAGAGAATTAAGTGGTTTGCTAAGAGGTAAATTTGTACAGACCGATTCACCAAGATGTTCGTTCGTAAATACGGGATTTTAAGTGTCTTTTAGTTTTACCTATATATGACCCCATACAGTGGTCACACTTGTATTAGTAAACTATGGATAACTTAAGAAGTATGGGAATAACATTCTTGTATTTAAATAAATGATAAATCGATTTAGACGGGGTGAATATAATTTTTATACATAGTTGTGGGTAGAATTTCTTGAATTTCCTGAGCAATTTTAAAAGTTTGTTTCTAATGTTAAAACTTGAGGTTCCCATATAAGGCAAGTGAAATACACGATATCTTTAGGGACTGTAATTACGTCTCTAGTTGTGGGGTTTATTAGTGTATTTAAGGTTCTGCCTATTGTAGTCTCCAATCTAGAAGGGAAATTATTCTTGGTAAGGAGTTTTCGGATGAAATCTAGTTCATCGTGTAGTTTAAAGTAATCTGAACAGATATTGAAAGCTCTGTTAGTCAGAGTCGAAATTAAATTTCGTTTGAAACCTAAAGGGGTAAAGGAAGAAAAGTTCGTAGTAAGATTGATGAATGTCAGCTTTCGGTAAACGGAAGTTTCAAAAGAGGAATTAAAAGGACAGAGAGCTATTAGATTCAGTTTCTGAAGTAAATTCAATATTAGGGTGCTTAGAATTAGGGTAATTAAGAAACAAAGGGATATGGTCTGGTGATTTGAACAGGAGAAAAGTGTCATCAATATATCTTGCGGTTCCTTACTTGCTGCAGAAACCAGGGTTTGATTCCTGTCATTTTGAGGTTCAAACTTAGTAACTTTCATTTACAAAAATGTGAAACCTAGAGGAACTGTCCAAAACAATTACTAGATGCAGATATTAAATTTAGGAAAAGGCTTAGTAATGAATGTTATAGGGATCTTAATCAGTCTACTTGTAATTTTGAGTCTCTGGTGTCTGGTATAGATTCAACACATCTTTTGAACGTCATTCAGACGGGCAGTTTGAAATGTATTGCAAGCGTGAATTTTGTTAAGAACAGGAAACTCCAAACATTAGGATATACGTACAGTAATACGATTAATAAGGTAGCAGCTAATGATCTCGTCTTTAATTATTCTTCTAAAGTTCTCAGTGATATTCATAAATCTGCCTTTGTTAAGGCCTGAAATTCTCTCTTACTCGAAAGAAGCTTAATTTTTATGATCATTTCCTCAACTTTGAGTTATTTTTTAAGGACCTTTTTAAACATTCATTCTTTGACCCACATAGTAAAGGTTTTAACTTTTTATCTAATAATTTACGTAATTTAGCTTTTATTTCATTTTATGCTATTAACCCTTATGGCAATAGACCTAATATGGAGGCGGAAGAGTTTCAAAGTCTAAGAAATCTGTCGTGGCACTAAAGCTGTTTTTTCGAGTGGTCTATAGGTATTGGACCTATGTGCCTCTCATGGAATTTCAAGGAATTTTGGAGGGGGCGAGGGGCTAAGATGTTCCCCCGTCCCCTACCGACGATGGAGGTGGAGTTTTGACACGTGACCGACCGTTTCACCTCGGGGATTCGACTATGATTCCAGTTTCGGGCTAATAGTGTGGGGGAAAATTTTTTCACGTATCTTTTAGCCTATGGATAGGCACGCCGGAGAGTCCTTAGCCCCGGCCGGTATAGGGTCCCCCGAGTCGTAGGTTCGGCGATAAGCCCAAACGTGGTACGGGACACACCGAGATTTTTGTAGACTCGGCACGTAGCCGCGTGTAACCGTTTATATAAAGTTTCAGTTTCCCGGGTTCTTATGGAAGTTTGGCCGTGTCGAGACGCACCTATGAAATGGGAAGACCGAGGTTTCCCCAGCCCGGCCCCAATCTCTTCAAGCACGTATGCGTTGAATTATAAGTAGCGCTGATAGGCCTGATTATTCGGCCAAAAAGTTTCCATCAATAACGCAACTAACGCCTTGGCGCGGCGGAGAAGCTATCTCCCCGGTGCCTACGGCGGCCCCTAAGGCTAGCGATCGGCAATAAGTCGAAGAAGGAAAGTCGCGGATTGGGCTAAAAAGCGCCTCAAATCTCGTGAGCTTCAATAGGTAGGTAACATCTATGCAAGGGGTGAACTGGTGAGTTTTAGTCCCGCGCTTCTCACGTATCTACCAGTTGAATTAATCCCCGTAGCAATGTGAGGCAGGAGTCTGCCTAATCGAAAACTCACAACTTCCTCATTGGGTTGTGTAGACCACGTCTTCGACAAGTCATTGGTGATTACAAGACCAGACAAAGGCAATGGCATTGTTCTTTTGAACAGGAATGTTTATGTCCATAAAATGTTAGATATTTTAAATGATGCAACTAGATTTTCTAAAGTATCATAGCTGGTGACATTTTTGCTTTAATTTTAAAACAGGAAGATAAAATTAATAGGTATCTTAGAAAACTTAACTCTAATAATATAATCTCAGACAGTTTTTTCTAAATTATTTGTTCCTGGATCCAGCCCATGTATTATGTATGAACTCCCTAAAATACACAAACCTAATTGTCCACTTAGGCCAATTTTATCGGCACTAGGAACTTTTAGTTATAACCTTTCAAAATTCTTGGTCCCCATACTATCACCTATAATTTGTATACAGCACGGGATTCATTTTCTTTCGTTAGAGAAATTACCTTATTAAATAATAATTCGTACACAATGGCTAGCTTCGATGTAAAATCTTTACTTACCAATGTGCCTGTTGCAGAAACTGTTGATATATGTATAGTGGACCTAGTTTTAGCCGTTTAAGGTGATAATGATTTAATTGTATGCAACGATTGATTAAGGCAATGACTGACTGATTTATAATGATAGGCTGGGTTAATTATTTATATTGTAATACAATATCACCGATTGGAATGAATGGTTATTTGATTAGATCCACCATACTATTGGAAGTGACCGAAATGGCAGCGAGGTCACCAGCTTGATTTACGCTCAAGCAAATTAATATTAAGGTTATGAAAGACACCTTACTTTTGTAGTTTATTATGAAAATAAATCCGTTATTTTATTCACTGTGATATAACAAAGAATTGACAGTAATTAATTGGTAGTTTTACGTTATGCTTATGGCATAGGCTTAGCTAATAAGATGAAATGTTAATAGCTTAATTGACACGTAATAAATAATGTAATACTCATCGATGGTATGTAAATGGCATGCGACATGTAACATTGAATAGGCCTAGTTAATGATATAAAGAATGCACGTGCGTTTGGTACATTGAATGGAATACTTGACACTGATTAAGTAGGTTAAATGATTGCATGGATGCACATAGAATAATTGATGTGGCCTAATAATAATGGATTGAAATGCTTGCACAGTATCATTTATATATAAGAACATCATGTGATGTTAAATGATTACGTCAAGAGAATATTTAACACACAAATATGACTTGAACATAATGACGGATGATACGCGAACTAACGGTATTGAAATGACACTTGAATTGGATGATAGGCCTACTGCGTTATTAACGGGAGTCAATGGACGCGTGATTACACACTTTGGGAGTATAGCCTACCGTTCGGCGGTAGGCTAATGTTGGTTTCAAGAGTACTTACGAATATGATGTACTTAGCTTAGGGCGATGTAAAAACTTGAAGGCGGTCTGAAGACGAAACCTATTACGCAGATTCTGGTTGTCGTTGTCCATTAAGCCTCTTGAGATGATGGATGTAGGCTTCGTGGAGACCTGAGGTGATGTTACTTCTCGAGGTGCAGGCTGGCCTTGTGATATTGCAGGCGTAGGCCTGTGGTGCGGAAGATATCTCGAGGAACGTGGAGAAACTTGAAGGCCGACCCGGCAAACCGCAGGCCCGAAGTGATTCCGGTTGGGCCTCGAAAGATTGCTTCTGCAGGTGGTCTGTAGATCTTACGTGAAGACAAATTGTAGGCCCTGAAGAAAGTAGCGGCCGTGGCCCCCGGCCAGGGGACCGGAAAGCGGTTGGTGGACGTTCGATGGTGAGCGTACGGGTGAGTGAGTGAGTATAAAGTGGAAGCTCCTTTTATACCGTAGGCCTGTGACGTAGACTTCATGCTTAAGACGCTTTGTCCACGCGTCTTTTAGTTAACGGTTTTCGTTCACTCCCATTGGGGAAAAATAGACGCTCCATTGTTTGACTCTTGCCCACGTGTGTTCCAAACTGTTTTATGGTAGCGTGGAAAGAAAGTATGTCTGTCGATTTGTTGGTCTGTTTCTTGTCGATACGCTACATATGTATTGACAATCTTTTTAATAATGCTGATACGGTGCACGGTTTTAACAGAGGTCAAATGAAAGAACTACTAAAATTTTCCATGGAAGACCTTATATTTATATTCAACGGTGAATATTTTAAACAGACTGAAGGTGTTCAAATGGGTCTGCCCCTTGATCCTACCTTAGCTAACGCGTTTCTTTGTCATCATGAAGTAAAATAGTTGAACGAGTGTCCTTCCAACTTCAAACCGGTATTTTATAGAAGATATATTGATGACACTTTTCTCCTGTTCAAATCACCAGACCATATCCCTTTGTTTCGTAATTACCTTAATTCTAAGCACCCTAATATTGATTTTACTTCAGAAGCTGAATCTAATAGCTCTCTGTCCTTTTTGGACATTAGGATAATAAAAACTAATTCCTCTTATGAAACTTCCGTTTACCGAAAGCCGACATTCGCCAATCTTACTAAGAACTTTTCTTCCTTTATCCCTTAAGGTTTCAAACGAAATTTAATTTCGACTCTGACTAACAGAGCTTTCAATATCTGTTCAGATTACTTTAAACTACACGATGAACTAGATTTCATCCGAAAACTCCTTACCAAGAATAAGTTCCCTTCTAGATTGGTGGAGACTACAATAGGCAGAACCTTAAATAGATTAATAAACCCCACAACTAGAGACGTAATTACAATCCCCAAAGATATCGTGTATTTCAATTTGCCTTATATGGGAACCTCAAGTTTTAACAGAAACAAACTTTTAAAATTGCTCAAGAAATTCGAGAAATTCTACCCACAACTATGTATAAAAATTATATTCACCCCGTCTAAATCGATTTATCATGTATTTAAATACAATGATGTTATTCCTACACTTCTTAAGTTATCCATAGTTTACTAATACAAGTGTGCCCACTGTATGGGGTCATATATAGGTAAAACTAAAAGACACTTAAAATCTCGTATTTACGAACGAACATCTTGGTAAATCGGTCTGTACAAATTTACCTCTTGGCAAACCACCTAATTCTCTCATACATAACCATTCACACAACAATAACCACCCAATTTCACAGTCTAATTTCGTCGTATTTGCTGCCGGAATCTCTGACCTTAAGCTTAAAATTATGGAATCTTTGTTTATTTATAAATTAAAACCAGACCTAAATTCTGATGAATCATTGGTAGATCTGCTATGTTTTGGTTAAGGTACTTGTTTATTTTATTTATTTACCTTTTAGTTTTAATGCTTTTATATTTTTCCTAGCTACTTTTTATAATTGTAACTTTTGAATTTCATCTATTTACCTTTTAGTTTTAATGTTTTACATTTTCTTAGCTACTTTTTATAGTTTTTAACTTAGTTATTTTAAATTGTTATTAAGCAATTTGTATTTTGTATGTGATTTGGCATTTTATTGTTTTAGCCCTGAAGATGGAATTAGTGCATTCCGAAACGTTGGTACCGATTAAACCTTGAAGGATGTTTATTTTTTCTCTGGTGTTCCTGTTTATTATATATATATATAAAAGAAAATATAATTAAAACGTAATGTATGTGTGTGTGTGTGTGTGTGTGTGTATATATATTATATATATATATATATATATATATATATATATATATATATATATATATATATATATATACGTAAAAGAAAATATAATTAAAAAATTATCTCATCCTGCAAAAGCGAAAGGTCTGAAGCGCCTCGATTCAAAGCTGTTCAAAACAGCAAACCTATTGGAAACTTCCGTCAGCGAGAAGACGGCTCAACTCTTCGATGTACAGGATAAAAACAGAAAGAAGATTGTTCAAGAGTTTCTTTCGAAACCACCAAGTGATTGGCCAAGTAACGACAACTACGAGTTGTTGAAAGAAAGAGCATTGAAGATGAAGGTTGTCAATGACTCTGCACAGAGAGCGATTGCTCTTTATTCAACGGTACAATAGAACGCCTGCCAAAGATGAGCAGCGAAAACAATTCCTTCTCCGCATTGTTGAGACCCACCGACGAACGTTTCCTACCCCCTCTAAAGCGTCTTTTCAGAATTAAAAGCCATTTGCATGTTCTTTTGTAAAATTTTGTAATATTTTTCATTTAAGTAAAACGTATTCATTTTGTAGCGACCTCTAAATATAGTCGGAATGAGCTCATTTTTGCAGCATTATCCTTTTATGATTTCAAACAAGGGCAGCCTTGAGGAAGTACAAAAATAAAAATGTTATTTCTTGGACCACCCTAATTTACAGTAGGCTATATATATATATATTTTTTTTTGTATGTACTGTTGTATATGTGTATGTTGTGTATATATATATATATTAGGGGTAACCAGTAGTAATTTTACATACGTTAGAGACATGAGTGGTACCACCAGGCGAATTGATCATTGTCTCTAGTAATAATCTAAAGGATCGAATTGTTAGAGTTCATATTCTACATGATTTCCTTCTTTCGGATCATAGACCATTAGAACTATTAATTAATTTTACCAATTTATGCGCAACACGGCATAACAAGAACTCAATAGGTAAGAATTATCGCGTCGATTGGTCTAATGTTAATATGCAACAGAGAATAGAACACAAAGACAGAACAGGTCACCGCTTTAATAATTTAGAAATTTTGCATCTTGCCTGTAATAATCCTTGCTCAAATGATTCTCACTGTAAACTCATAGATAGGTATTATAGTAAGATAGTATCCCTGTTAAGAGAAGCAGGAAGCACCCTGATTAAATCTTACAACTATCATACTAAGATTGTTTCTGGATGGAATAATTTTATTGTCCCCCCTGAAGAGGGAATTGAAAGACGCTTACGATTTGTGGTGCTTTCATGGTAGACCCAGATAAGGACCAGTATACATGAACATGTGTAGAAGTTGGGGTCAGTATAAGGCGGCCATAAGGCGCGGTAAACAGGAAGAAGAGTCTATTCGAGCATCAAAAGCCTTTGAAGCTCGCATAAATAACGATGATAACAAATTTTGGAAATTTGTTAAGAATCAAAAACGGGTGTCAAAAGTGTCCTCCCTCCGACAATCGATGGGGTGTCGGGAGAGGATGAAATTGCAAAGCTGTGGAAAAACTACTTCTCTAACATTCTTAACAGTGTGAGTGGGGACAATCTTACGATAGATTACATCGAAACGACTGTGGGAGGGACAAGGGAAAGTACTTTGATATCAGTTCCTGAAGTAAAGAGGTTAATTAAAGAGTTAAAGACTGGTTCTGCGGTAGGGATAGATGGCCTATCGAATGAGCACTTAAAATATGCCAGTGACGTAGTATGTCTGCATATATCATTGCTCTTATTAGCCATGCTTGCTCATAGCCATATCCCTGCAGAGTTCATGAGGGTATATATCTTTCCTCTGGTCAAAAATAAGTATGGAGACATTCTGTCCAGCAATAATTACAGGCCTATGGACATCTAATCAGTTTGGTTTTAAAAGGTCCCACTCAACTGACCTGTGTATCTATGTACTCAAAGAAACAATATCTAAATACATTGACAATAATTCAACTATTTATAGCTGTTTCCTAGATATAAGTAAGGCATATGATAGAGTGAACCACAATATTTTATTATAAAACTAAAAGACAGGAAGGTTCCCATGTACATATTAAATTTATTGAAATTTTGGTATTTCCACCAATCTTTTACTGTTAGGTGGGCCAATGTACTATCCGAATGTTTTGGCTCCTCTTGCCGGGTGAGACAAGGCTCCTTGCTCTCCCCTATGCTGTTTAATGTGTATATTGACGGATTAATTGCTTCACTTAATGAGGCAACAGTGGGATGTTTTATAGATAACACAAGAATAAATAACTTAGTTTATGCCGATGATATGGTGTTATTAAGGCCCTCTGTTAAAGATATGGATCGGCTACTAAAAGTCTGCGGAGTGTATTTGTAGAAACATGATATTCTTTTTAATGTTACAAAAACTAAGGTTATGCAGTTTCATCCTAAAAGCTGTAATCGGCCAGCTGACATTAGGTTTAAAATGAAAGGTGAAGTAATTGAGGAAGTACAAGAGTTTAAGTATTTGGGTCAAACTCTTACCAGCTCCTTGAGTGATGACTTGGATATAAGAAAACAATCTCGAAGCCTTTGTGTTAAAGGGAATATGACTATAAGGAACTTTCGTTTCCGTACAAGTGAAGCTGAAGACACTCTCTTTCGTACTTTCTGCAGTAATATATACGGACGGCAAATCTGGATGAATTATAAAAAAGGTTCTGGCAGAACCCTAAATTTGCCGTGCAACAGGTCTTTTAGACTCTTACATAAATTACCCCCGAGATACTCAGCTTCGCAAATGTTTGCTACCCGCAATGTCCCGATCTTCCCGGAGGTAACGAGACGTGCTCATTACAGTCTAATGCAAAGAATTAAAAAAGCAACCAACCCGATTATCCAAGCTATCCATGAGTCCTGCCGTTTATCCTCTAAGCTATGGAATTCTTCGTACGAAAACCTCTGTCTGTAGCTCCACTTAACTCCAACATTACTATAATATTTCTAATCAACTGTACGTGTTTCTATTCTTAGTATGTGAACTGTCATTGTATTAATAATATTTGCCATATGGATTATAGTCTGCCAATAAACCTTTTCATTTTCATTTTCATTTTCATATATATATATAAATTGGGAAGCACTCAGATCGCACATGGCCCAAATACAGTGGAGAACAGTTTTAGAGAATAAAACAACTGAAGAAATGCTCATA
This sequence comes from Bathynomus jamesi, assembly GCA_023014485.1. NCBI lineage: Eukaryota > Metazoa > Arthropoda > Malacostraca > Isopoda > Cirolanidae > Bathynomus > Bathynomus jamesi. The sequence continues at coordinate 2,014,425 of JAJOZX010000078.1, read as the reverse complement.
ACCCTGGAAGAAAAGACGCTGAGAATTTTAGAAAAACATGCCCCGAAATCACAGCCAAAAGAAAAAAGGAGCTGGCTAGAGAGGCAAAAGAGAAGAATATTCTGCAAATGAAAGAGAGTGGGGACGAAGTTAGGCAACTGCGGAGATAATGCCAGGAAACTAATACAAGAAAACCTGGAGAGTATCGATAGGGAAATACAACTCTGATTAAGGACCATACGTAGAGGGAAGAGGAAAAGGCGGAAGAAGCAATAAAGGAAAATCCAAAATGCTTCTATAGCTGTGAGAAAAGGAAAACAAAAACGCGCGCCGCTATCGGGCCATTAAGGAAGAGAAATAATGAACTAACCGACGATCCAAAAGAAATATCTGAAACATTGAGAGCCCAGTATGAATCAGTTTTCAGTACCCCAAAAAGTGACGAAGCGATACCTGACATAGATGCATTCCTTGAAGAGAAGTTGCAAGGAGAGTGTATAAGAGACTTTGATTTTATCCCAGAAGATGTGGCGAGAGCTATAAGACAAATGAAACCACATTCAGCTGCAGGTCCGGACAATTGGAACGCATTTTTGATTAAAAACTGTAAAAATGAAATAGCTACACCTTTATATTGGATATGGAGAAGATTCCTAGACACTGGGGAAATACAGAGCATGTTGAAAAGAGCAAACATTGTCCCTATATATGAAGGAGGCGATAGATCTCAAGCAAAGAACTATAGACTACTGTCGTTGACGTCCCACCTCAACGAAGTATTTGAAAGAATAGTTAGAGAAAATCTACGATTTCTTGGAAACACTGGAAAGAGTCATCGAAAATCAGCACGGATTCCGATCAGGCAGATCATGCTATCACAACTAGTAGAACACTGTAACAATATCTTAGATGCACTGGAAGGCAATGACAACTACGATGTCATATACACGGATTTTGCTGAAGCTTTTGACAAATGTGATCATTGTATAATAGCACATAAAATGAAATATATGGGAATAACAGGTAAAGTGGGAAAATGGATCTACAACATTCTCAAAGAACGTCTACAGGTCGTCAAAATTCAAGGTATGTTATCATCAGAATCGGAAGTACGCAGCTCAGTACCACAAGGTACAGTACTGGCCCCACTCTTGTTCATTATCATGCTAACAGACACAAACAGCGGAGTAAACAGCAACAGTATAGTAACATCCTTTGCAGACGATATAAAGATCAGCAGAAATTCAGCGATGTAAATGAAGTGGAGGGCTTGCAGAGGAACACGAACAAAATATACAAATGGTCAGAAGACAACAACATGACATATAACACCGAGAAATTTTGAGCTCTTGAGATATGGTAGAAATGAGGAACTTAAACAGACTGCATACTATTCGCCAGATAGACAGGAAATTCAGAGAAGCACGAAAGCGATCGATCTGAAGGTAATAATGACTGATGATGCGAAATTCGAAACACAAAATCAGATAGCGATAAACAAAGCAAAAAGGGTCGCGGGACAGGTACTAAGAACGTTCAAAAGAAGGGACAGGACAGTAATGATTCCCCTGCTGAGAACACTAATTATACCAAAACTTGAATACTGCTCAGTCTTCACGTCCCCATATAAAAAGGAAGAAGCTAATAGCCTAGAAGAAACTCAGAGACATTTCACAGCAAAGACTGATGGCTGTAAAGAGCTCAACTTCTGGGAACTGGAAAGAAGAAGAGATAGGTACACCATAATCTACATATGGGAAATGATCAAAAGACTGGTACCAAACCTCAAACTAAACCCAATTACCATTCAAACAACAGTAGAAAATAGGAAAGGCAGGATGTATAGTATTCCCAAATTAAAGGCCCAACAAGGGATCTCTTCAACATTGAAGGAAAATAGCTTGGTTGTCAGGGGGCCAAGACTTTTTAACCAGCTTCCAAATGACCTCTGAAACATTACAGGGGTCAAAGTTAAAGTCTTCACGAGAAGACTAGATGCCTGGCTCAGGACGGTACCAGATGAGCCAGGTGTACCTTGCTATGTACGGTGGAGAACGCAAGAAAGCAACTCGCTCCTCCACCAAGCTAGGCTTAGAGACGGGGCCACCAACTTGACTTTCGTGTGAAGAGAGACTAACACACGGAACATCAACGACGTTAACGAGGTGTGTATATATGTGCTGTATATATTTTTTCTTTCCTGTTATTATTTCTGTTATTGTATTACCATAATTTGAAAACGTAGTCAACTCCGACTATATCTTAGTACACAGTTTCTTAAACAAGAAAGTGAAGAAACACACTGACAACATGTCTTTCTTAAACTTCAACATTCGCAGTCTCCCAAACCACCTTTACAAATTGACAGCTAACCTGAAATTATGACAACATAAATTCACATGCGTTATATTGACTGAAACTGATTAAATGAAAATAATATCATTTTTAACTTTTCAAGATAGAAATGCTACCATCTACGTATGTAGGTCTAACAATAAGGCAGGTGCTGAAACGATATTTGCAGGTTCAAACTACAATAGTAAAGTGATCGAAGAACTGACAAGCATAAACAATACTTCAGAAACACTTGCAACTGAAATGTGTTTTCATAACACCCAATATTCAATTTTAGCATTTACCATCCATCAACTGGTAGCGTATCAACTTTTATTGCAAATATCGACAGGATTCTAACCTCCAATTATATTAGTAACAGTTGTGTTATTGCAGAAAATTTATATCTTGATATCACAAAAAAAAAACACTCAAATAATAACACAAGCTTCCTTCACAACATCATGACTGCAAGTGGTTTTAAATTAGCTATTACAAAGCCAACTAGACTTCACAATTAGAAATTCGACTCTGCTAGATCAGATCTGGGTGTAGTTGCCGCTTGACAGTGACCAGTACTGCAGCCACGATCCCTATTACAGACATTCACTACCGACAATACATGACACAACCAAATCCAAACTCATATTTCTTTGATCCAATCCAAGCACACGATATCTATCTAAAAACAAAAATTCTAAAAAATAAAGAATCTGACCTAAATACGATCCCAGTAAAAATAGACAAATTAGTAATACAGCAAAATAGTAATTGCGATACCACTCAGTAAGCTAATGAATAAATCAGTAACACGTAGTATATTCCAGGACAGTCTAAAGGAAGCTAGAGTATGCCCTGTATTTAAGTCGGGAAACCCAAACATTCCATCTGATTATCGCACCGTTTCCTTATTGCCAACTTTGATTAAAGTATTTGGAAAAATCGTGTATAATAAAATCACTAAATTTTTAATCAAATATGATTTGTTTTTCAGTTGAACATTCAACGGAAGATGCCATAAACATACTATTAGAAAATGTGTATCAGAACTTAAACAGTGAAAAACACACTGCCTTGATCTTCCTCGACTTGTCAAAAGCATTTAATACACTTTCGCTTGAAATCTTATTGAATAAACTTCACATATACGAAATAAGAGGAAATATCCTCTACTGGTTTAAATCATATCCGCCAAATCGTCATCAGTACATCAGATTAAAAGATAATAATTTATCTGACAAAGCGATGGTAACTAGTGGAATCCGACAAGGATATATTCTTGGCCCATTACTATTCCAAATTCACGTCAATGATTTTCATCTCTCAACCACATTAAATTGCGTACAATACGCGGATGATACTACAATTACAGTGCCCGCGAAAAGTATCCGATCACTCAAGAAAATACAATATTTTCCCTTGATATTCAGAGACACGTAATTCACTTTCTATTTGTTCTAGCGACATCTGGTAACTTTGAGGTTGCTCGCTGATAGAGAGCTATCCAACGCATTCTCAAATTAGTGTTCTGGTAGCCTTCGTTGCGGGTGGCTGTGTCTCAAATTTGTCAGATTTCACTGTTTGTATAAATTTCTTGATATTTTTTTTTTTTTGCAGAGTGGTGTAAATAAAATTTATATATAATGTGTGCTAAAAAACAACTTAAGAGTAATTGTCGAGGTGCTATTGTTGCTTTGCATGCATGTGGGAAATCACAGAGACAGATAGCTAAGGAATTAAACATATCCCAAAGTACCGTTAATTTATGGGTTTCACGGGCTAAGAACAATGGTGGCCTAACCACGCCAGTCCCTAAAAAACGATCTGGCAGACCGAGAAAAACAAATTCGCGAACAGACAAACTTATGAAACGTTTAGTATTGAAAAACCCAACAATAACTGCGAAAGAAATAAAATTTAATATGAATAATTTGTTATCTGGTGTTTCTGAACGAACTATCCAGGAGCGGCTCCAAAAAGAACTCGGATTACCATCTCGCCATGCTGCTAAGAAACCGTTCATTAATGAAAAAATGCGTAAAAAACGTGTCGCATTTTGTAAAAAATACATTCATTGGACTGTTGATGACTGGAAGAAGGTTTTATTTAGCGATGAGTCGACATTTTTGACATTCAGAAGTTGTCCAAAAAAGGTTCGCCGGCCTATTGGCTCAAATAGGATGGACCCTAAAGACAATGAAACACCCTCCAAGTGTGATGGTTTGGGGTTGTTTCGGTTACTATGGGCGTGGAAACTTATATTTTCTTCCGAAGAACACAACTATGAATGGTGCACGGTATTTAGCAATGCTACAGGATAAACTTCCAATGGCAATGGCAATCCAAAGGACAAAAACATACATGCATGATGGTGCACCATGTCACAGGGCCAAAATAGTGACAAAATGGATTACTGACAATAAATTTGATATTTTGGATTGGCCTGGTAATAGTCCAGATCTCAATCCGATAGAAAATCTGTGGCTAATAATAAAAAATAAGGTTGAATGCCACGACACTGGCTCAGTCGAAAAATTACAAGAGGCCATCAAAAAGGTATGGTGCAAGGAAATATCAGTGGAAGTTTGTCAAAACTTGATTAAATCCATGCCAAAACGTCTAGAACAAGTCATCCAAACCAAAGGACAGATGACAAAATACTAATATAAGGTTAGTATACATTTAAACATTGTTTTTTATGTAAAAAATACAAATTTCAAGGGTGATCGGATACTTTTCGCGGGCACTGTACTTCTTCCCATTATATCTCAGCCTTTTTGATTAATGAAACGAACAGGCAATTTGAAAATGTGTGTAAAGAGATGTGTACTAATAAACTTTTATTGAACCTGACAAATTCATCTTATATGATTATTACCACAAAACATATTAATACAAACTGTCAAATAAAAATTGGAAGTACTGTACTGTACTACTCTTGCAAGGGTGAATGAAGTTAAAGTACTAGGCATTGATTTAGACCAGTGCTCTTCAACCTTTTTACGCTTACCACCCACTTTTGTAACTTTTGAATCTCCATATCGCCCACCAAAATTAGAAATGCAAAAACTCAAACTAAAAGTTATATACCCTGCATAAAACAATAAAATTAATTGCAATTACCTTTAGATTAATGAGATCCTTCGCCCACTAGTGGGCGGTACCGCCCAGGTTGAAGAGCACTGATTTAGACGAAGAACTAAATTTCAAAAGTTATGCACAACAAATCAGATCTAAAATATCAAGATTTCTCTTCATATTATTTGAATTAAAAAAGACCCTTCCTCAAAACGCACTCCTTACCGTATATTATTCCTTCATCCATCCACATTTATTATAATGCATTACAACATGGGGTAGCTCAAAGAAATATATAAAACATCCTTTGGAAGTAATTCATAAAAAATGTCTACGAACTCTCTCGAATAATGACAACAGACAAAGTCACACTTCCCTAATTTTTAAAGAACTAAATATTTTAAAACTAAATGACATATGCAAATTCATTGTTGCTGTGAATATGTTCAAAGTTATCAATAAAAATCAACATACATCGCCCATTCAAAGAGCAATCGCCTCCTATTAAATACACCATCGTTATAACACCAGACTGCCCAGTGATTTTATACACAAACCTAACTGTACAATTGAGTAGATGTATGTAGTGCAATTCCCATGTATATCAGGCAGGCTTCATCATTAAATTTATATCGCATATCACTAAAACACACTTCATTAGTTCCTACTGATGTATAAGTTCATTACTGCCATTTTTACCACAGTAACGAAATTCTCATTTTATAATAAACTATTTAAAATATGCTAATTTCATTAAACACTTTTAATTTCATAATTTATTCTTTTTTATATTTTTTGTTACTGAGCATCATTTATTTTCTACTACGTATACAATAAATAATTTAATTTAAAATTATGTAACATTTCATAAACTTTATATTATTATTATTATTATTATTATTGTTATTACTTGCTATTTTCACTATTTTTACATAATAATAAACTAAATGGCATTATATGAAAATAAAAACCCACCCTAATAGACAGTTTATTTCCACGACAGTTTCGACGCCACTGGCATCCTCCTCGGGTGGATACAGAAACACGAATGAACCAAAACAAGAGGGAAAAACAGTCCAGGGACCGACCGTTAAGAAATTCGCACCTAGGTTAGATCTCATTCTCCCGACACCGGAAGGGCATTTTTCATTAAGTACATTCGCGCAAATTTAAAACTGTCTTCCTGTTCTAAACATACAGATTCTATTATATTTTTTTTTTTTACATAATTATTACATTTATTATTAAATTTATTACATTTAATATTGCATAATTATTTATTACAGAAATTATAAATTTATTATTACATTGGTTATTACATTATTGTTTATTATACAGAACTTATAAACCGAAAATCGAATGAAAAAAGCCGACTGGGAAACAATCCAGAGACCATTGAGAAATTCGCACCTAGGTTAGATACCGTTCTCCCGACACTGGAAGGGCATTTTATTACAGGGTCCGCTTATAAGTACATTCCCACAAATTAAAACTATCTTCTTGTTCTATACATACAGATTCTAATATTTTGACA
>JAJOZX010000078.1:1947500-2002500 GCA_023014485.1 Bathynomus jamesi | reverse complement strand
TTAAACAATTCGAAAATTATGCAAACTATTTACCTTATTTCCGATACCTGAAAATCCAAAAGAAAAACAAAGAAAATTAAGTAAGAGAATAAGGAAAAATATTTAAATATCTGAAAATGGTAGAAAAAAATCAGATTCAATAAAAATGAGGGAAAATGGTTTTTATGGTCATTAAAGCATCAAAGAGTTAAATCTCTTCGATCATACACCTCAAAAAGCTTTCCAAAGTGGAATCTTGGAAGGAATAAGTAAACATTTCTGGTTCACATGTAGGTTTATCCGTGAAAAGACGAAGTTGAATTCCATGAAAGTCGACATTCAGCCTCATGTAAATCAATTTTATTCCAGTGCGACGGCGTTATGCAGGTAATATACAGTAATGTGTGTGTATATATAATATACAGGGTGGCCCAAAAAAAATGGCACCAATTTTCAGAAGTGATATCTCAATAACCATTGCAGCTAAGGACTTAAAAAAACAACCAAATGAAAGATAATTATTTTCTCTTTAAATACTTATTCTATGGCTTGATGGTTATAAGCCCATATAATGCCCAAAATTGGCTTCCAAAAAAATATACAAAAAAAAGTTGCGCGTTTATATTTATTCCTTTTATTTTTTTCTAATTAATTATCTTCTAATTTACGGTCTTTAAACGAAGTTCTGTGGTTTTAAGTTAAACCTAATTTTCAATAAATGGCTCAATCTGCCCTCCATTATGGTCAACCACAGCCTGTAATCTCGCCCTCCATTTTGAAATTGCCTTTGAGATCGTCACTTGTGAGAGATTTTCCCATGCAGCCTGAATTCGTTCACGAAGATGGTTCACATCACGGATTTTCTGACCATGGTAGACTTCTCTCTCTAAGGCAGACCACACAAAGTAGTCAATGGGGTTTAGATCTGGCTGCATGGTGGCCAATTATTTGGTTCGATAAAACCAGGACAATTATTATTGAGAAATGTTATTGTTTCCTTGGCTGTATGAGATTGGGCTCCATCTTGCATGAACACAAAATCAGTGCTCGTCTCCTTGATCTCTGACAACATTGGAGACAAAATGTCATTACAGTAGTAAATTGAGTTAATTTTAACGCCTCGCTGAATAAAAATGATGGATGTTTTGTTCTCAGATGACGCTGCAAGGGAAACCATTATCGAATCTGAAAAGTGTTTTTTTTCACGCAAAAGTCGTTTTGGGTCAACATGAGTTTTTGTCGCCACTGCTGCACGAACCCGATCATTTTGGGTATTTCGTGGTGTTTCGACCGTAAATCGTTTCTCATCAGAAAACCAAATTTTTTTCACAGACTCATTTGACCGAAATCTTCGCAATAGATTTTTACATCGATGGAAACGTCTTTCTTTCACAGGCTCCGATAAAGCAGTAACCTTCACCCTCTTAAATGTTTTCAACCCAAGATCTTTTCGAATTATTCGCTGTACTGATGAACGTGAAATCCCGGTTTCTTTCGCAACTTCACGTTCACTTTTACTTGTTTCCGGTTGTTCCTCTTGCTTAAAACCATTTCATTTACTTTTTCAATGTTTTCTGGCGTTCTAATACTTTTTGGTCGACCACTTCCCGGACGCCGTTGACTGCTGCCGGTTTCTTTAAGTTTTTGTAAAAAATGTGCCACAGTTCTTTTTTTCCAATTTCTATTTGAAATTCGTAAAGGATTCTGTTTAATGAATATCCCTTTTCTTCACGTAGTGCTTGTATAATGTTCTTATCAGATTCTCTCAATCCCATCTTGAGGGGTCTGGAATAGAAAAATGTCATTTAAAATTAGGATCAAGGAATAAATATAAATGCGCAACTTTTTTTTGTATATTTTTTTTGGAAGCCAATTTTGGGCATTATATTAGCTTATAACCATCAAGCCATAGAATAAGTATTTAAAGAGAAAAGAATTATCTTTCATTTGGTTGTTTTTTTAAGTCCCTAGCTGCAATGGTTATCAAGATATCACTTCTCAAAATTGGTGCCATTTTTTTTGGGCCACCCTGTATATATAAGCAACTTGGATTTAAATGAAAATTAGTTCATTTGTGGCTGGTGTAGATTGGGTTGGGTTAGATTATAAATTAATTATCTAACTTAACAGTGATATTACGCATTTTTTAACAAAGTTTCCCAAGTTCGATTTTCGGGAATTCGATCTTATAGCGGCCGACTTTTCATCAAACAGTTTAAAATCAGTAACATTCGGACAAACAAAGTAACATTCGGACAAGCATTTTATGATAGATAAACCATTTTTGCTGTTGATTTTACCATGTAAAAGTGTATGTGAGAAGAGTCATCCTTTTCACATAACATGACTGGGTGAAAGGAAGAATAATACGTTATTAAGGAATATAGAACATCTAAAGAAATATAACGATCACAATATGACTATCTTTTTCACTGCCCCCAAACCGAGTATTGGTATGCGAGAGTAGCTCTTTTCTCAATGAAGAAAGGAGGGAGGGAAATTACTAAAATTTTGATTTTACCTAAAGTGAATAAGTGAAAATGGCGTTTGGAATTCAGCTGTATATTGGTCAACACTCGTGGAACGCTACTATTATTAAAAATGTAAGAAAGAAATAGCAATACTTCTATATTTTTTATAAAGATGCCTCGATACAGGAAAGATATCATGGTTCTAATTGCCACGATACACCTGTCCCCACCTACCATTCGACTATTGGAACTGATATTCTGAAAAGTAACATTATTTCCCCATAAAAAAGGTTAAATTTATTAAGGAGGAGAAAGATCACAAACAAAGAGTTATAATGTCGATGTGTGTCACTGACATTACATATCAGTAAAATATTCGGAAATATATTTAAACTGAACATCTAAGAATTTTACAAGGACAAATTTTATAAGAAACCCAGCAAAACATGAGACGTTTAAGTCAACGTCCCAAATGTTTTATTTACGTTTTATAAACGTTCATGACTTTTACTGAATGTCCCATTTCTTGCTGGAAACTAATTAAATCTTATAGGATCGTACCTTTCAAAACTAAATATCCAATTAAAAGGACTAGAAGATTTTAATTACAGTTAAAAGTTAGCTGGCCAACCTGAATCTCCTACACTCCTGGAAAGAAAACAGAGATACTTTCAAACTACATCTGGAATTTTTTTTTTTTAAATAGTACCATAGTACCTAAAATCTCACAACAGCCTTTTGACCAATCAAACAAAGTAGAAACAGAAACGGGAAAGTGTATAACATTCCTGAACTGAAGGTAAGCAAGGAAGTTGTTGGGATTGTAAAATTAGGGATTTTATAAATAATATGATTTATAATAAGAATTGTTATATAAATAGAAAAACATAAGTAGGATTTAATAGTTAAGGGGTATATTCGTTGTAGGCCTCAGACGAATTTAGACAACATATGTGAATACTTGCAAAACAGCCGAACAATTCTCATCGTGTTTGTACTGGAATATGTGACCTTTTTTATCACCCATTGATGTGTGGTAGTATCAATCACGTGATGCTCCACCTCCCGTTTCGTCCATATATAATTGACATATATAATTGACATATATAATTAAATCATTTAATCTTGTCAATTAGGTCATATATGTTAATTAAATAATATAAAACAGATAGGAATTTGTAAAACTTATAGAAGAGTGTTGTAAAAATTGTGTCCAAGTTCCAGGCGCTTAAGAGAGGTGGACGAAAAATTGTTTCTCCAATGCGAGATGAAAATCCGAAGTACAGAAGGAAGACAGAGAACGCAGCGCAGATAGAGATTCATGCAGCCAGTCGAGAACAGGCCACCAAAGAGAAACCTGTGACAATCCGTCAGTGAGAGTGTGATGGGGCATTAGTCAGAGGAAGAAGAATAGAGCGGAATCAAACAGGATCTGGGCGCTACGCGGGAATTTTCTTGAAGATTATTAAAGTTTACTCCCAGTCAATTAAGATGTTGCTTACATATATATATATATACACTTTGGTTAACCTTGGTTTTGCTTCCTCCTGAATTGTTCATTCTGACGAAGGTCAAGCTTGTCACTCCACCTCAGACCGAAAGTTCAACGTGGCATCCGAACCACACCCTGCCAACAGCCCAGCGTCTTAACCACTAGGCTACCCAGGGTACCCGTTTATCTACCAACCAATTTTTTTATTGCGTTTAAGGATAAACAGCTGGGGTTTGTTGTGCGCCGCCTCCGTCACCGGGTCTCGATCCCGTGGCCGACTGATTCGTAGTCAGCGACGCTCAGGGCCGGCCCTAGCAAATGCAAGGCCCAATTCGAGATTTTTAAAGTGGGGCCCTAAGGTTAAAGTTACCTACCCATAGTGGGTGCATACTTACTGAAAGAAAAGAACAATGATTCAACAACAAATATCATTTATTTTGGATGTGATCACAAGGAAACCTTTCTGGCTTTCGTAGTAGCAAATTCGGCAATGAGGTCTGTATAGTTACAGTTTCTCGCAATGTCGTTTTCAATGGAAAGGATCGCCAGATTACTGAGTCGATCCTGCAGCATCGTCGACCGTAAATACGTTTTAATTTCAACTTTGAGGAACTTATTTTCCCAGATGCAACAGTAACTGGAATAGTCAGTAGTATTCGCAATGCAGTCGTGAAATTCGGGAAATCCACAGAACGATTGTTCAAAGTGATGAAGCCCAATATCTTCAGTGGATCACTTTGTATATCTTCTAGAAGAATTGGTTTCAAGGCTTCCATTTCCTCAACAAACATGAATCCATCAATGTCGCGGTCTTCTCCATCAGTCAGTTCAAGTTCGAGATCTTTGCTGTGGTTACGTAGGTCTGTCTTGGACATCTTTGTGAACATGTACATGAAGCCAAACTTTGAGTGATATTCTCACAGTTGTTCGAATCGTCGTTCCAGGGAGGATATGGTAGTCTAAAATTGCGTTAAGCACAGAAATTTTAAATTTTTCTTCAGCATCTTCAATTGGCTGGTCTTGACCTACATAAGAAAACATCTTCTTTCGTCTGACCTGTGTTGTCTTGAATTCTGGTTCGATTTCAAGCTGCTCTGCAATCTCTTTGGCATCTGTTACAGCACTTTAAAATCCACTCTCCCGATTTTCTTTCATCCACTTACATGTTCTTTCCAAACTCTCGATGGCACTTGCCAGATGCATTGAATCACTCTGAAGATCTTTACTCACGTAGTTGACTTGAAAGAGGAGGTAATACCAGAATATGACAGCAACAATGAATTTAAAATTCTTCATCTCTTTGCAAAGTGATTCTGCTTCGCTTCTTCCTTGAGGATCTTTTGCTTTTTCAGCAATTTCGACAAGTGCATCACAGATCTCGACAGCTTGATATCGTACAGCTTTGACACTTTGCACACGGCATTCCCATCTTGTCTCCCTCAAGGGCTTCACTGAGAACTCTTTCACATACTTGCAGAAGACTGACCATCGATGGGTTGAGGCTGAGAAGAAGACATACAAGGCGTTGAATAACCCCGAAAAATGAGATGGCTTGAACACATGTTTTTGCAATGTCCCCAAGTAGAAAATTGTAGGTGTGGCATGCGCATGGAGTGAAGAATGCTCTTGAATTCATTTCCAGAAGTCTCGCTTGAACGCCTGATGAGTGTCCCTTCATGCTTGCACCATTATCGTATCCTTGTCCACGAGTATCACTCATTTTCAGTTCAAGTTCGTGAAGTTTTCTCACCAATACCCCTAGTATGTTTTCTCCTGTGGTCTCCTTCACCTCAATGAACTTGATGAAGTGTTCAAAAATTCTACTTTCAATACCTGATGATCCATCAAAGACATATCGCAAAGTAAGGGACATCTGCTCCTTGTGACTAATATCGGATGTGCAATCAAGGGTTACAGAGAAATACTTTGCCATTTTAATTCTGTGTACAATGTTTGCTCAAACTTTGTTACCGATGAGCGAGATGAGTTCATTCTGGATTTGTTTTCCCAGGTAATGATCATGAATTTCGTTATTGACTTCTTCTAAGATGGTCTTGCATGACGGGATCAAATCTTGAGATAAGCTCAACCAGTCCAAGGAAGTTGCCATTATTCCGTCTGAAGATTGTATCTACTGATCCTCGGAATGTCATGTTGTGTTCAGCGAGGTACTGTACAATGGCAAGGAGGCGCTCAAACACATTTTTTCACATAAGCTTCTCCGTATTGATTCGTTCCTGTCTGAGTTGATCCACAGTGCAACTTTTGATCAAACGTTGTTCGAGTTCCATCCATTGGAGAGTCGCCTTCAGATGGCCCTGTGATCTTTCGTGCTCAGACAGTCTGGAACTAGTATTCGTCCAGTCACACCCCAAGGCATTGTTGGAGTTTCCAAATAACTTGCAACAGAAACAAAATATCCGATTCTTAGAGATTGAATAAATCAGCCAGTTCCGTATACCAACTTCTCCATTTTCCATCCGTCTCCTGTAATGACTTTTTGAAAACTTGCGGCCATTTCATCTCTGGGAAAGTTATAGTCTTCCTCACACTGTGGTGGGCCTTTACTCACTAGTAAATCTCTGACTTTTGTGCTGACAGTTTCCGGCCATTGACCTGGATCTTTGAGTGTACCCAGAGGCTGATTATGCAGAATTGAATTGGAGTCTGATCCATGGGTTCTTCTTCCCTCTGGATATCACTTTCATCTACCAAAGCTGGTGACGACGCATGTGACGGCGCAGGTACATCTTGTTCAGCTTCAGCCCGTGGATCGCGTTCCTCTAGAAATTTTTCAAATGACCCATACATACGCTCAAGTTCTGATTTCCGCTTCACTTCACGCTGTCTTTTCTGGTGACCGCTGAGATATTTCCGAGCAGTATCTCGCAATCTCTTTAAAGGCATCACTGTCAGTCGATATCTGAAATATAACAAAATTATAATTAATACGGATACTATTGTATATGAATACTACTGTATATGAAGAGTTATTATGACAAGCCGTATTTAATTTACCACTCAAAACCAAAATATTTTTTTGTACTGTACTCATATTTGCGGGGCCCCTAATAGCGCGGGGCCCAAAGCAGCCGCTTTGCTTGCTTTGCCCAAAGGCCGGCAATGCTCTGTATGACAAAACACTCACTTCCAGAATACATTTAGACTTAAAACTTAGGCATCAAATATTTGAATGAATGTTTGATAATTTGTCTACGTAATGCAATTAATACATACAATGGTGTATATAATCAATGACAATTGTACAAACAACCATTGTGCGGGGACGAGCGACGCCGTCCTAAAGGAGCAAACCTATCGAGTAGTCTACTGAGGAAGACTCTTAAACACCTATCTTCTCACAATCTTCTTTCAGATTGTCAGTGTGAGTTCCGCAAGGGACGCTCTACTGGCGATCTTCTTGCATATCTCTCTGACTCTTGGTCATCTTCTTCTCGGGATTTCGGTGAAACTTATTGCGCTAGACATATCTGAAGCTTTTGATAGAGTCTAGCACAAATCTTTAATTTCGAAACTTCCCTCCTTCGTTTTCTATCCTTCCATCTGTGCCTCCCTCTCTAATTTCCTTTCTGACCGATCTATAGCTGCGGTTGTAGATGGCCACTGTTCTTCTCCTAAACCTATCAACAGTGGTGTTCCTCAGGGTTCTTCCTATTAAGGATAGATTCAAAAAGTTTAGAAAGGCAAGAAATCAAAGCAATTGGAAGATAGTTCGAGGGTTGAGAGCGGTTACCTTTCTTTGGGGCAGGCTGAATGAAAACGGACTTCCAGCATGAAGGAAAAATACCCTGAGAGAGACAAATACGAAAGAGTTTGCCTAGGCAGAGTGTCAGCACAGAAGCACAGTTCTTAAAAACAACAGGAAGAACACCATCACGACCGTACGCCTTCCTAGAGTTGAATCAAGATAGGGCAGAAAGAACATCTTTAGAAGAGATTCTAAGTTCAGACATAATAAAGTCAAAGGGAGGAGGAGATGGAGGAACAGCACCGGAATCGTCCAGGATTGAGTTGGAAGAGAAATTCTGAACGAAAAGTTCAGCTTTGTCGGGAAAAGAGACGCAACTGAGCCGTCGGAATGGAAAAGAGGAGGGAAAGAAGAGGAAGTAAAGTTGTTGAAGAGGTTCTTAGCTAGATGGCAGAAAGAGCGAGAAGAATTAGAATTGGATAGGTTTTCACATTTTTGTCGGATGAAGAAATTTTTGGTGAGTTGAAGAACAGATTTTGCACGATTACGGGCAGAAATATAAGCTGGGTGAGAGTCAGGAGTTGGATGGCGACGGTACCTTCTGAAAGACTCCTCTCTGTTGCGTACAGCATCATATTTAAGAGAGGTTAATTAAAAGAACTACTAAAATTTTCCGTGGAAGACCTTATATTTATATTTAACGGTGAATATTTTAAACAGACTGAAGGTGTTCAAATGGGTCTGCCCCTTGGTCCCACCTTAGCTAACGCGTTTCTTTGCCATCATGAAGTAAAATGGCTGACCGAGTGTCCTTCCAACTTCAAACCGGTTTTTTAGAAGATATATTGATGACACTTTTCTCCTGTTCAAATCACCAGACCATATACCTCTGTTTCATAATTATGTTAATTCCAAGCACCCTAATATTGAATTTACTTCAGAAACTGAATTTAATAGCTCTCTGTCCTTTTTGGACATAAAGATAATAAAAACTAATACCTCTTTTAAAACTTCCGTTTACCGAAAGCCGACATTCACCAATCTTACTACGAACTTTTCTTCCTTTATCCCTTTAGGTTTCAAACGAAATTTAATTTCGACTCTGACTAATAGAGCTTTCAATATCTGTTCAGATTACTTTAAACTACACGATGAAGTAGATTTCATCCGAAAACTCCTTACCAAGAATAATTTCCATTCTAGATTAGTGGAGACTACAATAGGCAGAACTCTAAATAGACTAATAAACCCTACAACTAGAGACGTAATTACAGTTTCCAAAGATATCGTGTATTTCACTTTGCCTTTTATGGAAACCTCAAGTTTTAACATTAGAAACAAACTTTTAAAATTGCTCAAGGAATTCTACCCACAACTATGTATAAAAATTATATTCACCCCGTCTAAATCGATTTATCACTTATTTAAATACAAGGATGTTATTCCTACACTTCTAAAGTCATCCATAGTTTACCAATAAAAGTGTGACCACTGACTGTATGGATTTATATTTAGGTAAAACTAAAAGACACCTAAAATCCCATATTTACGAACATCTCGGTAAATCGGTCCGTACAAATTTACCTCTTGGCAAACCATCTAATTCTCTCATACGTAACCATTCACACAACAATAACCACCCAATTTCACAGTCTAGTTTCGTCGTACTTACTGCCGGAAGCTCTGACCTTAAGGTACTTGTTTATTTTATTTATTTACTTTTTTGTTTTAATGCTTTTATTTTTTCCTAGCTACTTTTTATAATTGTAACTTTATTTTAATTTCATATATTTACCTTTTAGTTTTAATGCTTTTACATTTTCTTAGCTACTCCTTATAATTTTAACTTTGTTACTTTAAATTGTTATTAAGCAACTTACAATTGCAATTTGTATTTTGTATGTGAATTGGCCTGTTATTGTTTTAGCCCTGAAGATGGAATTAGTGCATTCCGAAACGTTGGTTCTGATTAAACCTTGAAGGATGTTTATTTTTTTCTGGTGTTCTTTTTTATTATTAAACTGCGTTTTCCACGCCATCAATCAATAGGCGATATATATATATATATATATGTGTGTGTGTGTGTGTGTGTGTGTTACCATACAGTTTACTCAAAAGAAGTCTAATTTTAACTTCCTGTTATTAAGCATTCTTGTAAACACTTTAAAAATTTATAGGGTGCCACTTAAATTATTTGTTTATTTCCTCTGTTTTTGCTTAAATTCATGTTTTATGAATTTAAGTTGCTGTAATTTCTCAAATAATTTCAACGTTTACTCCGTAAAAATAAATATAAATATTCTTTACACGCGAGAATTAAATCATTCATTTTTAATTAATTTCTTTCATTAAAAGGCCGAAATTACAAATTTATTTCCAATCTCGTATTTTTAAAGTTTTTAAATATCTCATTTAAGACGAGTCACAAATGCCTCGATTTTTTGCTATTTTGTGTTATTTATTTCCTCGCGAAAGATCAAAAGCAGAAGAGACGGGGAAGCAAATTAAATCTTCATATATCTATCTATCTATATATATTTATACGTGTGTGTAGAGGAGGATGCTCAAGTCTGATGTCTGATGTTCTATGTTCGGCCATTCTAGTATACTGTATATATATATACACCTTGTTAACCTTATTGCTGTTTCGTGCGTTGGTCTCTCTCTTCACACGAAGGTGAAGATGGTGGCCCCGCCTCTAGGTCTGGCTTGGTGGAGGAGCGAGTTACTTTCTTGCGCGCTCCACCATACATAGCCAGATACACCCGGCTCATCTGGTACCGTCCTGAGCCAGGCATCTAGTCTTCTCTTGGGACTTTAACTTTGACCACTGTAACGTTTCTGAGGTCATTTGGAAGCTGGTTAAAAAGTTTTAGCCCGCCTGACAACCAAGCTATTTTCCTCCAGTGTTGAGGAGGTCCCTTGCTGGGTATTTAATTTGAGAACACTACACATTCTGCCTTTCCTATTTTCCAGTGTTTGAATGGTAATTGGATTTAGTTTTAGGTTTGGTACCAGTTTTTCAATCATTTTCCATATGTACATTATGGTGTACCTCTCTCTTTCCTGGGAGTACCGGTTTAGTTTACGTAGTCTTTCCTAGTAGTTACATTCTTTGCAGCCATCAATCTTGGCTGTGAAATGTGTGTGCGTTTCTTCGTTTATTAGTTTCTTCCATTTTATATGGGAACGTCAAAATTGAGCAGTATTCAAGTTTTGGTGTAATCAGTGTTTTTAGCAGGGGAATCATTACTGTCCTGTCCGTTCTTTTGAACGTTCTTAGTACCTGTTCCGTGACTCTTTTTGCTTTATTTATCGCTATCTGATTTTGTGTTTCGAATTTCGCATCGTCGTCATTATTACCCCAAATAGATCGCTTTCGTGCTTCTCTGAACTTCCTGTCTATCTGGAGCATAATATGCAGTCTAAGTTCTTCATTTCTACCATATCTCAAGAGCTGAAACTTCTCGATGTTAAATGTCATGTTGTCTTCTGACCATTTGTATATTTTGTTCGTGTCCCTCTGCAAGTCCTCCACTTCATTTACATCGCTGATTTTTCTGCTGTTCTTAGTATCGTCTGCAAAGGATGTTACTATACTGTTGCTGTTTACTCCGCTGTTTGTGTCTGTTAGCATGATAATGAACAGGAGTGGGGCCAGTACTCCCCCTTGTGGTACTGAGTTGCGTACTTTCAATTCTGATGATATACCTTCAATTTTCACATGTAGTCTTTCTCTGAGGAAGTTGTAGATCCATTTTTCCACTTTGCCTGTTATTCCCTTATATTTCATTTTATGTGCTATTATACCGTAATCACATTTGTCGAAAGCACTAGCAAAATCTGTGTATATGACATCGTAGTTGTCATTGCCTTCCACTGCATCTAGGACATTGTTGTAGTGTTCTATCAGTTGTGATAGGCATGATAATACTTGATCGGAATCCGTGCTGATTTTCGATGAATCTTTCCAGTGTCTCAAGAATTCATAAATTTTCCCTCTAACTATTCTTTCAAATACTTTGGTGAGGTAGGACGTCAATGACAGTGGTCTATAGCTCTTTTCTTGAGATCTGTCCCCTCCTTTATATATAGGGACAATGTTTGCTCTTTTCAAGATGCTCGGTATTTTATTTCCGCAGTGTATAGGGATCTTATCCAGTATAAAGGTGTAGCTATTTCATTTTTACAGTTTTTAATCAATAATTCGTTCCAATTGTCCGGACCTGCAGCTGAATGTAGTTTCATTTGTCCTATAGCTCTCGCTACATCTTCTGGGGTAAAACCAAAGTCTGTTATGTACTCTCCTTGCAATTTCTCTTCAAAGAATACATATATGTCAGGTATCGTTTGTCACTTTTTGGGGTACTAAAAACTGATTCAAAATGGCCTCTCGATGTTTCAGATATATCTTTTGGATCGTCGGTTAGTTCATTATTTCTCTTCCTTAAGGGCCCGATAGCGGAGCGCGTTTTTGTTTTCCTTTTCGCATAGCTATAGAAGTATTTTGGATTTTCCTTTATTGCTTCTACCGCCTTTTCCTCTTCCCTCTATGTATGGTCCTTAATCAGGGTCTGTATTTCCCTATCGATACGCTCCAGTTTTTCTTATATTACTTTCATGGCAGTATCTCCGCAGTTGGTTAACTTCGCCTCCACTCTCTTCGTTTGCGGAATATTCTTCTCTTTTGCCTCTCTAGCCAGCAACTCTTTCCTTTTGGCTTTGATTTCGGAGCACATTTTTCTAAAATCTCAGCGTTTTTTCTTCCAAGGTTGTTAGCATTTCTTCAGTTGTTTTATTCTCTAAAACTGTTCTCCACTCTATTTGGGTCATGTTTGATCTCATTGCTTCCCAATTTATAATCTTGGAGTTAAAGTTAAAAGCCCCAAATTTACTTCTTTCCTCAATATGTGTATTGTCGTTTAATGTTGTCATATTTGTTGATATCTCGATTAAGTTGTGGTCTGAGATACTGGTTGGGGTTATTTTTATATCAGCAATCAAGTTCGTGTTATTTGTGAATACCAGATCTAGGCAGTTATTTTTTCTGGTATCTTCTCTTATCTCCTGTGTCGGCATAAATTCATTTGTGAGAGCCATCAACATTTTTGCTTGCTTCTGGACTTCTCTTGTGGCCCCCTTGTCCTGGTATATATATTCCTATCCACCTTTTTGTATTTTATAAATGAGAAGTTAGTCTCCGCAGATCATTATATTGAGGATGCTGGTTTTATGGCCCTTATTAGCTTTCTGATGTCATCATTGGCCTCCAAGAATTTTTCGGTTTGGGTGTTTGGAGGTCTATAGATGACTATTAGTATCACGTTTAGTTTTTCTATTTTCACTGCCAGGAGTTCCACAAAGCTGTTTGATTTACTTATTATCGTCTCTGTCATATGACCTTCATGTACATATTAGCACAGTCAACTTTACGTCTCGTTGTTCTATCCGGTCTTAGTAAGTTGAAGCCCTCCATATTTATCTCTTTCTTATCAATACAATGTTCGCAGTTTTCACAATTTCCTTGGCAATCCTTAAGATGAGTGTGTGGCATATGATGTCCTCCCTTTTTTTCGTCCATAAATCGTTTCAGGTATGAAACTTTGTTGAGTGATTCGTTTGGTCTTATTCCTTGAATATTAGCCAGGACAATATTTGTTTTGTTTTTCGTTGCCTCTTGTGCATTTTAAGTTCGTTTTCCTTCGATATCGCTTGTTTCGTTGCCCTGTGATCCTCCAAGAGAGATTCGTTTCCTCCTACCTGTTCTGGTAGCTTCTTGCCTGGAAGCGGTTTGGCTCGGGGGTTTCCAGCTGTGTCAACTGCATGCGTTGGGTGATATTTACCAGCCGTATCGTGTCTGCGATGTTGAAAAAAATTTTGTTCGCTTATTGTGTTCCTATTGTTGTTATTCCTATTATCATTTAAACTTTGTCCTTTGTTCTTTGGGTCCGTCGGGAGATGTTGATAGTAATATTTTTTCCCGTATTTGCAGGTTCCATATTTGGCGTAAGTCCTGCAGATATCCGGGTGGTCGAATTTGCATGTCTCTAAATTTACAATGACCATTATTATAGAAGAAATTGCCTATTGGGGGATGTTCATATATACAATCCTCTTTTAAATCTGCAATTACCTTTTATATAATATCTGCATATAATTCCTTCCCCATATTTACTCGTGGCCTTTGTTTTTTCTTGATTGCCCTCATGTCTTTTCCCATTTGTACTAATTGTGTTAATGTCCTTCGTTGCCCTTATACTATTTGTCGTCTTTATACTCTTTCGCCTGCATGGTGTCGGCCTTGTTGTGTGACGGTATTTGATTTTTTCTACTTCGCCTTTCTTCGTTTCTTCTATTTTCCTCTGTTCTTTATTCCCACTTTCCTCTTTCACTTTCTTCTCGTAGTCTCCTTCTGCTTTAAATACTGTGAAAGAGTTTATTTCGGTCATGCAGTTTTCGCATAAAAATTTTATCCCATTAAGTTGCTTCGCGTTCGTTATAAGGGAGATTCATCTTCCCATTCTAGGCATCTAAAATCAAAAAGCAGCTGACAAGGATCGCAACTCATCGCCTTTGTCTCATCTGTTGCATCACTGCAGATATATAGGGTGAACCAAATGTAGGTGGACAGTAAATGATAACGTTTATTTTGAGAATACATATTTAATTTTTTTGTATACTATAATACAAAATAAAATTTAAATAAATTTAGTTATAATATTTAATATAATATAACACAAACACCATAGTTATAATGAACACCATAGTTATAATGAACACCATAGTTATAATGAACACCATAGTTATAATGAACACCATAGTTATAATGAACACCATAGTTATAATGAACACCATAGTTATAATGAACACCATAGTTATAATGAACACCATAGTTATAATGAACACCATAGTTATAATGAACACCATAGTTATAATGAACACCATAGTTATATGAACACCATAGTTATAATGAACACCATAGTTATAATGAACACCATAGTTATAATATAATATAACACAAACCGTATTCAACCTACTGTCCACCTACTTTTGGTTCACCGTGTATATATATATATATATATATATATATAATATATATAATATATATATATATATATATATACACGAGGTGCAGTCAATAAATTCGTCGAATTATTTCATCAAAAGCACAGTAATGGTGATTTTACAAATTTAATTTATTGACTGGACCTCGTATATATATGTGTATATATATGTGTATATGATATACACAGACCATGCATGGAACGAGGAACTCTTCTGGGAAAATTAAATCCACTATAGTCCGAATAAGTCATAGTAAATGACAAACACTATAGTTTTTCTTTTTCATGATGTTAGCCCGACGTGACATGAGGTGACATGACATATATTATTAGATAAATGTCAGATAATCATTGTTGCTTGGTTCGCATGATGGCAGACTTCTTTCTTGCTGACAAGAAGACCTTCCGGTGGTCTTCAACGACTTTTAGAAGGAACTGCTTCTGCTCTTCGCTGCGCGTGAGAGATGCATTGAACTCCTGGATGAGTGCAACGCCGCATTCTGCAAAGTCGCTGATCACTTTCACCGACCGGACAGTAGCCTGGTTCCTCCTGCATGATTCGTGGACTGGCCAAAGTGTTGGATCCTCCTCCAAGAAATCTTGAGGCAGTTCAAGTATTTCAAAAAACCAGAGTTTACATGGTGATAAAATCGTGTAATTCTTTCCCACATGCTTGACCAACTGGAGAGATCGGTTTAGGGGGCTTCTCAGACCCGATTTTTTTTTCAGGACATTTACCATCTGCCTCTTCTCCTGTGCTGCAACATTGTCATCGAAGAAACTGGAGCCTACCAATGTTTCTGATAGATACCAAAGATGGCGGCTGAATGCTGTACTGACAGCCTTATATATATCTTTTTCAGCATAGTTAGCTAGTGCATGGAGGAGATTCAGATCGTTTCTCGGAGCTTCTACTGAAGACGGACTCTGAAACCAGTATTTGACATAGATGGCCGTGACAAAGAGGCTTACTTCCTGAAGGTGGCTCCACACCATGTCACTGCGCGATGGCCTTCTTGATGATCCCTGTTGGTGCTGGAGGGGAGACTCCTTGCGAAAGAGCCACATTTTGATGGCGTAGATAGCTCGAGCCATTCAACGAGCTCGATGTATTGATCCTGGATATCGGAAATGGATCTCGCGTGGAGGGACCTCTCCAAGGAAGATAATCGTCAGCTCAAGGAGCTCACGGTAGTCATCCCGTGGCTGAAATTTGGACAGCTGGTCAACAACAAATGCAATGCCTTCAGTCTTGTATCCATTTATCACAGGGATTAGGTCTTCTTCATCCACTGCCAAGGAGTATGCTGTCTTATCGAAGTAAGGCCAGTAGTCCCGGAACTGACCGAAGAGCTCAATATTTGGAGATTTGGAGCTGGAGACATCATGAAGGCTGAAGACGCCAAGTTCAATAAGTTCCTCCCAAGCTCAGTTTCCAAACGAACACAAACTCCATCCCTTTGAACCAGTGTCGGACGCGGTGGTGTCAAAGCAGAGCCCCTTCACTCGTTCCCTCAGTTCCCACTCATTTATCGTCTTTACGATGGCACTCCAAATTACTTTCGACTTTCCCGATTGAAGTTTTGGAACTACCAGCAATTTCACCACGTCTTGTCCAGATACAAGAATCGGGAGATGGTCCACTTTGTCCCGACCAGGACCAGAGTAATCCTCCATGATTTTGCCGTCCTAATGCAAGATCAGAGGACCTGCTGGGGCGAAGCTTTCCTTCATCTCATGAGCAAACTTCGTCCGATGTTCCATCCACTCCTTGCGGATAGTGCTTCGGTTGATCATCAGGTCTTCTACTTTGTGACCGAATTGGCTCGTGGACGCTAACGCTGAAAATGTATGCGCTGCTTGCCGGTCAGTCACATTAGTCCGATCTAGTGAAGCTGCCACTTCAGGTGTCACCACACTTATAATTCCACGAAGTTGACCTCGTTTAGGAGCACGCGTTTCTGATGGTGCAAGCTCTTCCTCCACTTCTGACGAGTTGCTCGACGAAGACAACTCAAGAACAGCGACGTCAGTTGCAGCAGCACTTGATGAAGCCGCTTTGCCAGCCCGCTTTGAAGCTTCCGCTCTCCCTGCAACACGTTCTTCTTGCAGAGTGAGTTTTCTGTCAACTCCAGCCATCGTGCCCTTCTGTCCTGTCTCCCGTTGAGCTTCCAGGAGTTGTCTGTCCTCTTCAATATTCATCAGCTGCATGGTATCCTGGTGGGCGATGTCGAAGAGGTTGTCTAACCCATCTTCAAATGTTGCCTGGTTGGCAAGGTTCGTGGCAAACTTTCGGTTGATATTATTCTTGAGCACTTGCCACTCAGTATAAAGCTTCTTGATGTGTTCGACATGTTTAGCAGCTTTTGTAGGCACTCGAGCTTTCATTCAAATTGGAAGCAAGAGATCAGCTGTCTTGGACACGCTATCTTTAAGAGTCAATTTTTGCTGATTGTGGAAATGGAATAGAACAGCCAATACTTGTCGGCGAGATGGGAGCTTCGATGATGTAAAGTTCGCCTGAGTAACACCAACTAACCAGATGGCACTGGCCGCACGTGTTGTCATCGACATCGTCGCTCCTGAGAAGTTGAAAGAAACACAAATTTGTTAAATACCTGCGTCGCTAATATTGTGTTGCAATATTTTAACGCTGCGAACGTAATTTTTTTGTTATTTTGTTTTATGTTTGATTTTTTTTATTTTTGTTTTTATAAACTTTTTTATTTTTATATAAATATTAAGTTTTTTGTTTTTGCCTCAAGGACAACATAATAATGGGCAAATATGTAGTTTCACGGCTCCACGAATACCGATATTTTGTCATAAAAACCACAAATAAGTATATTTGGAGACTGTCTGAAGACCATGGCATCGGTAAAGTTTTTGTGAAACCCCGTAAAGTATTTTTTATTAATATTTTTAATAAGAACTACTTTGTGCCATTCCGCCGCATGATTGCATATAAAATGTGTGAATGAGGTGGAAATGCGTCAGTTTGGAGTGTAACGTTGGTGGGTGTGTGCACTGGATGTTCCGTCAGTGAGCTTAAACTAGTTACAGAGGATTGTTAAATTTAGCCAAAGTAGCAGATCTGTAAAAGTAGCAGAAAAAAAAAGAATTATCACAAATAATGCAGAAAAAAACAATAATTATCACCAATTAAATAACTTAGGTCAATTGAATGCCCAGTTAGGTCAATTGAATGCCAGGTTAGGTCAACTGTACGCCCTTGACGATTGGTTAGGTTAAGTCGTGCTATTTTTGTTTCGTTAGATTAAGTCGTGGTATTTTCGTTAACTAACAAAAATAGCACGACTTAACCTAACCAATCGTCAAGGGCGTTCAATTGGCCTAACTGGGCATTCAATTGGCCTAACTGGGCATTCAATTGACCTAACTGGGCATTCAATTGACCTAACTGGGCATTCAATTGACCTAACTGGGCATTCAATTGACCTAACTGGGCATTCAATTGACCTAACTGGGCATTCAATTGACCTAACTGGGCATTTCTTTCCCAAAGTCGCGGAAGAATACAAAACACTCGTCTGCAACGTAAAGAATAGTGTTTTGTATTCCTCCGCGACTGCTGGGAAAAAATTTAGATGGAGTCGTGAAACTGCATCTTTACCTAATAATGGGCTATTGTAGCAGAATTATATATATAGTACGAATTTCATTGATTCCTATTTAATGTCAATATATTTTATATTGGTAAAATTTCAAATGAGTTGAGCAAGTCCAAAATATCGTTTGATCATAAAAATATTCTTGCTCTACAGTTTCTACCCCAAATGGCACTAGATGATGGGTTGGCAAAGAAAAATTATTGGAATAGAACTCAACCTCTATGAGATAAAACCACCCTAATATATATATATTATATATATATATGCAGGCCATAAATCCTCCATCCCCCAATATAATGCTCTGCGGAGACTTTAATTTCCCATTTATAAAATACAAAAAGATGGATAGGAATATATATAGATACACCAGGACAAGGGGGGCACAAGAGAAGACTAGGAACAAGCCAAATTGGTGATGGCTCTCACAAACGAGTAACAGTTTTAGAGGATAAAACAACTGAAGAAATGCTAACAACTTTGGAAAGAAAGACGATGAGAATTTTAGAAAAATATGCTCCGAAATCACAGACAAAAGGAAAGAAGAACTGGCTGGAGAGGCAAAAGAGAAGAATATTCCGCAAAAAAAAGAGAGTAGAGGCGAAGTTAGCTAATTGCGGAGATGATAATGCCAGGAAAGTAATACAAGAAAAACTGGAGAGTATCGATAGGAAAATACAGACCCTGGTTAAGAGCCATATAGACAGAGAAAAGGAAAAGGCGGTAGAAGCAATAAAGGAAAATCCAAAATACTTCTATAGTTCTGCGAAAAGGAAAACAAAACAGCGCGCCACTATCGGGCCCTTAAGGGAAGGAAATAATGAACTAAGGGACGATCTAAAAGAAATATCTGAAACATTGAGAGCCCAGTATGAATCAGTCTTCAGTACCCCAAAAAGTGACAAAGCTATACCTGACATAGATGCATACTTTGAAGAGAAATTTCAAGGAGATTGTATAACAAACGTTGATTTTACCCCAGAAGATGTAGCGCGAGCTATAGGACAAATGAAATCATATTTAGCTGCAGGTCCGGACAAATGGAACACATTATTGATTAAAAGCTGTAAAAATGAAATAGCTACACTCTTTCACTGGATATGGAGAATATCCCTAGACACTGGGGAAATACCGAGCATCTTGAAAAGAGCAAACTTTGTCCTTATATGCTCGTATGAAGGGGGATAGATCTTAAGCAAAGAACTATAGACCAGTATCATTACAACAGTATCATACAATACTATAACAATATCCTAGATGCACTGGAAGGCAATGAAAACTACGATGTCATATACACGGATTTTGATCATGATATAATAGCACATAAAATTAAATAAGGGAATAACAGGCAAAGTGGGAAAATAGATCTACAACTTCTTCAGAGAACGTCTACAGGTCGTCAAAATTTAAGGTATATCATCATCAGAATCGGAAGTACGCAGCTCAGTACCACAAGGGACAGTTGGCCCCACTCCTGTTCATTATCATGCTAACAGACATCGACAGTGGAGTAAACAGCAACAGTATAGTAACATCCTCTGTAGATGATACAAAGATCAGCAGAAAAATCAGTGATGCAATTGGGGTGGAGGCATTGCAGAGTCACGAACAAAATATACAAATGGTCAGAAGGCAACAACATGAAATATAACATCCAGAAATTTCAGCTGTTGAAATATGGTAGAAATGAGAACTTAGGCAGCATATTAGGCCCCAGACAGACATGAAATTCAGAGAAGCACGAAAGCGATAGATTTGGGGATTATAATGATCGATGATGCTAAATTCGAGACACAAAATCAGATAGCGATAAACAAAGCAAAAGGAGTCATGAGACAGGTACTAAGAACGTTCAAAAGAAGGGAGAAGAAATTAGTGATTCCCCTGCTGAAAACACTGATCATACCAAAACTTGAATACTGCTCAGTCTTCACGTCCCCATATAAAAAGGAAGACATTAATAAGCTAGAAGAAACTCGGGGACATTTCACAGCCAAGATTGATGGCTACAAAGAACTCAACTACTGGGAAGGACTAGGTAAACTAAATCGGTACTTACTGGAAAGAAGAAGAGAGAGGTACACCATAATGTACATGTGAAAAATGATCGAAAAACTGGTACCAAACCTCAAACTAAACCCAATTACCATCGAAACAACACTGGAAAATAGGAAAGGAAGAATGTGTAGTGTTCCCAAATTAAAGGCCCGACAAGGACCTCTTCAACACTGAAGGAAAATAGTTTGGTTATCAGGTGGCAAAAAACTTTTTAACCAGCTTCCAAAGGATATATATATATATATATATATATATATTATATATATATATATATATATATATAATAAGTGGCGTTCCTGTCTCATTTTCATTGGTGATGCCCATATCAAAATCAATAAAGCCTTGTAATAAAGGCTTTTGTAAATTTTATGCTTGAACAGACATAATTTCAATTACAACGCTAGAACCTCAATAAATAACAAATTTATGGTAGGGCCTGGCTCAACTGGCCCTATTGAACAAATCGCCACTGATATACTGTACATTAGGGTGGAGCGAAAAATACTTTTTTTTCTAGTATGAAGTTCTAATAGTGATTAAAAGTTGCATTTAGTGGACGATATATACCTGCCAAAATATGAGTTCATTTGTTTAATATTTTCAGCTGCCACCAGGGGCTAAATTTAACACAATTTTGGGTAAAAAGGAAAA
This sequence comes from Bathynomus jamesi, assembly GCA_023014485.1. Taxonomy (NCBI): domain Eukaryota; kingdom Metazoa; phylum Arthropoda; class Malacostraca; order Isopoda; family Cirolanidae; genus Bathynomus; species Bathynomus jamesi. Next base: position 1,981,447 of record JAJOZX010000078.1, on the reverse strand, counting down.
AAATGCTTCTATTTTAGGTTTATCAAACTATTATAAAATTTTATCTTAGAATTATCTAATAGTTTGATTAAGATTCTTAAATGATAAGAATTCGTTTTGTAAAAATGCCTTTTCATATGCTTAATATCTTCAGCTGCCACAAGAGAGCTGAAGTTAACTTAAAAATGACAATTAAGTATGATCTGTATTTACTTGAAAAAGGGAACAGTAATAAATTAGGATGTCTCTCCTCCTTTATACTGGCTTGAGACAGTTAAGAAACGTTATTTCGTGCCTTAGCGGAGTTACCACCCTTTCCCCAACCAACCTCCCTCTAGAAAGGGTTCTTGCTGAAGACTATTTAGTAATTTGCTTTTGTGTCAAATTTTGGCTGTTTTTTCCTTGATTCTAATGTAGCACGAATCCAACCGTCTCTGTTTGTAGGTCCGCAGACTGATCCAGCAGCGTCTGTAACGAGCTTGACGCATCTCTCTACGGCTTGTTATGACATGGAAACTGAAATTCTGAATGAAGAGTAGTACCATGTTTGATGCATGATTCGATATCATCAAGAGAAACTCCTTGGTTATCGGTGGTTCTGCTATCTGAAAATCTTGCCACATAATGAGATCTGTATAGTCTTTGGCATAAAAATTTATTTCTGGCACCTTAAAATACCTGATAACATCTGTTTCTTGAATGCATGCCTTGCTTTTATGATAGGCCTAAATCCCAACTGACGCACATGCTCCTTTCATCAGCTATCATTGCAATGAGAAATGTTTTCTTGATTTGCGTAATATGCATTTCGCTGAATGACTGAGTCATGTACTCTCCTAAGCTCTTCACGGAGATACCGGCTTCTTGCAATCATATGCCACATATGTTTAGCACCATATTGGCATAATGGTTTACGCTTTATCTGAAACCACATTGGTGCGTATACCCTAACAATGAAAGTAGCTAATTCTTGTAAATTGCCTGAAGGATTCTCTGTGCTTGCATATAACCGCAGAGTCCTGTTTGCTGTGGTGAGCCACCTTGAATGTGATATATTGCCTGGACTCTTATGACTAAGACTCTTTGAGAATGTTCCACTTGATATAGCCTTGTGAATTTCAAGAAGGTATTTCTGGTCAGTACTTATGTCATCTACATCAACTTCACACATGTCCTCTTGAATTTCAATGGTTTGAAGTTAACTATGGGAAGCTTTTCACAGTCTGAAAGTGCTCGGCCAATTTCTCCTGAAAATGCTCTTGGTCCAGTAGTGGTACCATCCAAGTGATGAAACAGATGGCGCAATGGAAGTTCATTAAGGTGTAAAAGGCATATCAGCCACTGCAATGGCTTATTAAAGGCTTCTTCCAGTAATCTTATTGTGCCTCCAATACTACCAGTGTTAACCACTGTCGAATCACAGCCAACTGCAACGATGTTCCCTATATCAACATTCCTTTCTTTCAAGCAATTCACTAGCGCTGTGCAAATGTATTTAGCTTTGCCACTGGAAGGTGTCACATGTGCAAAGTACAGAGAGTGTGGTTCAGATATTATGCTGATATGCTCTTCGCGTTTGGTTCTTTGGTGGTTAGAGCCATCACTCTCCTGGACTTGAATCATTGTTTTATCCTTTCTGCCATCAAAGTATAATCCCCGCATGGTTTTTGGCTCTCCTATCTGTTGTAGTTCCTTTCTCTGTTTTTGTCTTTCACGTCTTAGCTTACTTCTGTCTATAATATTCCCTTTGTCTTGGAGTAACAATTTTAAGATCTGCCAATACTGCAGAAGCAATAGCAGCCCCAGCTCTGTCCGACATTTTAAATCTATCACAAGTAAGTGCTAATGAAGGCAGTGGCTCACGCATCTGTTGCTCTGATATTACATATTGAGTCGAGGTTGTATCTTCCTCATTATCTTCAGATATCTCTTCTAGTTGTTGAAGTTCACTTGTCTCTGTTTCGATTTGTAAGTTGGACGTATTGGTTATAGCAGCACTAGTTGTTTGTGAAGATTCCAGACGTGCTTTTTCCATTTCCTTTCGATGTTCTCTTGCTTGTAATCGTCTTGTGTGTGCTATGTCAATGCTTCCTATCACCATTATTCTGCGTGTTCGTTGGTCATTTAAAAAATCCTGCTCTTTTCGAGGGACTTTCTTACTCTTTTCACATGAGCATCTCCTAAACTCCTTACATTTGCAGGTGCAGATGTCAAACAAAGTGCATTTTGAAGAGTTTTCAAATTCTTCAAGCTGATTTTTGTACTTAGGCTGATCCTTCCTTGCGTGACTTGTATGGCTTTAATAAGGACCTGTATTTATCATGGTACACTCGCATCATCTGCAAAACGCGTGTATGTGAAACTATTGGCAAAGAGGCCTTCTTCCAAATATTTTCTACCTTTTTGGAAACTGCCTCTGCTATTTCAGAAAATGAAGGCTCCTTGTTATTCATCTGCTCCTTCACTAAATGTTTTGTGAACAGGTAATCTTTCATAATGCAGTTATAAGTTGGTAGTTGCATATCACTCATCTCACAAGGTACTTCAAATATGGCACACTTCATATGTTCTCTAGTGAAATGTTTATATTTAGTATTTGATGCCATAATATTTTTAAGAAAAATTCAAAATCACAAAATATCCTGTAACATCAAAACATTATATAATTAATATATATAATATATTTTATAAGTATATATAATATATTATATAAATATATAATATATTATATAAATAAACTATAATTAATAATACATTATAACAAGCATTTTATAATAAAATCAATATTATCTCTATATAAATCACTTTAAAATAAAGTTTTATAATATTCCGATCATATTAAAAACTCTCCGATCAACTGAGCGACTAGGCCTACTACCTAAGAAGACAAGTGTTAACACACTGTTCTAATGACTCACAGAAAGAAATTCCTTCACACCAAAACCCTCCCCCACAACCCTCCCCAAACCCTCCCCCACAACATTCAGTGTAGTCTCAACATGACTCAGTTACTCTAAATTGTGTTAACTTCAGCTCTCTTGTGGCAGCTGAAGATATTAAGCATATGAAAAGGCATTTTTACAAAACGAATTCCTATCATATAAGAATCTTAATCAAACTATTAAATAATTCTAAGATAAAATTTTATAATAGTTTGACAAACCTAAAATAGAAGCATTTTTTTCCTTTTTACCCAAAATTGTGTTAAATTTAGCCCCCTGGTGGCAGCTGAAAATTTTAAACAAATGAACTCATATTTTGGCAGACATATTTCGTCCACTAAATGCAACTTTTAATCACTATTAGAACTTCATACTAGAAAAAAAGTATTTTTCGCTCCACCCTACTGTACATACATGGGCGCTCATAAGTATTCGTACAGAGAAATATTTCTGTTATATTCATCCTTATCTTTTATTCAAGCCATTTCATGGTGCTCATACTTTCATGTTTTGGATCATTATCTTTCTGCAGTCAACTGCGACCCATTCGTAACTCCTGAACTGAAAGCAATACATATTCCTTCAAAATTTCCTGATATTTCTTCGAATTCAAGATTCCATTCATGACAACAAGCTTGCCTGGACCAGAAGCACTGAATCATCCCCAAAGAAGCAAATTACCACCACCATGTTTAACCTAGGAATAATGTTTTTACCCTCCAATGCAGTATTTGATTTTCGCTAAATATATCGCTGCTTGTTATTGCCGAATGATTCAATTTTGGTCTCGTCTGTCCAGAGAACTTTCTTCCAGAATACAAATCCACCATTTTGATGATCCTTGGCGTACTTTAAACGAGCTTCTTTGTGTGATTTCGTAGCAGAAGTTTTCTTTATGTAATTCTTCCATGCAAACCATTCTTTTTCAGTGTACGAAGTACAGTGAAGGAATGGACGTCACTCGTGAATTCACAGCAGTCATTCTTTCAATCCGTCTAGCTGTACGTTCTGAAATCTTGCAAGGTCGTCAATACCTTGGTAGAGTTTTGATTGTTCCAAAGCCTTTCCATTTCTTTATAATTGCAGCAACCGTCGTAAATGGAAGTCGATGTTCTTCTATCTTCCTATAACTCTTTCCAGACTCGTGTGCAGCAACAGCAGATTTCTTAAGGTTTGTAGACAGCTCTTTACCACGACGACCCATTGCTTACTAATGACTTATACAATGTACAGTCATCCGTCTTCCATGAAGATTCGCAGAGAAATGCTAGAATTCAGAATTGCCAACAGTCTGTAATCAATAAACAGCCAACTACTAATAAAATTTTTAAATTCTTCAAGCCTAGGGTGAACAGAAAATATTAAATAATTTTGTAAATAAATGTACGAATACTTTTTCATTTTACTTATTTTTCTCAAATTAGTTAATGTTTTGCATTATATGTTGGAGTTAAACTAATTTTTTTTTGTAAATTTTGTTCCAAACAAACTATAAACTCAACTATTCTATGCATGGTATGAAAGATAAAGACGAATATAACTTAAATATTTCTCTGTACGAATACTTATGAGCGTCAGTGTGTGTGTGTGTGTGTGTGTGTGTGTGTGTGTGTGTGTGTGTGGTGTGTGTATATATATATATATATATAATCAGTATGTATACATGAGTATATATACATACATTATTCGGATTTTAATACAAAACTTGACTTTCTAAAGAGGGCATAACTAGTGCATAATCATATATGATTATAAAATATTTTCCCCCTTGATCATATTCTTACTTGCTTCATTTTGGAGCTATTTCGTAAAGTAATTTAATGCAAATAACTCATTTAGTAAAGAGATAGGAAGGAAAGATTTTTGCAAACATACCATTGCGAGGAAATTAATGTATACTTTGCAAAGTAATTTGCCCGCTTATATAAAGGGGTGAAAAACACGGTTGAAATTTCTTCGCCTTATATTCATGTAATTGAAATGTTATGTCAGTAAACGGATGTACAACTGTAGATAATGAAAGAGTGTTATAATGTATTGTCGAGAAAATATTTGGTTGAAGAAATGTTTTAGTGTATAATGTATAGAGGATAATTGGCGTTATAAAAATGATACAGTGGCAGGCTCTATATAAGACCCCATCCACAACGCCAACAAGAAAACTAAGCTTAAATTGTTGTATGGATTACATTTTTTTAATCGTATCTGCAACTTTTATACATAAAATTTTTTAAAGCTTTGAAGAATACTTATATATATATGTGTGTATGTGTGTGTACCGTTCCATTTCCCAATTCACGGATATTTCGTCGGAATCACAAATTGAATCGGATGCAAAAATTTTCATTTTGTTCGGATTTTGAAATGGAAATGAACCATTTCTTGAAATCAAAATCAGATTCGACGTTAAAACAAAATTAAAAACAAGATTTTGTTGAATATTTTAAAAGAACTGCTTCCTGCAAAAACTTTAAAAGAAGAATAATAAAACTTCACCGGGACTTTTTCACAAGTGGAGACACTTCCCATCATCGCTGATTCAAACTTTTCACCTTGCGATATTATCAATATTTTTACCTGCATTATTTTCTCCTTAACGAAATTTGGTAAAATGCACTTTTCTTTTTGTGTTGAGTTCCAAATGGTTTGGATTTTTAAGCTAGGTAAATTGAAAATGTTCAGGCCAGTTGGTATGGACAGTTGTTGACAAGCAAACCTCATTTATGAAATAATGCCTCATGTATATACAGTATAATATACAGTATAGTTATCTAAACTTAATTCAGTAAATGCTCAGACTGCAGGACGTAAAGTCACTTAAATATGTCACATCTGTTACATACAACTTCGGAAGAAAAAATAGAATACTATCTGAAATGCGCTTATGACCTTGATAATACCTTTACGTTATTCACCTTTATAAGGAATATCGAGTATCTATGACGTTATTATGATAAAAAGACACCTCTGCATGCCATTTTTGAAAAAAATATTGCAAAAACTTATTAAATAGTGAAAAGTTAATGCATAGCGACATACAAAAATATTAGAATATCTTGTCAGGTATAAAAAAAAATAGACTAAATTCAGTATGTGTATTGAATACTGCCAGTATATTAAACCTTTATCAAAGACTTTAAGTCTGCGTCTTAGTGTTTAATTGGTCTACCCTTATCCCTGATTACGGACTCCAGTTGACGTGGTATCGAGTCAACAAGCCTTTTACATTCTTCTGTAGTTATCGATTGCCAGGTTGTCATCAAACAACTCTTCAGTTCACTAAGTGTTCCTGGTTTACGCTTTTGGACCTTCTCCTTATGAATATTCCAAAGCTTTTCTACCGGATGAAGATCGGGAGAATTAACTGGTCATGGTAGTGGACCAACTAAATACTAAGACGCAGACTTAAAAAGTCTTTCATAAAGGTTTAATATGCAGTTGCAGTTGATATTTCAAATTTTTTTTTCAGCAAATCTAGTAAATTCTCACTAAATTTTAATACCTATTTTTCTGGGTGTAAATTTGCTTTGATATTGCCTTTATGAGCAAATATTTTCTACAGTACTGTGTTCACTTAAACATTAAAAACACGCCACATTTGAACTAAAGACTATAGTAGTTCTATTGAACACATACTGTATGCTAGAAGAACACATATGTCGCATACTTACTTATACCATGGCTAAGTTCCTCTTTGAAACAGAACCAACAAATTGTTATATTATGTTAACAGTTCATTTGAACAATTTTCAAAGAAAACTGCGGAATATTATATGAAACATAATGCCAGCCGAATTAAATGAGTATAATAAATTGTTACTTGGTTACGTTTGCACTATATAATTTTCATAACAGAAGGGTAACTAAATTATTTTTATATTTATATAAAAACTACTTATTGAAATTGAATGAGAATTTACTAGGTTTGATGAAGAATTTTTTCAAGTATCAACTGAATAAGCTTTCTTCATAGGTTCAACTTACGAAGAATTTTGAGAATGTGTTTTAGGTGGTTTGATTCTTCACACTCATTACGAAATTCTTTAAATCAAATAGAATCTCAATTGATTTTCTTCCATTAATATATCCGTATGAATGCGTTTAGCAAAAAAAAATTCAGTGTAGTTGAGACAGTCAGACACTCCTTTCGAAGATCACCTTTAGTTCCTCAGTGGTGCGTAGCTGAGACTCGTAAATCACAAAGTTCGGGTGAACCTGCAAAAGAAAGATAATCTGACCAATAAAAAAAGATAATGCTGAATAGTGTCATTTCGAGTGGTAAGTTAATTTTTTTATCAGTCATACTAGTCTTCCAACCAATTGTAAATTGTTGATGAATTTTTAACTTTTCAGTGTTTCCCATGGATTTTATTTCCTCAGAGAGCTTTTAATTCTACAACTGTACCAAACGAGGCTCCTGTAATGACCTCAGAAGCGATTATTAATACATTAGTTTCTCATTGGAGGAAGAATCAGGCTTCCTTCAGTGCAAGTGATTAAAAATGCGAAGAAACTTGCATGCAGACAAAGTTCATTAAACCAAGAATTCGGCTTAAATGAAATGACTCACTTCAGAGTAATTTCTCGAAACTGTTATTCCTTCTCTTTAACTTTTCAAAAATTTAAAGGTTTTCATGCAGCTACCTTAATGAAAAGGACTCAAAAAAAAGTTGGTCGTAAGGAAGCGTAAAGTATAGGGGAGAAACAAGTGGATGGAGAAATAAATTAACATCTTCTAAGGAGTTTTCACCAAAACATACTTCTAAAATTCTGCTGCCAATCAAATCAAGTCATTTTATAATTTAATTCCAACTGGCTCTTCTCCAAAATCACGCCATTTTAATTAAGTCAATTATAACTTCTCTGGAAAGTGCAAATTTACTCCGTTTTCTTAGGCATGTGTTCAACTATTAACAGGATTACCGAAAGAGTATCGATAAAAGCAAGGTTTAAAACACAGGGAATGCTCCATTATGAAAATGTTTTGAAGTATTTGTATACAAAATTCGATACGAGTATTTTTATTCTTTTAAACAAACTACTATACAGTATATTTTAATGGTCTAAATGGCGATTTACATATTTTTTATTTAGGGTTAAAAAGATTTTTAAAAATTGCACTTTATATGAAGGTAAGGATAATCTTTAAACTTTTGAAACTAACGTATTCCGAGAACTGTAAAAAAAGGATTAAAATGTAATACGCTTTGTACTAAAATAGATATATTACTCAACAGTAAGTACAAGTAATAAGAACGGGGATAACTCTGTGACGTAAGCCGATAACGAACAAGCGGCCAGGCAGGGAAACAGTACAGTATATTATAATAATATAACATGCAACACAACACCTTATGTTATAAATTTGGATCAGAGCGAAAGGAGATTTTTATCTTAGAAGCGTTCGATTTTGCGTGTGATTAGCGAATTCGACCACTTACCTAAGCATTTATGAATATCTTGCGAGGGGTGAACGCACTTGAAAAAAATAATAAAAAATAATACATGCAAACGTATTTGCGCGTTTTCGAACGAATGCATAAAGTTTTGCATTTCACGAGCAAAAATGAATATTTAATAAACTGATGTAGGACAATGGTCAAGATAAAATATGGACGTATAGATGAATATGGTTGAATAATAAAATTTACACATTATTAGAAAAGATGAATTTAGAGAAATACAGTAATGAATAAAGAAATACAAATCGAAATTCTATCCAAAACTCGCTCAGGCGATTTTGGTTTCTTATGTAAAAATGAACATTCAACATAAAAACCATACGACCATACGAACATAAGTACTGCATGAAGACAATGAATCCATATAATGTGATATAGGAATTGTTCATTGTTCATTTTTACAGTGCTCCCCTTTTAAAATGATATTAAGACAATAATACTGGGTGATCCAGATAAATGGGACCCATAAAAAAAAGCCAAATATTCTTAATATTTAATTCCTTTCATAAAAACTATATATCATTCGAAAGAGTAGAGTTACAAGTTTATTATGAAATATTTATTTTTTTAAAATGACTCCTTTCAAATGTGCTCCATTAGTTGCCAAGCATTCCAGTGTTCTCGCTTGTAAGTTCTGCATCACTTTTGCAAGAGTGTGCGGTGGTATGGCCTGTATCTCATTTGTGATGGCGGCCTTCAATTCTTCCAAGGTCGTTGGGTTATTTCTGTAGACCCTACTCTTTAAATATCCCCAGAGATAATAATCTAAGGGAGAAAAATCCGGAGACCTTGCGGGCCATTCAACGTCTCCAAATCTTGAGATTAACTCGCCTGGAAACGTTTGACGCAAAACTGCCATGCAGTTCCTCGTGGTATGGCAGGTAGCTCCGTCTTGTTGAAACCAGTGGTTTTCTAGACAAAGATCTCTTAATTTAGGAATAAGGAAATCGGTCAACATTTTTTCGTAGCGATCACCATTTACAGTGACCGTGTTTCCGGTGGAATCCTCGAAAAAGTACGGCCCTATGATCTGAGATGCAGTAAGACCACACCAAACAGTTACACGCTGACTATGCAACGGGACTTCGGTAATATTCAATGGATTTTCTGTTGCCCAGAAACGACAATTTTGTTTGTTTACAGTTCCATTCAAGTGAAAATGGGCTTCGTCTTACATAATCAAAGTTGCTAGAAAATTGGTGGTGTCATTTACCTTCTGTTGGATCCATTGACAGAATTGTTGTCTTCGTGCGAAATCTCCATCGTTTAGTTGTTGCACTGTTTGAATTTTATATGGAAAGAGCATTAAATTTTGCTTGAATATACGGTGTGTTGTTCCATATCCAACTCCTAACAGCTGAAAAGCACGTCTGATGCTTATGTTAGGATTATCCTGTACAATTTCATGAGTTCTGTTAATGATCTCGTCTATCCTTGCTGTGCGCACTCTTCCAGTTGGTTTTCTTTTTCCAATGCTGCCAGTTAGGGAAAAATTTCTGACACACCGACCGATTACTTTCTTAGAAGGTGATTTTGACATCTGAAAATTTGTCTTGAAAGATCTTTGAGCTGAAACTACACTTCTTCCATGCTCATAATATTGCTCAGTTATGAAACGCAGCTGTTCCACAGTCCATGCAGTCATCTTGAAGGGTTAGTTTTAACTAACACTTTTATTTTGTTTTGTATCTTATCTTGTCTTGTATTGTCAAAACCTATACAATCCTGTACAAACTTGTAACTATCCTCTTTCGAATGATGCGTATGATTTTATAAAAGGACTTATACTTTAAGAGTTACAGGGGTTTCTTTTGGGTCCCATTTCTCTGGATCACCCTTTATAATACAGTTAATACACTACAATACAATTAATATAGCATCCCAACTAATTCAAACTAGATGATGAATTTTTTCTTTACGTTACAAATTTTATACAGAACAAGTGAGGTCGGGTGATCGAGTACAATGCAGAGTAATCAAATTTTTAACATGACACTTGCTTAGAGGGCTATTATAAAATATAAAAATTCATAGATTAAAACTAATTTTATACAAACAGGATAAAATGATTAATACGTTAATTTAGACAGACAATTAAGTTAGACAACTAATGATATTGTTAAATTTTTAACAAAAATTTTAATTCTTTTTAATTTTTTTACAAATTTATTTTCTGTGGGGAAAATTACATACATAATTACCAGTGGGTAAAAGGGAAAAATATAAATTTTAAAGTTCATGAATTTTCAAAGTTACCATGATCGTACAATCTATAAACTAGCTTTATTGACTATTGTAGGTAAAAATCGAATTACGTAATGGATGATGTGGTCTAGTGTGTATTTGTGTGTATTAGGTACAGAGTGTAGTGGTTGGTGATATGTCCAAATGGGGAAAAGGGATTTATAGTTGAAGTTATACGTCAGTGTGCATATGTATCTATAAATATTGGTAAGAAGCATCTGTAGATGAGTGAGTCGGTACAATAGTATGTAGAATATGAGAGTAATTTGTTCATCCCGTGAAGAACTAGATCATTAGGGGTCATTGGTGGATTAGGATTATATATTATAATATATATACATTAAGGAACAGATAAAATAACTTAATAAATGCATGAGCGAGAATTTATATATAGTAAGCAATAATAATGATGTATTATAATGATGTTTGCATACGAGTTTTAAAACAAAAGTGACTGGAGGTACGGAAGGTAAATGAATTCGAATATGTGTCAAAAGTAATAAAATTCAATTAGGATTATAGATTTTATGTAATTAATCAGTTACACGTATAAAGTAATTAAAAAACGCACTTAGAGGAACTTACAATTAATGAAAGTAAATCTCACGGTTTTAAAATTGAATTTTGACACACAATTAACTAAATTCGACTTCGACAATTACTCAGTATTAATCGAATAAAATATAAAAAATATAAAAAATATAAAAATTGAAAATAGAAATCAATTATAAACTATAATGAACTAAACATATACTGTAATATTCTTAAAAATAAAAAAAACCTAAATTGAGGTCATGTTCTATAGTACCAAAGAGGAATTAACCATGGTTGAACCATTTCTCTGGTTGACACGGTTCAACCGGGGTTGGGGTGTTAAAATAAAATAAAATAAAAAGATAAAGTTTGGAGTACGACATTCGGGGGAATTGAGTGACTAAGCGGGGGCTATATGTCTGAAAATTGACAATACGTCTTTTCGTCTCTTCTTTTTTTTTTTTTTTTTTTTTTTAAGATTGCTTTGTCAGACTGCTTAGAACAAAAATTAAAGAAGGTCAACAAACGGAGGGACGGCATGTTCCTCATATACATTACAATAATTATCAAAATCGTTACAACCTTTGTAAAAACGGTTTTGGTTACAAATAATAAAATACATAACTATATATTTATATATGCAACAACTGCATGAAAAGAAAAGACAAATCGGTCAATTTCCTTCTTACAAAAGAAAAAGGTTAACTAAAGACAAACCGGTCAATTCAGGTTAAATTTAATTCTCTCTTACAACAAAAAAAGGTTGAATTAAATTCTCTTAAATTACATTTTCTTAAACTAAATTCTCTTAAACTACAAAATTTTTTGAATTCAATTGACTGCATTGAAAACTGACTTGGGACTTCAAAACTGACTTGGGACTTGAAAACTGACTTGAAAACTGACTGAGACTGAAACTGTCTGACTTGAACTCTATCAAGTATCTTGAAACTGAAACTGTCTAACTTGAACTCTATCAAGTATCTTGAAACTGAAACTGTCTAACTTGAACTCTATCAAGTATCTTGAAACTGAAACTGTCTAACTTGAACTCTATCAAGTATCTTGAAACTGAAACTGTCTAACTTGAACTCTATCAAGTATCTTGAAACTGAAACTGTCTAACTTGAACTCTATCAAGTATCTTGAAACTGTCTAACTTGAACTCTATCAAGTATCTTGAAACTGAAACTGTCTAACTTGAACTCTATCAAGTATCTTGAAACTGAAACTGTCTAACTTGAACTCTATCAAGTATCTTGAAACTGAAACTGTCTAACTTGAACTCTATCAAGTATCTTGAAACTGAAACTGTCTAACTTGAACTCTATCAAGTATCTTGAAACTGAAACTGTCTAATAAATGCAAAAAACTTCACTTTTTTACGTGAAGGTCAAAATATGAGAATAAAAACCCACTCTAATAGACAGAGTTTATTTCCACGACAGTTTCGACGCCCACTGGCATCCTCCTCGGGTGGATACAGAAACACAAATGAAACAAAACAAGAGGGAAAAACAGTTCAGGGATCGACCGTTAAGAAATTCGCACCTAGGTTGGATTCCATTCTCTCGAGACAGGAGGGGCATTTTCATTAAGTACATTCGCACAAATTTTAAAACTATCTTCCTGTTCTAAACATACAGATTCTATTATTTTTACATAATTATTACATTTATAATTAAATTTATTACATTTAATATTGCATAATTATTAATTACAGAAATTATAAATTTATTATTACATTGGTTATTACATTGTTGTTTATTATACAGAAATTATAAACCGAAAAACGAATGAAAAAAGGCGATTAGGAAATAATCCAGAGACCATTGAGAAATTCGCACCTAGGTTAGATATCGTTCTCCCGAAACCAGAAGGGCATTTTATTACAGGGTCAGCTTATAACTACATTTCCACAAATTAAAAATATCTTCTTGTTCTATACATACAGATCCTAATGTTTTGACATAATTACTGCATATATTTATTTCCACATTAATTACTTCCATTATTACATTTACTAAAAGCGAGTAAGGAAACATTCCAATCCAGAGACATTTAAGAAATTCACACTTAGGTTCGAACACGTTCCCACGACTCCGTAAGGGATTTATTGACCAAGAATCTCATTAAAGGGTCTAACTTATAAGTACCTTCGCACAAATTAAAATTATCTACTTTTTCTATACACACACTCTATCAAGTATCTTGAAACTGAAACTGTCTAACTTGAACTCTATCAAGTATCTTGAAACTGAAACTGTCTAACTTGAACTCTATCAAGTATCTTGAAACTGAAACTGTCTAACTTGAACTCTATCAAGTATCTTGAAACTGAAACTGTCTAACTTGAACTCTATCAAGTATCTTGAAACTGAAACTGTCTAACTTGAACTCTATCAAGTATCTTGAAACTGAAACTGTCTAACTTGAACTCTATCAAGTATCTTGAAACTGAAACTGTCTAACTTGAACTCTATCAAGTATCTTGAAACTGAAACTGTCTAACTTGAACTCTATCAAGTATCTTGAAACTGAAACTGTCTAACTTGAACTCTATCAAGTATCTTGAAACTGAAACTGTCTAACTTGAACTCTATCAAGTATCTTGAAACTGAAACTGTCTAACTTGAACTCTATCAAGTATCTTGAAACTGAAACTGTCTAACTTGAACTCTATCAAGTATCTTGAAACTGAAACTGTCTAACTTGAACTCTATCAAGTATCTTGAAACTGAAACTGTCTAACTTGAACTCTATCAAGTATCTTGAAACTGAAACTGTCTAACTTGAACTCTATCAAGTATCTTGAAACTGAAACTGTCTAACTTGAACTCTATCAAGTATCTTGAAACTGAAACTGTCTAACTTGAACTCTATCAAGTATCTTGAAACTGAAACTGTCTAACTTGAACTCTATCAAGTATCTTGAAACTGAAACTGTCTAACTTGAACTCTATCAAGTATCTTGAAACTGAAACTGTCTAACTTGAACTCTATCAAGTATCTTGAAACTGAAACTGTCTAACTTGAACTCTATCAAGTATCTTGAAACTGAAACTGTCTAACTTGAACTCTATCAAGTATCTTGAAACTGAAACTGTCTAACTTGAACTCTATCAAGTATCTTGAAACTGAAACTGTCTAACTTGAACTCTATCAAGTATCTTGAAACTGAAACTGTCTAACTTGAACTCTATCAAGTATCTTGAAACTGAAACTGTCTAACTTGAACTCTATCAAGTATCTTGAAACTGAAACTGTCTAACTTGAACTCTATCAAGTATCTTGAAACTGAAACTGTCTAACTTGAACTCTATCAAGTATCTTGAAACTGAAACTGTCTAACTTGAACTCTATCAAGTATCTTGAAACTGAAACTGTCTAACTTGAACTCTATCAAGTATCTTGAAACTGAAACTGTCTAACTTGAACTCTATCAAGTATCTTGAAACTGAAACTGTCTAACTTGAACTCTATCAAGTATCTTGAAACTGAAACTGTCTAACTTGAACTCTATCAAGTATCTTGAAACTGAAACTGTCTAACTTGAACTCTATCAAGTATCTTGAAACTGAAACTGTCTAACTTGAACTCTATCAAGTATCTTGAAACTGAAACTGTCTAACTTGAACTCTATCAAGTATCTTGAAACTGAAACTGTCTAACTTGAACTCTATCAAGTATCTTGAAACTGAAACTGTCTAACTTGAACTCTATCAAGTATCTTGAAACTGAAACTGTCTAACTTGAACTCTATCAAGTATCTTGAAACTGAAACTGTCTAACTTGAACTCTATCAAGTATCTTGAAACTGAAACTGTCTAACTTGAACTCTATCAAGTATCTTGAAACTGAAACTGTCTAACTTGAACTCTATCAAGTATCTTGAAACTGAAACTGTCTAACTTGAACTCTATCAAGTATCTTGAAACTGAAACTGTCTAACTTGAACTCTATCAAGTATCTTGAAACTGAAACTGTCTAACTTGAACTCTATCAAGTATCTTGAAACTGAAACTGTCTAACTTGAACTCTATCAAGTATCTTCAAACTGAAACTGTCTAACTTGAACTCTATCAAGTATCTTCAAACTGAACTGACTGAAATTGAATGCACTTGAACTCCATCAAGTGGAGTCTACTGAAAATGAAACTGACTTGCACTTGAACTGCTATCAAGTGAAGACTATTAGTCTCTGGGGTTTGGTTGTCCCTCTTGGTTACAACCAACTGAAACTCTCTGAAAACTGAAAATGACTGCACTTGAACTCTATCAAGTGGAGTCTACTGGAAATGAAACTGACTTGCACTTGAATTGCTATCAAGTGAAGACTATTAATCTCTAGGATTTGGTTGTCCCTCTTGGTTACAACCAACTGAATCTGAAAACTGATTTGCAACTTATTTGCAACTAAAACTGACTCGAAACTACTTCAAGTATCTTTCTAAATCTCTATAAACTCTATAAACTCTCTCTTTCTTAATTTGCAAGTCAATTCGATTCAATAATTTGAAAAAAATTGTAAACAACATTTCACTCGAATGTACGCGAAGGTATGGTACTATTATGTTTGGTACATAAAATAAAATTATTCTATACTAACTATAAGAGTGAAAATAACTCTGAAATTAACTCTGTGAATTTTAGCTCTGTGAAATTTAACTGTTTCACTAAAAAAAATGTATCACTGGTGTATAGAATGTTCACTGTGTTTCTTGTAAATTCTGACTTGATACTCATTATTAACTGTTAATAATACTGACTTTTCAAATGTTTATAAATTTCTTAAAAAAAACAACTCTGTACTTAACAAAATTTCTACGGCGAAATCCTTGACGTGTCCTGAAGACTTGTCTTCAAAACGTGTCTTGCTGGCTACTACTTCTAGATGAGACGAGACGTGGATAACTTGGAGTCGTTACACACCGGTTCAAGGGTGAATGTGACGAACTGGAAGTCGTGACACGCCGGTCAACTGGTTTTATCCTGATGCAGGGTAATTTCTATCCTGGCCAAAGAGTGGCCACTTGTTAAAATCCTCTTGTTAAAATCCTCTTCTTCTAATCTTGGTAGTAGGGTCGCCAAATGTTTTCCTGGCTATAGGGTCGCCAATGTTGTAACCCTTCCGTCTATGGCCCTGGGGTGGTTCAAATCGACGGGGGTTCTGGTTGGGAGGCAGCAAGGGATATTTTCTCGCGATACTTTTCTTCTATAATATTCTAATTTCTTTTATCTCCCTATAGGGTACACAGTTGTTAATGCTTCTCTTTCTATAATACTCTGATACTTTCTCTTGGTACTAAACTTATCGACTTTACTGACTAAATTCTTCTGAAGAGAGCCCAACTCGAAGGGGAAAATAAAAAGTTTCTCTTACTGTAGTTTACTTCTAAAAAAATTACAGGTAGTGCTCTGAATTTTACAAGGGTAGAGGTTCGACCTCTTTCGACCAAGGCTCAGGCCGGAATCTAAAAATTAAGGAGGCAAGGGGCCTCTGCCCCCTCCTCGCAGCGAGGCTGCTAACAAGGGAGTCTCGTATTAGTGACCAAAGAAGAGTGCCGTAATGAAGTTAATTTTACAATTACATGTATCATATAAGTCTAAATGTTTTGGGAATGCAGTTGAAGGTTAAGTTTCCCCCCTTATAAACACATGATCAGATGTTTGAAAGATTCCAAATAAAAATTTTAAAAATAAAAATAAAAACTAATCGTATTTTTCGCCGAGTCTACATTTCTAAAGGCGATATCATTTCGTAGTAGTACAAAAGTACAGTCTAAGTACATCAATGAGTACGTATTAATTTGGGTTCATTACAATTACGACTACAATTACCAATTAATTCATATTCACTTATTATTGTTTAATTACAATCCCATTTAAAGTACATTACAAGTTATTATCATTAATTACAGTTTCATTAAAGTACATTACTACATTATATATTAAATTATGATCGTTTAATTAAAGTAGTTTCATTAAAGAACATTACATAAATTACATTATATTAAAGTATTATATTTAATTACAATTTTAGCAAATTGTTAATTGACATATCTACTACTGAAGTAATCTAAATAGGTGATACAATTGATATAATGAAGGTGAGTTAACCGTTGTTCTATAATTTAATGGGTATTAACAACAATGTTATATATTTATAGTTAATGATAATTACGCCAAATTATGACAAATATTATTAGAACCAGGTTGGTTATCAGAGTTTGAAAGTCTAATTAGCCAGCGATGAGGAAAGCGGACAAAAATACGGTGTACTTTTCATTGGAAGTACACGGACATTTATGATAACGTACTACATCCGTAATATAGAATTTGAATGACAATTAGATATAAATAGTAAGTACAAGTAATGAGAACGGGGATAACTATGTGAGGTAAGCCGATAACGGACTAGCCGCCAGGCAGGGAAACAGTACAGTATATTATAATAATATAACATACAACATAACACCTTATGTTATAAATTTGGATCAGAGCGAAAGGAGATTTTTATCTTAGAAGCGTTCGCTTTTGCTGTGATTAGCGAATTCGACCACTTACCTAAGCATTTATGAATATCTTGCAAGGGATGAACGCACTTGAAAAAAAATAATAAAAAATAATAACACATGCAGACGTATTTGCGCGTTTTCGAACGAATGCATAAAGTTTTGCATTTCACGAGCAAAAATGAATATTTAATAAACTGATGTAGGACAATCGTCAAGATAAGATATGTTATAATGTTATAATGTTTCAGACCAAGAAAGACCCTAGGATCCACTCATGACTGGTTTACCTAATTGTTCGTAATTGAGTATTGTGTATGTCCTCCGTGGTGGCGGAGGGGACCTACAATTTTACGTGGGTTCCGAACCACAAGAACATAAGAAATTTATGTAAAAACTTCCTGTACATTGGCAACGACCAATTTTTACAAAACTAAATAATAATCAATTTAAAACTAATTAATAATCGATTTAAAACCAAAGATAGAATCACTGGATAGAGAGGATCAATTCATAATAGACTACTATCCAAAAATATGTTACACTCTATAACTATTTATAACCAACATGCAAATATATCAGATTCAAAGAATCCAGTCAATTTCATTACGGTATCCATCAATACTAGTACCTTGCCAACCAAAAATAAGTCACGATCCATATCGATTGCGAACCAAATCAGAATTTACAACCATATACATTACAATATATATATATATATACTCAGGAGGAAAAGTGTAGATGTGGCTGTAAAGACTGTACAGTAATGTAGAAATGTGTGTGCACCCAATTTGGGTCTCCCATTTCAAGGTGTTTGTGGGGCAAGTGAAGCTCATGAGTTTTTCAATACCTCGCAGTACTATGGGGGGCACCGCTCGGCAGAGGAATCACTTTAAATGGGGTGTGTAAGGACAGAGAGTATCCCCTAACCCACGACGCTGCCTCCCTATATCCCACAACACTTGTGGTGAGCTGTGGGATCTATCCCCACAAAGCCTTAATTTTACTACCTTAAACTATACCCTTTCTATCAACATGCGCGTCTAATCGATTTTTAAACATGTTTATAGACGTGCTACTAATTACTTCTACCGGCAAACTATTCCAGCTATTTACTATTCTATGCGTAAAAAAGTTTTCGCAACTGCTGTCTCGAACCTTCTACTTGTCAACTTACACCCGTTATTTCTAGTCCTACTATTTTGAGATATTCGAAAAAGCTATCTCTATCTACGTTATCGAACCCATTCATAATTTCGAAAACCTGGATTAGATCACCCCTTAGCCTCCTAGTATCGAGTGTAGTCAATTTTAACTCCTTAAGCCTATCCTCGTATGACTTTGACCTAAGCGGCGGAATCATCTTAATTGCTCGTCTTTGAACTCTTTCGATTTTGTCTATATCTTTGCGCATATGCGGATTCCAAAATTGGAACGCGTACTCCAAATGGGGTCTAACTAACGATTTATAAAGAGGAACTATAATATCGCGCGATTTGTACTCAAAATTTCGAGCTATAAAACCTAACACTTCAGATCCAAAGAATCCAGTCAGTTTCATTACGGTATTCATCAATACCAGTAACTTGCCAACCAAAAATTAGTCACGGTCTATATCGATTGCGGACCAAGTCAAAATTTACAACCATATACATTACAATATATATACTTAGGAGAAAAAGTGTAGGTGTGGCTCTAAAGACTGTACAGTAATGTAGAAATGTATGTGCACCCATTTTGGGTCTCCCATTTAAAGGTATTTATGGGGCAAGTGAAGATCATGAGTTTTGAAATACCTCACAGTACAATGGGTGGCACCGCTCGGTAGAGGAATCTCTTTAAATAGGTGTGTAAGGAAAGAGAGTATCCCGTACCCCAAGATATTGCCTCCCTAATCCCACAACACTGGTGCTGAGCTGTGGGATCTATCATCGAAATGTACATAATATATATGTAATAAACCAGTACCATTCATGCAGTAGAAATGGGCTTAAACACTATCAACAGATGACCCTTGCAGAAATCAAACTATCCAACCTTCTTTTGAAAGAATCAACAGTATCTGAAGTCACCACTTCTTCTGTCAGACTGTTCCTAAACTTAATTACTCTGTATATGTATATATACATGTATATATATATATAAATATGCATATATATATATATATATATATAATATATATATATATATATATATATATTAGTGATGGATCGAATAACCGCAACCGCAACCGCAACCGCACTACAACCGCACAAAAATTCACAACCGCAACCGTAACCGCAACCGCCGTTCCATAAGTGCGGTTGCGGTTGTAAAAGCTTAGTTAATTTTAATTTTAGGTTAATTAGAAATATTTCTTTTTTTAAAAAGAAAATGATGGGTCTCCTTATGCGTGCTTAAACGTGACGTCATACGGCTGCCGTAGTAAAATTGGTTTAAACTGCGCTCTAAGTTATTACTCTGTGAGCTCCATGAAGTAACATTTATTTTTATTTAATTTTCTTCAAACTAAAATCGCCTTTAGTACAATAGTCAATAAAGCTTATTCCTGCTCGACGGACCTCTCGGGTTCGTGTAACTTGGTCAATGGCCTTGGTTGGCCAAAGGGGTGGTTTCACGAACATGACTCCCCCCAAAAGGGGGTAAAGAAGTGGTCTGTGTTAAAACGGACCTGCGCAGTCTCAACTCGCTGCTAGTTGACAACATCAGTCCTCGCTCTGCTTTGATTGTTATCGGTGTAATGTTATGAGCTCTTCATATCTACAACGGTTTTTCATATTGTGTAATGTTTAGTTTATTGAATAACGATACAACTGTGATTGCATTATTGCTCTTAACTGTTACTGTATTGTAATTACTGACAGTGATAACTGATAAGTACTTATTTTTTATTTTTCGTGTTCACAGATTTTAAATTAAGATTTGAAACATTATATTAACAGAAATGGAGACCAGTGTGTGGTGGAAATATTTTAGTAAGGAATCCACTGATACTGCAAAATGTGATCTTTGTAATAAACTATATTCTCGCAAGGGACGTACTACAACTAATCTTAAAAATCATATGAAGTCAATGCACAAAGAAGAATATGAACAATTAACTAATGAACAAAACGAATTGTCGAAAAAGAAATCAAAGGAAACCGCACTTGAACAAATGAAAAAAGAAACAAAGCAACGAAATGAGACAATAGATCAGTTCTTTCCAAAAACTAAAGTTTGGGATATAAATAACCACAAATCAAGATCTCTGGATCAAAAGATCGCCGAAATGATTGTAATGGACGATTTGCTTTTCAGTCATGTTGAGGATATAGGTTTCATGAGGCTGTTACGTGAAACTAGTCCACAGTATAAAATAAAACAGAGACATTTTTACGAAAACCTTGTCTATAACAAAATGTACCCTTTGGCTGTGGATAAAGTGAATGACATACTGAAAGACATGAAAGATAGCAAACTGTCATTTACTACTGATGCTTGGTCAGATACTTCTGCTGGTGTATCTTTGATGTCACTTACGGGCCACGGCATAAACAGCAAATTTGAAAGAGTTAATTTAGTGTTGTGTGCTGAACCTCTTAATGAACGACATACTGGTGAATATTTGTCCCAAAAATTTGATGAAATGATCAAAATGTGGCACTTGGACGCAGCTGTGCATATAGTGATGAGAGACTCAGGAGCGAATATTAAAAAAGCTCTATTTCTCAGTGGTGTCAACAACTTGAACTGCACTGCCCACAAACTCCAACTAGTGATCAAGTCAGGATTATCTACTCAGAAATCTGTCTCTGATGTTATTGCCAAGGTACGCTCCATAGCTGGCCACTTTAACCATTCAACGCAGGCCCAGGATGAGCTGAAAAAAATTCAAAGTCGTCTTGACAAATCGCAGCTTGCAGTTATGAATGACACTCCAACAAGGTGGAACAGCACTCTTCACATGTTGGAGCGAATATCAGAAGTTAAAGAGCCCCTTTGCCTGTACTTTGCTATTAATTCCAAAGTGAGAGATCTAACTAAGGCTGATTTTTCTTTGATCGACCAATGCGTCAAGATTCTGAAACCATTCGATGAGATCACCAGAAGTTTGAGCTCTCGTTCCTCCTCCATATCAGAAGTAATTCCCTTAGTAACTTCACTAAAAAGATATCTGAATGACTTGAGCGAGAGTACTGAAGGAGTAAAGAGTATGCTTCTCACAATGAGTACTGAACTTAACAGAAGATTTGACACTCTAGAAGTAAATTTTCTATATTCTGTCGCGACCTATCTCGACCCTAGGTACAAGGGAAAATTCTTCTCTAGTCCAAATGTTTTGAAGCAGGTTCAGGAAGAACTAGCAAGACTGTGTGAAAATGTTGATGTGACAAACCCTGAACCAGTCAAAAAGCAGCCAAAAAGAGCCCGAATGACTGATTCTCCTGAGCCAAGTTCTTCAAAGTCGTCACTACTGGACTCGATGAACGCATTTTTGAGTTCAAGCAGTGAAGAAGAAGAAAGTTCACCAAGGATCAACAAGAAGATGCAAGTTCTTCTAGACAACTATCACAAAGAAAAAAGAATTGCTCCCGACGATGATCCTCTTCAGTGGTGGAAAGATAACGAACTAAAATACAAAGAACTTGGCTGTATTGCAAGAACATATCTTGCTTGCCCTTCAAGTAGCATTCCAAGCGAGCAGCTCTTCAGTGGAGCGGGAACGTTGTACGATGAGAGGCGTTGCCGCTTGAAAGGTGAAAATGCAGCAAAAATATTATTCTTGAAATTCACAGTGCCTGTCATTAAGTTTGACATCAGTTTTTCAATTGAATAATAATCCATAACTTTCCAATGGGTGGAGGCTGGGGAAAGTGGTAGGTGGGATGAACAGTGCGATGGGTCCTCGTCCCTCATCCTGGTAACACACTTAGTGCAAAATATGGTTTTAATTAATTTGACCTATTCTTTCATAATAGCTATATAAGTTTAGAATATACTTCATTTAAATAGTATTTATTTAGTAAATACCTTATGTTGAACACAAGTTTTGCAACACACAAATAGCGGTAGCGGTGTATTGCAAAACTTGTGTTCAACATAAGGTATTTACTAAATAAATACTATTTAGTATATATTATGTACCAAGTGTGGCTAAATCGCACTATAGTGGCTAAATCCAGTTAATAATTACGCATTTTTCCTAGTATATGATAACCGCAACCGCGGTTGGAAAAAATTCGACAACCGCAAACACAACCGCAACCGCGGTTGTGAAAAACCGACCACTCGATCCATCACTAATATATATATATATGTGTATGTGTATATATGTGTATATATATGTATATGTATATATCTATCATTTGTTTCGTTCTTTCGCTCTCATTTTGCGCGGATAATTCTCCTACACAAAGCGTCGTTCTTTACGTTAATTATACTGCGTGTTTGCAGTTATAATGTATATGTGTATATATATATATGTATATATATATGTACATATATGTATGTGTATATGTGTATATATATATATATATATATATATATATATATATATATATATATATATATATATATATATATATATATATATATATATATATATATAATCATGCGGGTTGATTCTACAGAGCTTCAATTTAATATTTAGGAGAAATCCAATGACAAGGAGAAATGTAAATGCCATGAAAAGTCTTCTTTAATGCAACGTTTCGAGCAATACGCTCATCTTCAGGCTGTTTAATAACAATGTGAAATTAACATCAATATTGAATGAAAAACAAAACAGAAAATTTCTATAACCTATTCATGAAGACAAATTTTAAAGACTGAGAAAAGAGGGTTAAATTCTAAGTTATACAGATTTACATATAAAAATTAAGAAGCTATTTTTAAATACATATAGTAAATGTGAAATTAATACACTGGAAAAATTAACAATAGTACACTGGAATAATGAAACTAACTACCTTACACTGCAGTTTCCGAGGCTAACTGAATTGAACAGAGGCAATACGGGAAAACAAGAGATGGCGAGGGCGATTGGGGAAGGGGGGATTATAAGGAATTGGGGAAGGAGGAGGGATCATAGCAAATTGAGAGGGACGGCAGATGAGTCAACATTTAGACTCGGGGACAATGTTTTGATGAAAAGCGATTCCAAAATTCTTAGTGAGTTGGGACAAGTATTACAACCAAGAATTTTAAAATTGTCTAAAGTGACATCAATTTTACATTCTATGCTGTGTTCGCGAATCCTAGAAACTTCTTTAGTTTTTAAAATTTTACCTGTTCGGCCACTTATTCCCATATGCGAATAAAATCTAGCCCTGAGAGAGCGAACAGTGCTGCCAATGTAATTCCCAAGGAGACACCTAGGGCAGGTAAATAAATATACAACACCGCTACGCAACGAGTCAGGGGTTCGATCCTTCGCTGAGAAAATTGATGGAGTAGGGATGGGATCACCTGTCGGACCGTTAGCAGCTGATTTTTTTATGACTCATTTAGAAAGTGTAATTTTTAGACAATCTCCCACTCATCTCAAGCAATTTTCTATCGACGCTTCGTTGATGATTCGATAGCAGTCTTTGATAATGCGGTACAAGCGCAACAATTCTTTAACTTCCTAAATTCTTTGCACCCCAATATAACGTATACAATGGAAACTGAGCAAAATGGCTCCCTCCCCTTCTTAGATCTTTTAATTTCGAAAAACGGTGATTCTATTACTACATCAGTTTACAGGAAACCCACTTTCACTGGTTTGGGCATGAATTTTTTTAGTTTTACTGATTTCAACTATAAGATGTCTTGTATTAAAACTCTCCTGTTCAGAGGATATAATTTGACCTCTAGTTTTACCTTACTTAATGATGAATTTAATAATCTAAGATCATACTTTACTAATAATAGTTTTCCTGTTCAATATGTAGACAAACTAATTAGATCGTTCTTAAATAGTGTTTATAGCCCTCAACTTCCATGTATTACAGTGCCGAAGGATATAAAATATTTCTTGGTACCTGAAATGGGTCCTTTGAATAAGGAATTTAAGCTTAAATTTACAAAATTGTTAAAGAAATTTTTTTATCATACTGATTTCCGCATCATATTTATTAATAAAACGTCTTTAGGTAGCTTTTTCTCAGCGTAGGATCGAACCCCTGACTCGTTGCGTAGCGGTGTTGTATATTTATTTACCTGCCCTAGGTGTCTCCTTGGGAATTACATTGGCAGCACTGTTCGCTCTCTCAGGGCTAGATTTTATTCGCATATGGGAATAAGTGGCCGAACAGGTAAAATTTTAAAAACTAAAGAAGTTTCTAGGATTCGCGAACACAGCATAGAATGTAAAATTGATGTCACTTTAGACAATTTTAAAATTCTTGGTTGTAATACTTGTCCCAACTCACTAAGAATTTTGGAATCGCTTTTCATCAAAACATTGTCCCCGAGTCTAAATGTTGACTCATCTGCCGTCCCTCTCAATTTGCTATGATCCCTCCTCCTTCCCCAATTCCTTATAATCCCCCCTTCCCCAATCGCCCTCGCCATCTCTTGTTTTCCCGTATTGCCTCTGTTCAATTCAGTTAGCCTCGGAAACTGCAGTGTAAGGTAGTTAGTTTCATTATTCCAGTGTACTATTGTTAATTTTTCCAGTGTATTAATTTCACATTTACTATATGTATTTAAAAATAGCTTCTTAATTTTTATATGTAAATCTGTATAACTTAGAATTTAACCCTCTTTTCTCAGTCATTAAAATTTGTCTTCATGAATAGGTTATAGAAATTTCTGTTTTGTTTTTCATTCAATATTGATGTTAATTTCACATTGTTATTAAACAGCCTGAAGATGAGCGTATTGCTCGAAACGTTGCATTAAAGAAGACTTTTCATGGCATTTACATTTCTCCTTGTCATTGGATTTCTCCTAAATATTATATATATATATATATATATATATGTATATATATATATATATGTATATATATATATATATGTATGTATATATATATATATATATATATATATATATATATATATATATATGGATGTGTGTATATATATATATATATATATGTGTGTGTGTATATATATGTTATAATGTTATAATGTTTCAGACCAACAAAGACCCTAGGATCCACTCATGGCTGGTCAACCTAACTGTGTTCGTAATTGTGTATGTCCTCCGTGGTGACGGAGGGGACCTACAATTTTACGTGGGTTCCGAACCACAAGAACATAAGAAATTTATGTAACAACTTCCTGTACAATTTGTACATTGGCAACGACAAATTTAGCAAAACTAATTAATTATCGATTTAAAACTAAAGATAGACTCTCTGGATCCAGAGGATCAAGTCATAATCGACTACTATACACAAATATGTTACACTCTATATCTATTTATAAACGACATGCATATATATCAGATCCAAAGAATCCAGTCAATTTCATTACGGTATCCATCAATATTAGTACCTTGTCACGAAAAATAAGTCACGGTCCATATCGATTGTGGACCAAGTCAAATTTACAACCATATACATTACAATATATATACTTAGGAGGAAAAGTGTAGGTGTGGCTGTAAAGACTGTACAGTAATGTAGAAATGTGTGTGCACCCATCTTGGGTCTCCCATTTAAAGGTGTTTGTGGGGCAAGTGAAGATCATGAGTTTTTCAATACCTCACAGTACTATGGGGGGCACCGCTCAGCAGAGGAATCTCTTTAAATGGGGAGTGTAAGGACAGAGAGTATCCCCTAACCCAAGACGCTGCCTCCCTATATCCCACAACACTTGTGTTGAGCTGTGGGATCTATCCCCACAAAGCCTTAATTTTACTACCTTAAACTATTCCCAATCTATCAACATATGCGTCTAATCGATTCTTAAACATGTTTAAAGACGTGCTACTAATTAATTCTACCGGCAAACTATTCCAGCTATTTACTATTCTATGCGTAAAAAAGTTTTTGGCAACTGCTGTCTCGAACCTTCTACTTGTCAACTTACACCCGTTATTTCTAGTCCTATTATATTGAGATATTTCGAAAATGCTATCTCTATCTACGTTATCGAACCCATTCATAATTTTGAAAACCTGGATTAGATCACCCCTTAACCTCCTAGTTTCGAGTGTTGTCAATTTTAAATCCTTAAGCCTATCCTCGTACGACTTTGACCTAAGAGACGGAATCATCTTAGTTGCTCGTCTTTGAACTCCTTCGATTTTGTCTATATCTTTGCGCATATGCGGATTCCAAAATTGGACCGCGTACTCCAAATAGGGTCTCACTAATGATTTATAAAGAGGAACTATAATATCGCGCGATTTGTACTCAAAATTTCGAGCTATAAAACCTAACACTTTGTTCGCCTTATTGACCGCTGCTGTACTTTGTTTCGCTACTTTTAAATCACTAGTTACTATAACCCCTAAATCTTTTTCCTGCTCTACGCTTGTTAAATCTTTCCCTGACATACTATACGCAAAATTACCGTTACGCGAACCTATATGCAAAATTTTGCACTTATCCACGTTAAATCTCATTTGCCATGTGACTGACCAATCAACGATTTTATTCAGATCTTCCTGAATTTTACCTCTATCTTCGTCATTAATCGCCTTCCACCCAGCTTCGTGTCATCCGCAAACTTTGAAACTGTACTGACTAGACCGACATCTAAATCGTTAATATATATAAGAAAAAGTAACGGGCCCAATACAGAACCCTGAGGAACGCCACTCGCTACATTAGCCCAACACGACTCCGCTCCATCAACGACCACCCTCTGTTTCCTACCTCGCAACCACTCTTCTAGCCAATTTATTACTACACCCCTGATTCCATGAGCCTTAGTTTTTTCAATGAGTCTTTTGTGCGGCACGGTGTCAAACGCTTTTTGAAAATCTAAATACACTACATCAACCGCCCGATGTCTATCGTAAACGTCAACCACGCTTTGGAAAAATTCTAAAACATTAGTTAAGCAAGATTTGTTTCGCCTGAATCCGTGCTGCGTATTTCTAACTAGCTTACGGAATTCTAAGTGTTCGACTATACGATCCCTAATTATTGATTACAGTAGCTTACCTACAACAGACGTTAAACTGATTGGCCTATAATTTCCCGCCGCACCATTATCGCCTTTCTTAAAGACAGGTGTTACGTTTGTTAACTTGAAATTATCTGGTACGCACCCCTCAGAAATAGACGCATTAAAAATCTTTGTTAGCGGCACAACAATGCTATCTTTTAATTCTTTTAGTTGTATGGGATATATGGAATCCGGACCCGGTGATTTACGCGTTTTCATTTTATCAATATAGCACCTCCCCTTCACTAACGACAATATTATCCAAAATATTACCATTATCAAACGGTATTATGTCTATGACCGTAGGGATATTCGTTACATCTTCTATAGTAAAAACTGACGTAAAAAATTCGTTTAGCAAGGTAGCCATTTCCTTGTTTTCAGAAACTAGATCTCCGTTTACATTTTTCAATGGACCCAAGACACTTTTTACTGGATTTCTATTATTGACGTATTGAAAGAATCGCTTGGGGTTTTCTTTACCGTCACGAGCTATGGAGATTTCAAATTCGCGCTTGGACTTTTTTATTACACTTTTCGCTTCACGCCTCAGAGATATGTAGTTGTTTCGTAACAACAAATTGTCTTTATCGCACTTATGTTGCCTATAAGCACTATCTCTACTCTTTATAATGTCTCCTACTCTAGAAGTAAACCACAAGGGCTTGTTGTTTACTTTCGCACGCTTAATTTTGTACGGTATACTGTACATTCCTCATTTATAGTCTTAAATACAGTTTCGAACGATTCCCACATTAGTTTTGCGTTGGAATTCCCCATCACGTTTTCCCAATTGACGTGCGACAATTTATCTCGAAATTTACAAAAGTCTGCGTGCTGGAAGATAGGAATTTTAGTCGTGTTAGTTGCTTTCGAGTGACTTACTGGGAGGACAAACTCTACCATATTGTGATCGCTATTGCTTAACGGTTCTATTACTTGAAGATCAATAATTAGCCTATCATCCGTAGTTATTACTAAATCTAAAATACTGTCCAACCTCGTAGGTTCCCCAACCTTTTGACTAAGAAAGCTATCCTCGAGAAAATTAACTAAACGATTACCTTCCGCGTCTCCCTGCATTGTATCGTAATTCACGTTGGCGCAATTAAAGTCACCCATAACTAAAGCCTGCTCACTACCGATTATTCTCTTTAGTTCACGATATAACGCTTTGTCCGTATCAGCTGTTTGATTAGGGGGCCTATATATAACCGCAACAAGAAGTTTGAAGTCGTTTAATTTAAGTTCTGCTATAGTCGAATCTATCGGTTGTGGAATTGAGTGCTTTACTTCTATAACGTTCGCAATTTTATCTTTGATATACAACATAACACCGCCTCCTCGCCTACCTATTCTGTTTTTAACAAAAAGTCTATAACCTTTAATTTGATACTCCTCTACAAAGTCACGTGTTTCAGTGCTAAGCCACGATTCGTTTATCGCAATTAAATCATAGTCTTTACAAGCAATTAAAGAAAAAAATTCATTTATTTTATTTCGTAGGCTACGAGCATTTAAGGATAGAACCTTCAAATTGTTTGTAATTACGACACATTCGCGAGCGCAGGGGAAATTTGTAGAATTTACGCTGGGACCGTTCGAATTGACGGTAGCCTGAAAAAAAGAGACAGTATTATGAAATAGTCTTCCTAAACGCGCAGCTCCTACGTCATTAAGATGAAGTCCATCTTCGAGGAACAAGTCCCTCCTGCCGTAGAAACTGTTCCAAAAATTCGCATAATGCACTCCTTCTTGTTGGCAAAGAGACTTTAGGTTATTGTTAATATAGGTCGCCTTGCTGTAGAAATCGTTACGTTGGATAATTCGAGGAAGTATACCTGTTAAGACAATCTTATTAGTTTTCTCCTTTAGGCGGCGGTGTTATGTTGTATATCAAAGATAATATTGCGAACGTTATAGAAGTAAAGCACTCAATTCCAGAACCGATAGATTCGACTATAGCAGAACTTAAATTGAACGATTTCAAACTTCTTGTTGCGGTTATATATAGGCCCCCAAATCAAACAGCTGATACGGACGAAGCGTTATATCGTGAACTAAAGAGAATAATCGGTAATGAGCAGGCTTTACTTATGGGTGACTTTAATTGCGCCAACTTGAATTACGATACAATGCAGGGAGACGCGGAAGGTAATCGTTTAGTTAATTTTCTCGAGGATAGCTTTCTTATTCAAAAGGTTGGGGAACCTACGAGGTTGGACAGTATTTTAGATTTAGTAATAACTACGGATGATAGGCTAATTACTGATCTTCAAGTAATAGAACCGTTGAGCAATAGCGATCACAATATGGTAGAGTTTGTCCTCTCAGTAAGTCACTCGAAACCAACTAACTCGACTAAAATTCCTAACTTCCAGCACGCAGACTTTTGTAAATTTCGAAATAAATTTTCACACGTCAATTGGGGAAACGTAATGGGGAACTCCAACGCAAAACTAATGTGTGAATCGTTCGTAACGGTATTTAGGACTATAAATGAGGAATGTGTACCGTACAAAATTAAGCGTGCGAAAGTAAACAACAAGCCCTTGTGGTTTACTTCTAGAGTATGAGACATTATAAAGAGTAGAGATCGGGCTTATAGGCAACATAAGTGCGATAAAGACAATTTGTTGTTACGAAACAACTACATATCTCTGAGGCGTGAAGCGAAAAGTGTAATAAAAAAGTCCAAGCGCGAATTTGAAATCTCCATAGCTCGTGACGGTATAGAAAATCCCAAACGATTCTTTCAATACGTCAATAATAGAAATCCAGTAAAAAGTGTCTTAGGTCCATTGAAAAATGTAAATGGAGATCTAGTCTCTGAAAACAAGGAAATGGCTACCTTGCTAAACGAATTTTTTACGTCAGTTTTTACTATAGAAGATGTAACGAATATCCCTACGGTCATAGACATAATACCTTTTGATAATGGTAATATTTTGGATAATATTGTCGTTAGTGAAGGGGAAGTAATGCGCTATATTGATAAAATGAAAACGCGTAAATCACCGGGTCCGGATTCCATATATCCCATACAACTAAAAGAATTAAAAGATAGCATTGTTGTGACGCCAACAAAGATTTTTAATGCGTCTATTTCTGAGGGGTGCGTACCAGATAATTTCAAGTTTGCAAACGTAACACCTATCTTTAAGAAAGGCGATAATGGTGCGGCGGGAAATTATAGGCCAATCAGTTTAACGTCTGTTGTAGGTAAGCTACTGGTAATCAATAATTAGGGATCGTATAGTCGAACACTTAGAAGTGCATAATCTGGTTAGAAATACGCAACACGGTTTTAGGCGAAACAAATCTTGCTTAACTAATCTTTTAGAATTTTTCCAAAGCGTGGTTGACGTTTACGATAGACATCGGGCGGTTGATGTAGTGTATTTAGATTTTCAAAAAGCGTTTGACACCGTGCCGCACAAAAGACTCATTGAAAAAACTAAGGCTCATGGAATCAGGGGTGTAGTAATAAATTGGCTAGAAGAGTGGTTGCGAGGCAGGAAACAGAGGGTGGTCGTTGATGGAGCGGAGTCGTGTTGGGCTAATGTAGCGAGTGGCGTTCCTCAGGGTTCTGTATTGGGCCCCTTGCTTTTTCTTATATATATTAACGATTTAGATGTCGGCCTAGTCAGTACAGTTTCAAAGTTTTCGGATGACACGAAGCTGGGTGGTAGGGCGATTAATGACGAAGATAGAGGTAAAATTCAGAAAGATCTGAATAAAATCGTTGATTGGTCAGTCACATGGCAAATGAGATTTAACGTGGATAAGTGCAAAATTTTTCATATAGGTTCGCGTAACGGTAATTTTGCGTATAGTATGTCAGGGAAAGATTTAACAAGCGTAGAGCAGGAAAAAGATTTAGGAGTTATAGTCACTGGTGATTTAAAAGTAGCGAAACAAAGTACAGCAGCGGTCAATAAGGCGAACAAAGTGTTAGGGTTTATAGCTCGAAATTTTGAGTACAAATGGCGCGATATTATAGTTCCTCTTTATACATCATTAGTTAGACCCCATTTGGAGTACGCGGTCCAATTTTGGAATCCGCATATGCGCAAAGATATAGACAAAATCGAAAGAGTTCAAAGACGAGCAACTAAGATGATTCCGTCTCTTAGGTCAAAGTCGTACGAGGATAGGCTTAAGGAGTTAAAATTGACTACTCTCGAGACTAGGAGGTTAAGGGGTGATCTAATCCAGGTTTTCAAAATTATGAATGGGTTTGATAACGTAGATAGAGATAGCTTTTTCGAAATATCTCAATATAATAGGACTAGAAATAACGGGTGTAAGTTGACAAGTAGAAGGTTCGAGACAGCAGTTGCCAAAAACTTTTTTACGCATAGAATAGTAAATAGGTGGATAGTTTGCCGGTAGAAGTAATTAGTAGCACGTCTATAAACATGTTTAAAAATCGATTAGACGCGCATGTTGATAGAAAGGGTGTAGTTTAAGGTAGTAAAATTAAGGCTTTGTGGGGATAGATCCCACAGCTCAACACAAGTGTTGTGGGATATAGGGAGGCAGCGTCTTGGGTTAGGGGATACTCTCTGTCCTTACACACCCCATTTAAAGAGATTCCTCTGCCTAGCGGTGCCCCCCATAGTACTGTGAGGTATTGAAAAACTCATGATCTTCACTTGCCCCACAAACACCTTTAAATGGGAGACCCATAATGGGTGCACACACAATTCTACATTACTGTACAGTCTTTACAGCCACACCTACACTTTTCCTCGTAAGTGTATATATTGTAATGTATATGGTTGTAAATTTTGACTTGGTCCGCAATCGATATGGACCGTGACTTGATGGATACCGTAATGAAATTGACTGGATTCTTTGGATCTGATATATTTGCATGTCCGTTATAAATAGATATAGAGTGTAACATTTGTGGATAGTAGTCTATTATGACTTGATCCTCTGGATCCAGAGATTCTATCTTTAGTTTTAAATCGATAATTAATTAGTTTTAAATTGATAATTATTTAGTTTCGTAAAAATTGGTCGTTGCCAAATTACCGGCAGTTTTTACATAAATTTCTTATGTTCTTGTGGTTCGGAACCCACGTAAAATTGTAGGTCCCCTCCGCCACCACGGAGGACATACACAATACACGATTACGAACACGTTAGGTAGACCAGCCATGAGTGGATCCTAGGGTCTTTGTTGGTCTGAAACATTATAACATTATAACATTATATATATGTGTATATGTATATATATATATGTGTATAAGTATATATATATATGTGTATATGTATATATATATATATATATGTATATGTATATATGTATATGGGAATGAACTCAGAATGGTCCCCTTATTTTTTTATGATACACACAGAGAGTGCATGGAACAAGGAACTCTTCTGGGATAATTAAATCCACTATAGTCCGAATAAGTAATGGTAAATGACAAATACCATAGTTTTTCTTTTTCATGATGCTAGCTCGACGTGGGCAACGGGTCACTCGCAAAGAGGTCCCATAAATATAGCTTCCCTCACCAGCTATCTGCAAAGCAGACAGGATCCAGCTTTGGGACGTGGATCTAGGGTTTAAAGCACCTAGCCATGCTACATTTAGAACCTCAATATAAGCAAAAGACTCGCTGCCTTCACGTCAGATTGAATGCATCAAAGAAAAAGAAAAAGGGGTAACTATTATATTTTTAGCCAAAAACCAAAACTTAAACCTCAACTGGCAGAATTGAGCGTCCACTTTTCAAGGCATTCTGAGTTCATTCCCATCTTGAAACGGACATGTAATGTGCCTTGAAAAGTGGACGGTCAATTCTGCCAGTTGAGGTTTAAGTTTTGGTTTTTGGCTAAAAATATAATAGTTACCCCTTTTTCTTTTTCTTTGATGCATTCAATCTGACGTGAAGGCAGCGAGTCTTTTGCTTATATTGAGGTTCTAAATGTAGCATGGCTAGGTGCTTTAAACCCTAGATCCATGTCCCAAAGCTGGATCCTGTCTGCTTTGCAGATAGCTGGTGAGGGAAGCTATATTTATGGGACCTCTTTGCGAGTGACCCGTTGCCCACGTCGGGCTAGCATCATGAAAAAGAAAAACTATGGTATTTGTCATTTACCATTACTTTTCGGACTATAGTGGATTTAATTATCCCAGAAGAGTTCCTTGTTCCATGCACT